>OU342676.1:30605000-30970000 GCA_910589285.2 Mythimna ferrago
TCCAGTTAAAATGTATGTCTATACTAAGGCCTAGGTATTTAAACGTGCTAACATACTTCAATTTACTACATTTACAATTATTCTTGTTACTATGCAGACATTCGTAAGTATGTCCCACTATATCAAGTTTATCTTTGTGTACAGCTTTAGCTAGTAAGTTATATGGTGAGTGTATGTGCATGCATTTTGTTTTTAAGTAATAATAAGTAATAATAATATTTATTAATGAAAAGAGGTTACAGGGTGTAGGTATTGCTATAACATTTTGATTTTCATTATTTAATTAACATAATATAAATTTCCGAAGTCTTCCTGCACTAGGCAAGGCCTGTCCCGCAGGAAGCTTACAAGTTTTCTTTGGAGTTACAAATTATAAATATGTATGCGCATAATAACAACGAAGAAGCAGTTTTGTAATATGTCTATTATACCTAATATTGCAAAGATACTAATTAGAGTAGATACAAAGTAAATTATTGAAGAACAAGATTAAAGGATTTTTATACATAACAAGTTACTAATATTGTAAAATACCTATAATATAACGAAAACTTAGAACTAAAGGCATTTAATGCCTATTTTATTTAAAACTATGAGATCATTTCTAATTATAACAACTGTCTTATAAAAAGTTCTGTGCTATCATACGTCCAATCGATTAATTCTTTTGTTATTTTAGTTTTAACGTCACGAAGCGATAGGTTACTCAAGCTAAGAATTTTGGTGAAATTATTGTAAACAAGGGTTTTCATATAAGTGCTGAACCTTTTGGCGAATTCTGTTTTGACGGGAATGATAGGTAGCTTGAACACACGCCTCCTTACCATGTTATCATATTCTGGTAATTTTAGTACTTCTTTGTGAGTAAGAAGAGTGATTTTTAATAAGTATAGTTTTCTAACACTAAGTACTTGAGTTTCTTTGTAAAGGAGAACGGTAGGGAAACGGAAAGGTTTTTTGATCATTGTCTTAAGGACTGCACGTTGAGATCTTTCTGAGATGTATAATTCCGTTGTCGTGCGCCCATTGGCTAATGACCACTTGGCTTTGTCCTTTTGGTGGGGTCCAACGCTGACTATACGTAACAGCGGTTAGTACATTGGTTGATTCCAGGTTTTCCATCCATACTTACTACCTCAGCCAACAACTTTTGAAGTACACCTAAACTTTTTATTTAAGAATGCCATTGAAAACTAAAATTCATTGAGTGGTGACGTTTTGACCTACAGCTCTATGTCTCACGGCATTCCACTATTGCAGTTTTGTTATTTACACTTTAAATGGCTGACAAAGGTAACAGTCTGTGTACACCATTTCATTTGCAATTTATGTTAAACCAACTTCTTCAAGATTTTGGTTTAATGGGATTTATGGATTTAGGATTCTTTACCGCTCATCCAGCCCGTCTCCGAATTCCTACTTCTTACTTAGCCTTGTCATTTACCAGAATAAAAAGTCGCCTATGTTAATCTAGGTAGATGCTCCAAGGTAGCGTAGTGAAATTCCAATTTTCTTAAGCCTTTAGCATATTGCGTGTCAGTGCATGTTGTTTATTGATTAAAATATCATTAACGACCATAACACGTATTTATTAACGGAATTATAATAATAAAATCATAAATACAACCCTCTCAGTAGAGTTAATCGTATTGAAAAAATATTTTATGGAATAGCCATTCAATATGGTTAGACGTCCAAATTCGTTCAACCATTTAAAGCATAAACATACAAATTTCGTATTAAAAAAAAAAAAAATAGCTTCCAAGAGCAATATTTCTAGTGTCCGTTTGGATTGAGGAGCCACTTCATGATTTTAAAAGGAAACTCACCCGTTATTTAGTAGGAAAGAAAATAATTTTTCATTACTCATACTCTGAAAGTACCTAGGTCTGAAGTTGCCTGAGGAGCGGGAAAAGTATCACTTTCAAGTGATACTTTTCATCCCTAGGGAGTTTCACTTTACAACTGACAGCTGTCAAATTATTAAAAATAAAAACTAGTTCTATTTTCACATTTCTATTGAACCATGTTCCAATTTTCCATACAGCCAGTCAATCACAGCGCGATATAAAATTGAAATAATTTAAAGATAAGTATTAATTAAATAATGTTATATTTTAAGTGATTTATTTGTTCAACTATTTCTTTAAAATACTTTATTTAAAAAAAATTACAATTAGAATTTCAAATTTTTCGTTAATGAGGCTGAATAGCTGGCCGGCCGCAGAAAAAAAACAAAAGAAAATGGCGGGAAAGTGACAATCAGTCGTTGGTTATTTTTTTCGAGTTTTGTTTACATTTCCGTACAACAGAGATTTGTATTAACACGTTATGTTTATCAGATTAAAATAGTGATTTAACGCCTAATTTCATAACAGAAGAGGCTAAAGCAGTAGTGGGATACCTTTTACCGCCTAAATCAGAAGAAAGATACCTACTTAAAATCATAGGTACGGCGACTCAGGTTTTACAAACTTTTTATTTTATTTTTAGTTTCCTCGTATTCGTAATGAAAAGCACAGTGTTTACCTCGGGGTGAAAGTAACCCATTTAACCCCTCGAATTAGCGACCTCGCTTCGCTCGGCCGCCAACTCCTTCTCGGGACGAAATGAGTTACTTTCACCCCTAGTGTAACAATGTACTATTTCATTACTCATACTCTAAAAGTAGGTCTGAAGTTGCCTGAGGAGCGGGCTGAAAGTGATACTTTTCATCCCTAGGGAGTTTTACTTTACAACTGACAGCTGTCAAATTATTAAAAAAAAACTAGTTCTATCTTCACATTTCTATTGAACCATGTTCCAATTTTCCATACAGCCAGTCAATCACAGCGCGATATAAAATTGAAATAACTTAAAACCAGTATTAATTAAATAATGTTATATTTTAAGTGATTTATTTGTTAAACTATTTCTTTAAAATACTTTATTTTTAAAAGATTACAATTAATTTCTAATTTTTCATTAATGAGGCTGAATAGCTGGCCGGCCGCAGAAAAAAAAAACAAGATGGCGGGAAAGTGGCAATCAGTCATTGGTTTTTTCGAGTTTTGTTTACATTTCCGTACAACAGAGATTATGTTTATTAGATTAAAATAGTGATTTAACGCCTAATTTCATAAGAGAAGAGGCTAAAGCAGTAGTGGAATACCTTTTACCGCCTAAATCAGAAGAAAGATACCTACTTAAAATCATAGGTACGACGACTCAGGTTTTACAAACTTTTTATTTTATTTTTAGTTTCGTCGTATTCGTAATGAAAAGCACAGTGTTTACCTCGGTGTAAAAGTAACCCATTTAACCCCTCGAATTAGCGACCTCGCTGCGCTCGCCCGCCAACTCCTTCTCGGGACGAAATGAGTTACTTTCACCCCTAGTGTACCAATGTACTATTTCATTACTCATACTCTGAAAGTGGGATACCTACGTCAGTGCGAAAGCCGTATTATCGAAGTTTGTTTCTTCGAAAACTTTTCAACGATATCTCTATACTGCGACGCCTTGTTAAGTCGACTTTTTGTTACTGCGATGGTTCGTTACATCGAAAAACTTTACTGCGAACGATTTTAAAGCGAAAATATCACACTGCGAAGCCTTGTTCAATGGATGACTTGTTACTTCGATGATAATTATGTTACTTAGGAATACTTAACTTTTAATTTCGTTACGATTTTCAACACCTAACATTTGTTTTTAGAATATTTTACATATATATGTTTATAACTTTTTTTTTTCGATGGGAAAAATCATCCAATGACAACCCCCGCTCTTGGGCGGAGTGGGAAATAGTGTCAGACTCTTACTGACTAAAAAACCCATCCCGTTCCTTCAAGCCTTCATACCGGGGCTCGAGCGCCCTTTCGGATAATCCTGGCCCCAGTAGGCTTCGACCCGGCTGGGCCCCTGCTGTTGCTGACAACTCCTTGAGGCGCGCGGGAACAGTGCGCGCCGTCGACGACTTGGGCTTGGTCCGGACAGTCACCGGACAGCCGGACAGCGAGCTACCCATTGCTCACTGTCCGCAAGCCCGTGCCTACGGTGGCTGGAAATCGGGATCGGAATCCCGGCGGCGGCAAGAGCGCCGTTGCCTGATTCGGTCGGCCTCCTCCTTAGCGAGCATTACTGCTTCGCAGAAGTCGGCGTCCGCCTGCCACTCCTCCTCGCTCCGGACCATAGCCTCAACCAAGGCCCGGCGCGAGAGGTCTCCGCCGCCGATCACCCCCACGAGGGCACGGCGATGCTCTGCCCAAGCAGGGCACACCTCGACTGTGTGCTCCACCGTGTCCTCCGGGCGTTCCATCCAGTGGCGACACCCGGGCGTCTCTTACGCTTTAATTCGGAACAGGAACCTCCCGAACTTGCCATTTCCGGTGAGGACCTGTGTCATGCGGAAGGTAAGGACGCCGTGAGGTCTTTCCAGCCACGCCTCAAAGAGGGGACTTATCGCCATAATTGTGGCGTGGCCATGACGGAGTTGCGATAGTCGCTGACGCCATTCCACCATGAGATCCCGCCGGAGCTCTGTCCGCCATGCCGTGACCTGTCGTGGCAGAGTACTTTCACCCCTGCGTTGCATCTCCACGTGCATATCGTGCATGTGTGCAAGGACTGTTGCTTCCAGACGCCATGGTGGTAGGCCAGCCAGAAGGCTCGCCGCTTCGCGGGAAATCGTCCGGCATCCCCGCACCATCCGAATTGCCATGACCCTCTGGCAGGCGTTCAGAATGGCCGCCGGTCGCTTTTGCAGCGACGGCGCCCACACCGGCGCCCTGTAGAGGGCCATGGACCGAACGATCCCCGCGTAGAGCCTCCGGCAGGAGTCGTCTGGACTCCCGAGGTTGGGCAGGAGCCGCTTGAGAGCGGCCCTAGTCCGGTTGAGTTTGGCATATGTATATAACTTACGTTTTAGTCATTTATAGCTAGAATGATTTAGACAAACATTGCAATGGCCTACGATATTTACTTAAACACTGATATTCATGACAGATGGCGCTCTTTACTTTTATATACATATAGGTATACCTATGTAAAACATTCTAAAAACAAACGTTTGGTGTTGAAAATCGTAACAAAAATTAAAAGTTAAGTATTCCTAAGTAACATAATTATTATCGTAGTAACAAGACATCCATTGAACAAGGCTTCGCAGTATGATGTTTTCGCTTTAAAATCGTTCGCAGTAAAGTTTTTCGATGTAACGAACCATCGCAGTAACAAAAAGTCGACTTAACAAGGCGTCGCAGTATAGAGATATCGTTGAAAAGTTTTCGAAGAAACAAACTTCGATGATACGGCTTTCGCACTGACGTAGGTATCCCCTGAAAGTAGGTCTGAAGTTGCCTGAGGAGCGGGCTGAAAGTGATACTTTTCATCCCTAGGGAGTTTTACTTTACAACTGACAGCTGTCAAATTATAAAAAAAAAATAGTTCTATCTTCACATTTCTATTGAACCATGTTCCAATTTTCTATACAGCCAGTCAATCACAGCGCGATATAAAATTGAAATTACTTAAAGAAAAGTATTAATTAAATGTTATATTTTAAGTGATTTATTTGTTCAACTATTTCTTTAAAATACTTTATTTTTAAAAGATTACAATTAATTTCTAATTTTTCATTAATGAGGCTGAATAGATGGCCGGCCGCAGAAAAAAAAAACAAAATGGCGGGAAAGTGTAATCGATCTACTGTCTCAAGCTTGCGCAATAGAGTAGGAATATATACTGTGTCAAAAGCCTTGGCGAGGTCCAGGAAAATACCTACTGTATGGTTACCCTTGTCAAGTTCTTGCGCTAGAAAGTCAGTCAGATGATGTACGGCATCGGCAGTTGAAACTTTAGGTCTAAAACCAAACTGACGCTCCGATAAAATTGATTTGTCCTCTAGATATTTGAACAACCTTTTATTTATGATTTTTTCCAATATTTTAGACATAGCAGGCAGTAGAGAAATAGGTCTGTAATTGGTTACTTGTTCTATACTGCCAGATTTATGAACGGGGATAACAACTGCTTTTTTGAGGCACTCGAGAAAAATACCCAAAGATAAACACATTCGAAAAATGTAAGTCAGTGGAGGTACTAAAATATTCCTGAACTGTTTAATAAGTTTATTTGATATATATTTCATCCCATTTAACTGCACATTCATCTTTCAAGGACATGATTATATTTTCTACCTCTGTCTCGTCAGTATCAAGCATGGCAAAGGATGATAGAGTGGAGCTACCCGTGATAGAAGTGTTCCTTAGATAAGGAGATTGACCCCGGTTAATTTTTTCTGCTAGACACTTTCCAACGTTAACAAAGAAATTATTTGCTATGTTGGCAGACGTCAGCTGTGACGAGTGCGCTTGTAATAAACTTGAAGATGACTCATTTTGTTTCGAGGAAAAAGTTATATTTTTAATACATTTCCAGATCTTTTTAATGTTCGTTTCAGCCTTATCCAGTACAGTTTTATCGTAGTAGCTTTTAACCTTTTTAAGAAGATCATTACAAAAATTACGATATCTTTTGTATGACAGTTGTAGGACCGTATTCTCTGGATGAGATTGACGTTTCATATGCAGTTTATCTCTGTGTTTCATACAGCGGATAAGACCTGTTGTGATCCACGGTTTTATGTTGCAATTTTTGTTGCTCAACTGTGATATGACAGTATTTTTCTGAATTGCATGACGTACATTTTCTATTACATACATCATACAATACTGCGGGTCAGCGGAATTATAGACTGGATCGAAATCGATGACGCGTAAGTCTTCTTCAAGTTTATTTATATTCAATTTCGAAACGATGCGAGTGTTTTGTTTAGGTAAATTACAATTTAGTGTTAGTAGGACAGCATTGTGATCCGTTATTGTAGAGTTAATAACAAGTGCAAGTGAAGGGAAATTTGATTTAAGTATGATATGGTCCAAGCAAGAGCCACTATGATGTGTAGGAAAACTATGTGCGGGGAGCAAGCCATGATATGCGCATAGGTTGAGGTAGTCCTGAGCAGATGCGTCAGCACTTCCTGGAAGAATGTTTATATTACTATCTCCAATTACTATCGTGTTTTTAAAAGGTGATAGGTTTTGCAAGACATCATTGAGAGAGTCAGTAAAATTGTTAGCATTTTTGAAGGATGGCGGGCGATATAACGCTACTATAGCAAAAGCTGATCCAATCTTCACTACCAAACTCTTACAGTCTTGCATATTTGGTTCCTCTACAGAGACCTTGAGATGATCTCTTACATAAACTATCACCCTATCATTTTGATTGTAATTCCTATTACTTTTGTACATCTTATACCCTGTGATTAGTGGTATATTATATTTCTTGGCAAGCCAGCATTCTGTTAAAACAATAATGTCACAATTAATGTTGACCCGTTGTTGAAAAGCGGTAAAGTTGTCAAAATTCTTAAAAATACTGCGAATGTTTTGTGTTAGTACGGTTAACGGTGATTTGTAGCTGGAAAGATATTGTTTGCAGCTTTCAACTTCACAAAGTCTAGACTCAGATACAGAAAAATTATCTAAATCATTAATTAAATTGTTTATCATAATAAAAATAAAACTAAAACTTTACTATATATAAAACTGAAAATCGTCTAAAATAAATAACTTATTAACGGTGCTCATAAGCACCTTCATAATCTATTGAGTTGATAAACCTTTTTTCGTAATAATTTTCGCGGGGCAGTCAGCTGCGCCTGTGTTGTGCTTGTCTGGCTTTTTGAAATGCAAGCAAGTAGCGCATTTTAGCTCATCGGACTTCTTTGGACATTCTTTGATTGAGTGGCCTTGCTCACCACAGTGACCACAGGTGTAGGACGTCTGCCGACATGATTTGGCAGCATGGCCATATTGCTGACACTTATAGCATCGTGTGACCAAGGTAAAATCTTTTACAGGGCATGATGACCAATTTATAAACACTCGTTCTTTTGACATTAGGGCTTTGCGTATGACTGCCGATACTTCTACGACATAGTTGCAATTGTCAGCGTCTCTCTTACTCGACTTATGGCTTAACTTGATTGAGGTCAAAAACGTCTCAAGGCTGCAGTCCTGAAGCTTCTCGGCGAGATTTTGATGGTACAAACACGTAAAAACCTCGTTTTCCGACATGGACGTAGGAACTCCTATGATCACAACTCTAGGCTTTCTTTTATAAGGCTCGTCGACTGTTAGACCCGATTTTGTTAGATGCTCAGATTGTCTCAGCTTCTCGATGTCGTCCTTCGTCTCAGTGCTGATGATGACACCACCGTTTTTGGTCTTGCGCAGGCCTCTAACATGCAGCTTCATCTGTTCGGGGCAAATAATTTTTTGGACGAGAGATTTCGTCTCATCACTAGACTTTAATTTATCCTTCGGATAAATGGCCACAGAACTTACGTTTGTCGGCTGGATGTAGTTGTTGGCTCCTTTTTTGACCATGTCAGCAAAAGAAGCTCCTAGGGCAGGTTTCGATTTTTCTTCGACACTCAATTTGAGTTCCTTTAGTTGCTGTGAAAGGTCGAGTTGGGTTTCAAGAACTTTGACAGCATTGTGGGATTGGAAGGCTTTCGCTTTCATGTACTGGTACTGTACTGCCATTTGCGATGTGCCATGACCGATCTTCCGGGCATATATATCATTCCGGGCATATATATATATAGGATCTATAGGGCATTGATGCGCAATTTATGGTCCATATTCAGCTTTCCTTCCGCTGCAATAGTGCACACCTCCTGCAGGCTCTGGTCGATGGTCGTCATCCAGCTCTGAATTTCCGAGCTTCAAGAGTTTCATTCTTTTGCTGCGGCGCTTGAGGGGGAGGAGCGGGGACGGCTACAGGTGTAGGCGGCGGGGAGCGAGCACACCTACTTCTTGGACTGAAGGGACTATCCTCCATCGTAAAGTAGATTATTTATGTATAAATCACAGATCATTTTTAGAAAGAAACACCTCAAATCTAACGTATGTGTCACTTCACTTTACTTTAACAGCAATTTTATAAAACTAGGTCACAATTTCACAAGTGATTATTTGTTTATACTAATATTGTTCGATACGTCTGTTCACTACGAACGTCAAACCAACACCAATCAATGTCCCGTATGAGTGTTCCATATTTTAGCGTTTATTTACTTAACCCAAACTTGTATACAAATGAAAGCTACATCAGAAATTGAGAAAATGTTATCACTAAAGTTTAACTTGTTTTATATTTTGGAGACTGTTTCATTTCAACAGTAATTGACATTATTATATTTATATGGGAGAAAATCGTGTAGGGTGACAATTTTGTGGGACATGTTTTTCTTCTATTCTCATTACGCCTTATCTATTTGCTGTATATTCATAGTTTGATTCCTGTTAGGTGCAACCGTATTTTAAACTAGTGCTTTGGAGCGGAAATTCAACCTATGAGGGGATAAAAAGGGAAATTTCTTTTATGTGTAAAATTTCATTTCCTATACCATTATACTTGAAACTTAACATAAATAGTAAACTTAATAAATAATAAAGGTTGTCATTATTAAGTTTTCAAAACTTCACCCAGGAGAACAAGGTTTTTTTCCTATCTATCTATCAGGGTCTAGTTTCCGCATTCAATCCTATGTGGACCATTATTCGTGGGCCATGGTGGCAATCTTTTAACAGGCTCATTCCTTCCAGCACACCTCTTTTGAGTTAGGGACCCTAGGGTTTGTATGCGTGTATCAATAACACCTGCGTAGTCAAGAAACACATGAGCAATTTTCTCTCTCAAATCTAGGAGGTTTTAAAAATTCCATGGAGCTTTAAAATCACCTTATTCTTTGGTTTTTGTTGTTTGTTTTGTTGTGAAGCATCTCAATTGAGGAGCCACATTAAATGTGCTATATCTCCTCATCCACTCATGTTTGATATCCGGTTCTTATCCTACAAGTCTAATATACTTACTACTAAATTATACTTACTACTTGGGAACAACTTCTCACCTTCTCTTACAGAATATTACATTTTCGAAAAGATTTGGCAAATAAAAAAACTTTAACTACTCAAATTAAAGAAAATTGTAACATTTCGGCCCATCATTTTGACTCAAAATTATCGACACAGAGGGTCACCTCTTCAAGAGGTATTTCCCATCTGGTCGAAACTAAATTAGGGGAAGGTGACATTAGCGGAGCAGCCAGAATTCTTTTCAGTAGTGATGTGCTGGCTTCGTGTTCTCCAGATACTCTAGTAGCTCTGGAGAACAAACACCCTGCTCCAGCGGATGGCCTTTCTTTTCCTGACCCTCCTGATTCGGACATTCATACCCTCACCGTTACAGGTCGAGAGGTAATCTCAGCCGTTTGCTCCTTCCGGAGCGGCTCTGCCGGCGGTCTCGACGGCCTAAGTCCCCAACACCTGAAGGACCTCATCTGCTCAGGCGCCGGGGAAGCTAGTGAGTTGCTCTTGAAGGAGCTTACGGCTCTGGTCAACCTAATGCTCTCAGGCAAAGTGAACGAGGCCGTCATTGACACTCTGTACGGGGCCAATTTATGTGCCCTTCGCAAGAGAGATGGCGGCATCCGACCCATTGCCGTGGGCACTACATACCGTCGTATGGCAGCCAAGATTTGCTGTAAATTTTATGGTGAGGCTGTTTCGAAAAAATTTCAGCCCCTGCAGCTAGGCTTCGGGTCCAAAGGGGGCTGCGAGGCTGCCGTACACGCCTTGTCGACCTACCTAAATTCTAACCTAGGAGGGGTCATCCTGAAGGTTGACATAAAAAATGCCTTCAATTCGGTTAATAGGGATACCTTGCTGACAGAATCTAAAAAAGAATTACCCCAAATTTTTAATTTTCTTTGGCAATGTTACAGACAACCATCAAAATTACTATATCGAGACAATCTTTTGAAATCCGCCGTTGGCTGTCAACAAGGTGATCCCCTCGGGCCAGTGATCTTCAGTCGCTCGTCCCATAGCCATTCATCCCATTATTCGACAGTTAAATTCCAAATTCAACGTTTGGTATCTCGACGACGGAACCCTTGGAGGCGATGCAGACACAGTTTTAGATGATCTACACTTCTTAAAAAATCAACTTCACGCAATAGGACTTGATCTGAACCTTTCAAAATGTGAACTATTCTTATCTGACACCACCGACAGACAACAGACTCTTTCCAAATTTAACGCAATAGCCCCGGAAATCAAAATTATAGACAGAAGTTCTCTTCGTCTCCTGGGGTCTCCTATTTTTGAGGATTCCTTTCCCAATTTTGTCGAGGAAAAAATTCAAAATTTTAATGATGTTTCGGAAAGATTACTACAAATTAATATGCATTCGGCCATCACTATAATTCGTTTCTGCTGTTTCGGCCCTAAATTAATTTATTTCCTTCGCGCTTCTCATTTATGGAAACACCCTCATCTTTTGGATAAAATGGACCAAATTATCCGGCATACTCTTACATCAATTTTAAACGTGGCCATGGACGACCGAGCTTGGGCTCAGGCTACTCTTCCTATTCGTATGGGTGGCCTCGGCGTCCGCAAAATTTCTAGTATTAGTTTACCAGTCTTTATATCCTCGGTTCACGGCACTGAGAAATTAATCAGGAATATCCTTTCTCCCTCACTGATTGATTTCAGTGTGCCGTGCTTCATCGAGGCTATAAATGCCTGGAGACTCACTTGCCCGAATTCTAATCCGCCCGACGTACCATCATCCCAAAGACGGTGGGATGAGCCGCTCTGCAAAGTAGTGCAGGAAAACCTGATTGCAACATTTACTGCCCCTGCGGAGCGAGCGCGCCTGCTGGTTGTGGGAGAGTGGGAGTCGGGTCTCTGGCTTCACGCACTACCGTCGTCGAACATCGGCACCTTGCTCGACGATAATACTTTCCGCCTCGCTGTTGCCTTACGTCTAGGCGCTCCCTGCTGTTCTCCTCATCGCTGTCACTGCGGCGAAGTTGTCAACAGCCTCGGACACCACGGTCTGTCATGCAGCCGAAGTGCGGGTCGCATAGCGCGACACGCGAATATCAACGACATCATCAGACGCGCTCTTGTCACCGTCGGCGTTCCAGCCGTATTGGAACCCCATAGCCTGGCACGCGTCGATGGCAAGAGACCGGACGGCATGTCGTTATTTCCTTGGAAGATGGGAAGGCCTTTAGTATGGGACGCTACTTGTGTCGATACTCTTGCGCCTTCACATCTTTCTAGCTCGTCGTGTCGTGCTGGTGCTGCCGCTGCGGCTGCGGAGAACCTCAAGCGGCGGAAATATAACAACCTTGTTGGAAGTTATATTTTCGAACCGTTTGGGGTTGAAACTCTTGGATCGTGGGGTCCGAGTGCTCACAAGTTGTTTAAAGATCTGTCGAAACGCCTAGTTGACACTTCGCGTGACCCAAAGGCTGGCTTTTACCTTGGACAGAGGATAAGCATTGCCATACAACGTGGCAATGCCGCCAGTCTTTTGGGCACATTACCAGTCGACAGCGATGTGGAAGAGTTTTTTGCCGCCATATTTTAGATAGTGTATTTTAGCGTAGGGTTTTATTATTCATTTATTTTGTAATTTACTGTAATTATAGTTATTAAGTTGTTTATAAGTGTAGATAATTAATTAATTTATAATAGTGAAAATGTAAATTATATGTAAAATTATTTGTTACTGATTAAATAAATCTTACTACTAAATGATAACGAAATTGCGTATCGATTGAAGTAGGTAATGCTTTTCTGAAAAATGACGGGTCATGTGTATAGATTGAGGAGCCACATCAAAAGTTGTGTATGTTCTTGAATATCAACAGTATTAGACTCAGATTTTTAGTAGGTACCTACTATACACAATTACTACTATATGATACAAAATTTTCAATAATATTCATTGAGTACTTTTGGTGTTCCAGCTGGCTCCTCAATTCAGACGTTTGGATTGAGGAGCCACTTTAAAATTGATATAGCTTTGGATATGTTTTACTACAAACGGGGTTTGACCTACAAAATTATCTGCTTTCCTACTAAATAAGTTTCCTTTTAAAATCATGAAGTGGCTCCTCAATCCAAACGGACATTATTTCTATGCTTATTCATTTTGCATCAACGCCGCGGAGGCGGTATCATCTGTGGCGGCGGCGGTCGGCTGTGGTGCGCGTCGACAGAGCGGCAGCCGCGCGCCTCACCGCGGCCAAACAGCGCCGTAATATTCAAATGGTGTAGGTACTTTAACATTTATAAATGCTTGTCAAGTGGGATAAGAAAAAAATTAAATATGATCTTACCGTTATGCGACACTTACACCATAATCAAGGCGGTAAGACGCCTCTGAGGAATGACTAGAAAGACGTCATGGAGTCCTCACCTTCCGTTTGAGGCAGGTCCTCACTGGACATTGTAAGTTCGGGAGGTTCCTGCACCTGATTCGTCTGGAAGAAACGCCCGGGTGTCATCACTGACCGGACCGCCGCCGCGCCGGGAGGAGACCGGCGGTGTGCCCCGCTTAGGTGGAGCCCCGCTGTGCCGCCGCGTCCTGCTCGTCCGTTTGTAATCGGCAGTAGCAACCTCTCGCGCTGTTTTCTGTTACAGACCAAAGTCTGGAGCGAGGAGGAATGACAAGCGTTCGGCTCCTTGAACTCTTCGGAGCGAGCTCGAGTCGACAGCGCGGCGTAGTGTTCCACGCGCGCGCCTCAAACAGATGTTAGCAAAATCGTAGCATTGCTTGATTTGCCGTCTTAAAAAAAAAACGCGGCACCCCAATGTGAAGACAAGATTCACAGGATCCTACGCCTGGTATACAGGGTGGATTTTAGTTTTTGTAAAATAGGAAATTTTCACATAAAAAAAATATATATCTAATGGGATAAGTTTTTATTACGATATGTGGTTTTTCTAGTGTTCTAAATGAATGCTGCTACAAAAAGCTTTTGACATCTTAATTAGAAACAGGATCGATTGATAAAAAACTTAGCTGACACCCTTATGTACTGCAACTAGTTAAAAATCCACTCTGTATTGGATATATTTTTTATAAAGGTGTTCATAGATATATGTAATAAAATGAAACAGGTTGTGTAGACAGTTCTCGTATAATTATTGTACAATAAAATAAATAGCACTCTCAACCATGCGTCGTCAGACACATCAATAAATAGACACGACTATGTCCGCACAGAGCTGGCGCTGTACGCTGGTCACCAACATATATTATTACAAAAGTTTAACAAGTACGCTCCGACACCATGTGCGCAGTGTACAACACGATCTCCTTGCAATTATGCAAACTCTGTTTGAGGAGTTCAATTAACTAACATGAACATACAAATCATCATTCTCAAAATTTCAAGGTTACATAACACAGAACTGTTCGTTCATTACACAGTCCAGTCCCTTACAAAAATTATAATTAAAGTAAATACCTAGTTTGTAAAAAAGTATGAAGTAGGACTGACACTTGCATGAGCACGCGGACGCCCCTCACCACGCAGCGTCACACGCAAGTACTGGCACGGCACGCGCTCACGGCGCGCTCTCGCGGCTCGCTACTTCTCTACGCTACGTAACGCGTAACAACATACAAAACCTAATTATAGTTTAACGACTCATACTTAACAGTAGTTTGTTCACTTACTACGTATTCATAATATATTATTATCATGGGTATATACTTAGTATAGTGCGGGCGGCAACAGTCTCTATGTACAAGTTGTCCTACCTAACGCCGTACACGGTACGGTGGTATACCTTCATCAACTGTAAATATAATTGTAGCAATATAATCGACTCGTAAATACTCTTATGTCAACATTTTCCTAAATAAATAATTATTTTGCTATAGTTAATACTTTATTTCTCAGCCTCGACACCCGTGCGGACGCCGCGCGACGCGGCTTCTTAATACTGTACAAAATATTCATTATGTCTATTGTAACGATAGCACATCATTCATTTATTTGTGTGTGTGTGAGTGGGGGGAGTGGACGGTGCGGAGTCAGTCTTGTGCGGAGGCGCGCGCGTCCTCGTCGGGCTGCAGCTCCGCCTCCGCCGCCGACGGGATGGTGTGCAGGTGCCGCGGTGCCAGCGCCGGCGCGGGCGAGCCCGGCGGCTCGTCCACGGCCGGCTGGCGCGTCAGGCGGGGCCGCGTGCCGCCCGCGCCGCCCGCGCCCGCCGCGCTGCCGCCCGAGCGCGACGTGCGCCACGTGCCCGTGGACGCCGTCGCGTTGGAGCCCGACGAGTCATTGCGCGACGACGATAGGTTGGAGTCCTGCGACGTTTTGCGCGCCACCAGCCACGACGCGGCACGGCGCGGCGGCGGCGGCGGGCGGCCGTACGTGCGCCACGAGTCCGAGCGCGACGACGAGAACTCCACGGACGACGACACCGAGCCCGCGCGCGCCGGCGCCGTGCTGGCGGCGCGCGGCGCGGGCGCGGGCGCGGCCGTGCTGCGGCGCCCGCACGCGCGCAGCCAGCGCAGCAGGCGCACTCGGCGCGGCGGCTCGCGCTCGGCGGCGCGCTCGGCGGCGGCGCTGGGCGGCAGCAGGCGGCGGCACGCGCACGCGGTGCCGTGCTGGCCGCGCGACGAGCGCTCCGCCAGGCTGTTGGTGTTGGCGGGCGTCTGGCGGTTGCTGAAGTTGGACGAGTGGCGGCAGCGCCCGATACCGCGTGTAACGCGCGACTCCTCGATTGCCTTGCATACGAGCGCGCAGTCCTTCTTGAATTGCTTGGTGAGGATGGCATACAGGAAGGGGTTACAGCACGAGTTGAGAGGCAGTACGAACACCGTGAACACCTTGGCTTCCTCCAACGACACCAGCTGCACGCCAAACGCAGTCGTGAGCGCAAAGAAGGCGATGGGCGACCAGCACAGGAAGTCCGTGAACACCAACAATGCCATGCGCTTGGCGATGCGCGAGTCGTTGGAGTTCCAGGCCTGAGAGCCACGGATGGCGCAGTACATCTTAAGGTAGCAGCCCAGCAGCACTAAGAAGGCCACGCCGTTGATGACCAGCAGTGCTACCACATAGCCCAGCGCTACGGGCGTGGATGTCTCGAAGGGTAGGCACACGGCGAACTTGCGGTAGTCGGAAACGCCCAGCAGCGGCAGCGCGGCCGCCGTCAGCGAGAAGGCCCAGCCCGCCGCCATGACGCCGGCAGCGTGGCGCAGCGACAGGCGCTTGTTGAGGTGCATGGCGTGTGTGATGGCGTAATTGCGCTCCAGCGTGATGACGGCCAGCGTGAACACCGACAGTTCGGACGACAGCACGCCGAGGAAGCCCGCCAGTTTGCAGCCGCCCGACATCTGCCACGCGATTGCGTGCGCGCGGAACTCGCCCAGCGTACCCGCGTCCACCACGGCCAGAAAACCTGCACCAGAACGCCAGTTGTACCCGATAACTCGGCCTTAGCTATTATTGACACAACAACCGATCAACATGATACATACCCAGGTAGATGCCCATGAAAAAGTCCGCGGCAGCGAGATTGGTGACGAGGAAGCGCGGCACATCGATGCGACTGCGGCTGAAGATGAGCACGAAAACCACCGTGCCGTTGCCGAGTAGCGCCAGCAGGAACACCGCCCACACGCCGCAGCGTAGCGTCCACCAGTCGAACAGGTCGACGCATGGCAGAAACGGCCCTGCAAAGTGTGCCGGTTAACACTTGTGCGACCGGTCCTTACACAGAAACTGTAGCGTAGAGTGGCGCTCACCCGGCAGCGGCAGGCACTGCACCTTGCGCGGCGCGTCGGCGCGCAGCTCGCGGTCGCTCAGCTCCACGGCGCCGGCGCCCGCCCAGCCCTCCAGCATGGCCGCCAGCCCCGCCGAGCCCGCGCCCGCGCTGCTGAGCTCCGACACGTTGACTGCACACAATACGAGCTACAGTACGCACTTGACGACGCCTTGCGACGCAGTGCGGCGAGTGTACGTACAGTAGTGCGCCCAGATGTCGGTGGTGTTGGCCCAGGCGGCTGCGTCGATGTGCTGTGGCGGCAGGATCACCAGGTCGGACGGCGCCTCCGCCGCCGGCTCCTCGTCCGCCTCCTCCATCAGTGGCATGAACTCACAGCAGTGGTACGCGTACGAAAGCACCAGCGTCTGCAAGCACATACATAAGTGCCTTTTTTTAACCAAAGAACACTCTCAAAAAATATCTATTTCTAATATTGTAGAGATAAGTAAAAAAAATAAGCTATTTATCAAAACGATGAAAGATCGAAACTTTTGTACAAAATCACGAAACGATCAAAATCCTCAATGTCATCGGAGCTGATAACGATCCCGTATAACATAACGATAATGAATTGGGAAGCGTGTGAACTGGATCACAGCAACAGATGTTATCGTGTTGTAATGTCGCCGATCACGAGTGGAACGTGATACGTAGTGACAGCAGTAGTCAACGAGGATATTATGTGATACCGAGAGGCGGGCGCACGGGAGGGCGAGGGGGCGTGGTCAGTGCTCCATTGAAACCGGAAGACCTTCCTCAATGCGAAGTTGGCACTGACGCCTCGCTTCCGCATGGAGTCGCAGAAGGAAAACAATTGTTCTTAATGAATTGTGAACGTGTCCTGAATGCGTAGGAATCAGCAGTGACTACAGGTGGCCTTCTCTCTGTGCTCGCGCTGTCCCAAGTGAAGCTGGCGCTCACAGAGCGGACAGTCCTCGAGATAAAAGAATAAGTTACGGATATAAGTCAACAAGTGTGCTTTTATTGTGAAAGGCTTTCCACGATTCAAATCGGGGGTAGGCGATGGTGAAAAAGTGTCATCTGCAGCGCTCCAGATCATCCATCATTAAATACAGAGGCCCCTTACCTGCTACCCATATAGGTCCTGGGTCCAAAGGTCGAAGGGAGCTCCAGTGCCTGGCCGTTTTTGCTGAAGATTACGCCCCACTTCATTTGGTTTTCATACACATATTACGTCTACATATATATGAAATTGGCGTTTTGTACGGGAGGAATATAAAGTTATTTTTTTTTGTAAAATATATTTAATTGGGAATCAAACGGGCTTACCTGTTAAGCGAAGTCGTGATTCTAATTTTATGAGCGCCGACACTGAAGTTATTTTTTTTTGTAAAATACATTTAATCAACCTTTTAGATACCTTCAATTTGAGACACAATAGTAAGACAATAGATGCGCGAACGCCGGCGTTCGCTTTGGGTTGAATGAATCAAAGTATGCAACGTTGTTATCTATGCACTTTTGCCAACTCATAGGTATAATAATATAATAATAATCTTTAGTAAATCTTTTACACAGAAAAGTACAGTTACATATAATAGCCACAAGTAAATCTTAAATAAATAATTATGCTAGTACCCAACCAATAACTATGTGTATAACTAAATTATCGATATTTCAGGACTCATGGAAAAATATTTTTAAACCTAGAATTATGTATAATTAGCGACTTAGGTAGTTCATTGATCTCTTTACTAAAAAAACCATGGGGGCGATAATAAATAAACTCTTTGAAGGCGATTCGGACTGCCGCATCGGAGTTATTTATTTTCCTTGTAAGAAGTTGTCCAAATTCCGGAAAAAATGGTAATCTGTTGGAGCAATGTCCGAGGAGTACGGTCACAGACATTCCAATTATAACTTAGTGGTTGTTTGTTGTGCAGTGTGTGGTCTTGCGTTGTCGTGAAGCAGCAGTGGCCTAGAGCGATTGAACAATCTCGGTTGTTTAGCAGCTAGTTCTTCCTTCATGGTTTGCAGTTGCTGACAATAGATATCTGCCGTAATTGTTTGGCCAGATTTTAGAAAGCTGTAGTGAACGACACCGGCGCTAGTCCACCAAACACTCACAAGTAACTTTTTCTGAACCAATTTTCGTTTAGGGCAGGTATTGGCT
This sequence comes from Mythimna ferrago, assembly GCA_910589285.2. Lineage (NCBI taxonomy): Eukaryota > Metazoa > Arthropoda > Insecta > Lepidoptera > Noctuidae > Mythimna > Mythimna ferrago. Next base: position 30,623,832 of record OU342676.1, read on the forward strand.
GGGTCTCCAGGGTTCAACCATTGCGTCGAGCGCTTCCGATTATCGTACAGTATCCACTTTTCATCACAAGATGATTCGATTTAAAATCGGTTGAGCAAAGTAACACAGTAGTCGATGAGGGTTTACAAGTTCGATTCACTCAACTCATTAGGTACCCATCGTTCAAGTTTTTTTACTTTCCCGATTTGCTTCAAGTGGATTAATACAGTTTTATCACATACCCCGAAGCCTGAAACTATCTCTGAAGTGCTTTGTGATGGATCCGCTTCCACAATAGCCTTTAATTCTTCATTTTCCACTTTGGTCTCCGGCCGTCTACGGGGTTGGTTCTGAAGGTCGAAATTTCCAGAACGAAAACGTTGAAACTAAAAACGTACCGTGCTTTCTTTTGCAACACCAGGGGCGTACACATCATTAATTCTTCGAGCTGTTTCTGCAGCACTGGTGCCACGGTAGAACTCGTATTTATATTAGATATTTTATGTTTTCCATTGTGCGCTAATAAGCGACGCCAAAGAAAAAAATAATGAGGAAAAAACAAATGAATGAAAGGCGGGTGCAAGTGGCGCAGGTTGTGAGACAGAGTCAGGCGGGTATCTGTATGCGCGGCAGCATCTCGGGCGGGTGCAAGTGGCGCAGGTCGAGAGACAGAGTCAGGCGGGTATCTGTATGCGCGGCAGCATCTCGGGCGGGTGCAAGTGGCGCAGGTTGTGAGACAGAGTCAGGCAGGTATATGTATGCGCGGCTGAAAAAGCAACCGGCGTCCATGCTGAACGCCTGCCAGAGGGTCATGGCAATAAGAATGGTGCGGGGATACTGCACGGTTTCCCGCGAAACGGCGAGCCTTCTGGCTGGCCTACCACCGTGGGATCTGGAGGCAACAGTCCTTGCACACATGCACGATATGCGCGTGGAGATGCAACGCCGGGGTGAAAGTCCGCTGCCGCGACAGGTCACGGCATGGCGGACAGAGCTCCGGCGGGATCTAATAGTGAAATGGCGTCAACGAACATCGCAACCCAGTGCTGGGCACGCCACAATCATGGCGGTAAGTCCCCTCTTTGAGGCGTGGCTGGAAAGACCTCACGGCGTCCTTACCTTCCGCATGACGCAGGTCCTCACCGGACATGATTCGTTCGGGAGTTTCCTGCACCGGATTCGTGCGGAAGTGACGCCCGGGTGTCGCCACGGTGCGGAATGCCCGGAGGACACGGTGGAGCACACAGTCGAGGTGTGCCCTGCTTGGACGGAGCATTGCCGTGCCCTCGTGGGGACGATCGGCGGCGGAGACCTCTCGCGCCGGGCCTTGGTTGAGGCCATGGTCCGGAGCGAGGAGGAGTGGCAGGCGGTCGCCGACTTCTGCGAAGCAGTAATGCTCGCAAAGGAGGAGGCCGAACGCATCAGGCAACGGCGTTATCGCCGCCGCCGCCGCCGCCGGGATTCTGATCCCGATTTCCGGCCACCGTAGGCGCGGGCTTGCGGACAGTGAGCAATGGGTAGCTCGCTGTCCGGTCGTCCGGTAACTGTCAGGACCAAGCCCAAGTCGCCGACGGCGCGCACTGTTCCCGCGCGCCTCATGTAGTTGTCAGTAACAGCAGGGACCCAGCCGGGTCGAAGCCTACTGGGGCCAGGGTTATCCGAAAGGGCGCTCGAGCTCCGGTATGAAGGCTAGAAGGAACGGGGTGGGTCTTTTAGTCAGTAAGAGTCTGACACTATCTCCCGCTCCGCCCAAGAGCGGGGGATGTCATTGCATGATCTTTTCACACCATAAAAAAAAAATCTGTATGCGCTGCAGCATTTCGGGCGGGTGCAAGTGGCGCAGGTTGTGAGACAGAGTCGGGCGGGATACCTGTATGCGCGGCAGCATCTCGGGCGGGTGCAAGTGGCGCAGGTTGTGAGACAGAGTCGGGCGGGTACCTGTAAACACGGCAGCATCTCGGGCGGGTGCAAGTGGCGGAGGTTGTGAGACAGAGTCGAGCGGGTACCTGTATGCGCGGCAGCATCTCGGGCGGGTGCAAGTGGCGGAAGTTGTGAGACAGAGTCGAGCGGGTACCTGTATGCGCGGCAGCATATCGGGCGGGTGGAAGTGGCGCAGGTTGGGGTTGTTGTGCGCCTTCAGGTGCAGCAGGCGCTGCAAACCGGCGCCCGGCAACCACGGGAACACGTTATTGCCCACGTTCCTGCACACGTTTCACAAATAAAAATATTTTATACATATCACATAGGCCTACACGGGCACTTATAAAACGTCAGAAGTTAGTGCACGATTCCAATTTGTCGTTACTTATGTAGAAGAACCAGTAATAAACTCTTATTAAACTTCTTTCTTCTTATTTTTTTTTTAAATGTAGGTGATAAGTGAAAATGATTGATCATGAAACGTTAGACAACAACGTGGATTAAAAGATCTATATGTACATTTTCGTACTTTCTGAGGATAATATGAATAGGTATGAGCCTACAGAGGTACTATCATTTCTTCATAAATATGAAAAAAATGAGAATGTTTATCTGCAACCAGTTGGTACGGCTTCAGTATTTTTCCAGACATCAACAGGTGACATGACTACAGGGCGAATGAATGTTGTGCTGCGAGTACGTACAGGTCCTCCAGCTTGGAGATGGGCACGAAGGTCTCCGTGTCGATGTGCTCGATGAGGTTGTCCTCGAGGTTCCTGGAACACACGACACAGCGCACTCAGTACTCTGCCGCATCATGACACCAACGTGTTGCTTCAAAGCGGTTCGCTGTAGGCGACGACAGACTAACTGAAAACTTATTACTACTGTTCATGGCATTTATTTGAAAACTATTATAAGTACTTTTGTGGAATCAAACAAAAAATATTATAACTGAGAACAGCCAAAACTCAGTCCACTCCACATGTTTAGTGTTCGGAGACTCGCTGAGAATGCGCTGAAGCAACACTTGAACGACGATCGATTCGTATCCGCGATGACTACTCTTAGTCTTAGGCGAGGTCTAGACGGATGTAATCCAGCGTCTCAACCACAGAACACAGGAATCATACAGTAGACTCAACAGAGGTGATTTGGTGGGGACTTGGTTTCCGTCCACGGATCGTGTTCCGGCTCCACGGAATTCATCCACGCGCCTACACGATCTCGAATCAGCAAGTACCTACTCGTAACGTGTTGTACAAATAGCTCCAAATATGACAAAATTGTTTAAAGTGCCTTGCTTTAGCAGTTTTGCGCAATGATTCTCAGCCATTCAAAATTCATTCTCCCGAGTCGTTTTCTTCTGACGAGCATCTTTATGAGTTCCGGACGTTTTATCTCATAGGCATGATTAATCTCTATAGAAATCGATTAGCTCAGTGCGGACGAGCTTGCCTGAGCGGGTGCACTCGCTTACGAGCGCACCCGCTCGCTGTTTATGGCTCGACGGATGTAATATGTTCTGTGGGTTTTTTTTTTTTCGATGGGAAAAATCATCTTATGACAACCCCCGCTCTTGGGCGGAGCGGGAGGTAGTGTCAGACTCTTACTAACTAAAAAACCCATCCCGTTCCTTCAAGCCTTCATACCGGGGCTCGAGCACCCTTTCGGATTACCCTGGCCCCAGTAGGCTTCGACCCGGCTGGGCCCCTGCTGTTGCTGACAACTCCTTGAGGCGCGCGGGAACAGCGCGCGCCGTCGACGACTTGGGCTTGGTCCGGACTGTTACCGGACGGCCGGACAGCGAGCTACCCATTGCTCACTGTCCGCAAGCCCGATATGTTCTGTGGGTGTGATTCACGCTCTTCAACCACCTCCAACTGCTGTAGGGAACCGCGCTCACCCTCCAAGGACGTTGAAGGTCATATCAAGAAAGGTCTCCGCTGGGTTACATTCGTGTACAAATGCTTTAATGCGTGTGGCGTGTTTAAAACGTAGATTCGACTAAATTAAGATGACACGAAAAATTAATTATTTCCTTTGTGTTCATTTTGGTATTGTTAGGGATCAATGAGATCATAAGATTACCTAAATTCATTTATCAAAAGCGGGAAAACAAAATGAATGAATAATTCAATATGAGCTGCCCCACAATTACCATCAGATTTATTCATGAAAATATGTAAGTAAGCCAGTCGGCGGCGGAGGTCCTGCATAACAAGCCACGCGCTCGTTCCCTGAGGAGCCGCGCGCCCGGGCCGGCGGCCGGCGCCGTGCGCCCGATGCCGGCGCGATAGCCGGCTGTCGCAGCGGCGCCGCGGAATCAACTTCCTTTTACGATCTTGTACGTAACACCAGATTGACTGACTCACCTGATCGTAACAGATACTCGCTTTTCGCTGTTTTATATCTCTCATAAACATCGTGGCAACGCACGATAGTTTGTATGACCGCATTTAATATAAGTACGAGTACAAGTAAAAAAGGGATAATTGGATATTCCAAGAAAATTTGAGAAAATTCGATGATTCACCGGGGGCAGAGCATTAAGCATAGCATAGCATAATCAGCCTTATAATGTTCTCACATCTGGGACTTAGCCTGCCCTCTAGGAGAGGGGATTGTTACCTGTACTGTATTGAACACAACACCTCACAACACGAACGGGATCAACATTTACCGGTGCCGGTTCTCCAGGGCGCTACACTTGAGACTGTATTATGTTGTTATTGTTATTTATTATGTATAGTACCTACTGCATACACTAATATAATGAATATCTGATGACCAGTTTGTGGGTGGCGTCTTTGAGTGCTAGGCTATTTTGTGATTACATTTGTTACCTTGGGTATACCTGTTAAAACAATTGTACAGATACCGGCACGGATCTTGAGCGCTGACTTGAAACTGAAATCGCGCAGACTTGAATAAGAAGTGAAGTATTGACGCGATAGCTGGAAGTACATCTTTTTAGTTACAGTGATTGGCTCGACGATGTGTACGATGCGCAAATTGATTCTCACTCTTTCGCCGAGCGCTGAAGATTCGTGCCGGTATCTATATGTGTTAATAATAATAAATAAATAAATATACATACACCATACATGCCACGCCATATCATTATGCCATGGTCACGCCATATATTTATTACTATAAATAAAAATATTAAGACAGGAAAAAAAATTAAACGACATAAAAGTCCGGAGCAGATGTCAGAAGAGCAAAGCATGGTCAGCTTCTTTTTTTATTATTATTATTATTGATAGGCTCGCGTTTGACCACTATCTCACCTGATGGTAAGTGATGATGTGCTTCTTTTGTAAGTGGCGAGACAGCTCGTGACACTGTACGTGCTGACGGTACAGCCACACCCCGCATAACAGGGGACACAAAGACGAGCAAAAAATACCTCACTTCAAAAGATTTGAAATTAAGCACACCAGGCAAAATTTAGGAATAGGAATGGGTCCAAAATTGTAGAAAAAACTTAGAAAGGATTTTTTGACATTTCTAGCGCTGAATCCAGGTTCCCTGACTGAGGTTATAAACTAGTTATGGACTTTGGAATGTTAAACTCACTCATATTTAAGTAACGTAGTAAAGTAAAGTCTCCAATATAACAGTAACGAGTGTCCGCGTGTGATTGTGGAGCGTTGCGTTGGTCTCGTGTTAAACAGAACGTCGAGATCTTTTACAGAATTAACGCGCACTATCAGTTCATTGCCTAAGAAGTACTGTTCCTACCCGAGATTATGAGTAGGTACATACGACTGACATGCAAAACACTTCTGTTTGTGGAAAAACATTAGTTTCTCCTACTCTGGATGGAGCGAGAGACTTTTAGGTACTAACTGGAACCCTCCTGTGTTAATTCAGTTGCCCTCTGCATCCGAGGGCCGCGGTGACACTTCCGAACCATCCCGCAACCCTGACAGAAAAGTAGAGTTGAAATAACTTGTTATTCTTGTTGTTTCTTGTTGTTGTTGTTGTGTTTGTTGTTTTCTTGTTGTTGTTTGTTCTGCTTGGAAGGAACATTGATGTCATCCTTTTTTTAGGTGGGAAATCATCCAATGACATCTTTCGCCCTTAGACGGAGCGGGGTGAAGTGTGAAGTATATATTATTACGTACGATACCTATGTGTACGCGCACTTAGCTATGTAAGCAACTTTCCTTTAGATTCCTTTTTATTGTAATCTAGTATTTAGTCTAATAAAAGACACCAAACTGTAAACAAGTGTTTCCTTTACTACAAGCCAAGGTTCCAACATCACATGGCGACCCTGCCAGGGCTCTGCCAAGGAACTTTTTTCTTTTGTTTTAGGTGCTGGTTACACAAGTACAATTATTAAGTTGGTTTCAAATTCATTCTCAAGATGTGCCAGTCAAAAGTGGAAAAAGAAGACGTGTTTCTAACCCAAAATGCTGCTGGCGATAATTCGGCTCAGTTGAAAGATTTCGGAAACCACATACAAAATATAAGCACGGTAACATATATTTTGCTGGCCCTGGTTTTGGTACTGGTACTATTTTTTGGTTGCAAGTTATATAGGGCGTGCCATCGACGCCTAATTCAGGAAGAAATGGGTATGCAAGCAATATCCCGCATCAGGTCGTCTCTACGAGCCAAGCGCAGCGTGCAGCACGAAACTACGGCGTAAGCAAAACAAACTATTCGTGAGTGTTTAAAAACTATACATACTTTTATTATCTCAAAAAAGTGTTTCCAATGAACTATGAGTGTTATTTAAAAAGTTTAGAAGATATTCAAACAGTTTATTTGGGTTTCGGAAGCCAAAATTGAGTTTAAAGTGTAAAGCCAGTGATCAAATTTCATTACGCTAATAATTGAAATTCATAAAACGGCGCACGGATAGTCATCGAACATGATACCTCGCGGCGAATAGTGCTTACGTGTTGAATTCTTTTAACAGTATGTTACGAAATAGTGTTAAGTTTTACCAAATTATGACTAATTATAGCAATATTATAAGAATATTAGAATCATTATGTTAGAAAGTTTAAAAGAATGTCAAGAGTTGTTATATGAAATACGAAAATATTTGGTAAAAAGAGGTCAAAGTAGGTATAAAGGCCAGACTATTGAAATAAAATTGAAAGAAGCGAATGATGTTTTTGAGAAGTGTAAATCATAACTTTTAGTTTTAGGTAAAAGTAGCGATACGAAAGTAATTGATTTAGGGAAGTATATTTTTGAAAAGTGTCAGGAATTGTATGACGAAATAAATAATTTATGTGTTTTTCCTAACTCAATAGAAACAAACAAAATGGAATTCGACTTAAGGGTGGCATGTAATTTAATTCCAGTTATGGATGACACTGAAAGCACCACTAAGAGAATGATTGACTCCATCGAAATGTACGCAAATATGCTCGACGATAAAGGTAATTCATTATTGATTATTTTCATCTTAAAAAGTAGACTTTCGGAAAACGCAAAATTGCGAATTTCTGACAAATATGAGGCGATTTCTGAATTAATTAAAGATTTAAGGAATAACTTAACAACAAAAAAGTCTTACACAGCCATTCAATCCCGGATGCAGACCATGAGACAAGGTCAAAAATCTGTTGAGGAATATGGTAAGGAAATAGAGCAGTTATTCACTGACATGACGATTTCTCAAGCAGACGGGGACTCCAGTGCTTATTCGGTACTTAAACCCATAAATGAAAAATCTGCTATAAAAACATTTTCAGACGGACTACGCAGCTCGAGACTATCCACAATCATCACGTCGCGCAATTACTGCAGCTTGAAGGAAGCAATACAGGCTGCAAAAGACGAGGACAGACCTGCCGCACAGCAACAAGGTAACGTCATGCATGTATCAAAGCAAGGACGTACTTTCTATAATAATAGACGCTTTAGTGACGGTCGCGGTCGCGGTGGTAGTAACAATTATGGTCAAAACTCAAATTATTTTCTTAGACAGCTAGGACAAAGTAGTCGTAATGGATATCAGCGTGGAAGAGGGCGCGGAAATTATAATAACTATAGAGGAAACAATTTTCATAATAACTTCAGAGGAAAGTATAGTAATCATAGACCTAACAGTTTTCAGAAAAGCAGGGGTAGACTTAACACTCAAAACCGTAACTTATATACGGCAGAACACAATGTAGAGGAGCCTCAAAGTAGTGAACAATCAAATAATAGTCAGATTCAGTTTTTTCGATCTTAGGAATACCATCTTTTCATGTAATAAAAACACTAAATACGTGACATTAAACATTAACAACAAAAAATATTATTGGCTTGTTGACACTGGCGCTTCATTATCTGTTATAAAAAGTGGAGCAATTCCCATTAACACACCAGTGCAAAGAGACAATACATTAATAAATGGCATTGGAGGGCAGACTCGATCTAAGGGATTGGTTAATTTAACTTTAAAAAACCATGACAACATACATTTTAACCATAACTTTACAATTTTTGAATCGTTACCGCTAACGGCTGATGGGATTTTAGGTTTAGATTTTCTAATGAAATATGGAGCTAATATTAATTTACAAACAAATTTAGTTACTTTATATAAAGATAATTGTAGTTATTCATTAAAATTGACTAATTATGTTAGTAAAAATAAAAATTTCTTAGTTATTCCTGCTCGATCCGAATCGATACACCATATTTATGTGGATAAATGCATAAATGGAGATGTTGTTGTATGTGGAAAAGAGTTGAGCAAAGATATATTTTTAGCAAATGAAATTACAAGGGTAAAAAATAATAGAATTCCTATTAAGATCTTAAATGTAACAGAAAAAGAAGTAGAGTTACCATTATTTACACCAGAGTTACAATCTTTAAATGACTATCATATATGTTCATTTAATAAAACTGGCATAAACGTTGATAGAGTTCAAAAATTACTGAACGAACTAAATCTATCTCATTTACATGATGAAGAGCAAAAAAGTATTGAAGCAATATGCGCAAAGTATGCAGATGTGTTTTACGTAGAAGGTGATAGGTTAACAACCACAAATATTTACCAACAATCAATTACTATTAAACCACATGTTTCCCCAGTATATGTTAAACCATATCGTTTACCACAAGCATTAAAGCCCGAAATTGAACATCAAATAAAAAACTTGAAAGAAAATGATATTATAGAGGAATGTAGCAGTGAATGGTCAAGCCCAATATTGTTAGTACCTAAAAAAAGTGTTGAAGGTCAAAATAAGAAATGGAGGCTAGTAGTAGACTATAGGAAACTAAATGAGATAGTGGCTGATGATAAATTTCCGTTGCCAAATATCTATGAAATATTAGACTCTCTTTCAGGCGCAATTTATTTTAGTCACCTTGACCTTCACCAAGGTTATTACCAAGTGACCTTGAACCCTCAGAGTCGTAAGTATACGGCATTTACAACTAGTTCAGGACAATACCAAATGAAACGTTTACCGATGGGGCTTAAAATTAGTCCAAGTTCATTCAGTCGTATGATGTCAGTTGCTATGTCGGGCCTAGCATTTGAAAAATGTTTTGTGTATTTAGATGACCTAGTCATTTTTGGACGCAATTTGACTACTCATAATCAAAATTTAATAAGCGTAATGGAAAGACTTAGAAAAGTAAATTTAAAATTAAATCCCCAAAAGTGCGAATTCCTAAAAAAAGAACTTTTGTATTTAGGGCACGTCGTTTCAGAAAAAGGCGTCTCTCCAGATCCAGAAAAAACTAAAATACTCCAAAATTATCCAATTCCCAAAAATTCAGACGAGGTCAAGCGTTTCGTAGCATTCTGCAATTATTATCGTAAATTTATAAAATGTTTTGCTGATATTACTATACCTTTAAATAAATTATGCAGAAAAAACGTACCATTTCAATGGACTGATGAGTGTCACAAAGCATTTGAAATCTTAAAAAGGTTGTTAATGACACCCCCGATATTGCAATATCCTGATTTTTCAAAAGACAATGAATTCATAATACAAACAGACGCATCAGGAATAGCTATTGGTGCAGTTCTATGCAACAAAGACTTGAGACCCATAGCGTACGCAAGTAGGCCATTAAATAAGGCAGAAAAGAACTACCCAACTATTCAAAAGGAACTTTTGGCTATTGTTTGGGCTGTGAAGTACTTTAGACCTTACGTTTACGGTCGAAATTTTACATTAATGACTGACCACAAACCCCTAGTGTATCTTTTTGGAATCAAAGATCCTTCCAATAGATTACTAAAATTTAGACTCTCTTTAGAAGAATGTAAGTTTAAAATTATTTACGTAAAGGGAAAAGACAATACTGTAGCAGTTGCTTTATCACGAGTTAGTATGACATCGGATGATTTAAAAAATATGCATAAACAACTTGTAAATGTGATGACTAGAGCACAGAAACTAAGGATGGATGAGATGAATGAAAATAATGTTCTAAAAGGGAATGCGGATTTTAATAAATCTAAAGACGATTGGCCTGATCAACCAAAAGTCGTAGATATATTAAGAAAACCGCGTGACACGATTGAGATGATGTTTATGGATGACAAAACATTAGATAAATTGAGAATGAGAAATGTGATTACTACGGAAATAGAGTGTTTCGCTTTTAGGTCAGATATAAAACATTTATACATTAATCTTAATTACAAGGCGCATTTCTCGCGAGTCGAATTTGTGCAGAAATTAAGTTTATTTTGCAAACAGATAGGTGTCGAAGAAGTATGCATAGTAAAAGATGAACAGAATGTAGAATTTATTAAACATATTTGTAGTGAAATAAAGTCACTAAACGATTGGACTGGACCCCGCTTAAGTATATTGCGAGGCGTTAAAAGAATAACGGACGATAAAGAGAAAACTCTCATTATGAACGATTTTCATTTACTGCCATCTAGCGGACATGCTGGTATGCGCAGAATGATAAATACTATTAAGAAACGATATTATTGGCCTAGTATTGAAAAAGATGTTCAAGAATTTGTGCGTAAATGTACGAAGTGTCAGAAAATGAAACATAGTCGTTACACTAAAGAGCCAATGGAGATAACCAGTACGGCATCTTCAGCATTTGAAAAAGTATATCTAGATGTGGTAGGACCCCTAGACAAGTCCATAGATGATAATTCTTATATTTTAACTATACAATGTGAATTGACCAAATTCGTACAGGCAATTCCTCTTATAAATAAAGAAACTACGTCCATTGCTGATGCATTCGTGCGTAATTTTATTCTTGTATTTGGTATTCCTAAGGTAATAGCCACAGATCGAGGAACGGAGTTTATTTCGTCTACAATGGAACAGGTATGTAAGATTTTGAATATTATAAAACTATCATCCACGGCTTATCATCATGAGTCAATAGGAGCTTTAGAAAATACCCACAAAGTGTTGGGTTCATTTTTAAGAATTCAGTGCGACAATCATCCAGAAACTTGGAGTCAATGGTTACCTTTTTGGTGTTTCAGTTTTAATAATACTGTTCATTCGGAAACAAATTACACGCCACATGAATTAGTATTTGGTAAACTATGTAATATACCTTCTAATTTGTCTGATCATATAGAACCACTATACAATGTAGACAGTTATCCATTGCAATTAAAATATAGACTACAGTTGGCACAAACTGAAGCTAAAAATAACTTAATAAATAAAAAACATAAGAGAAAAGCTAAGTATGATATTTTGATAAATCCTGTTAGATATAAGGTAGGAGATTTAATATTAATTAAGATAGAAACCAGACGTAAATTGGATCCACTGTATAAAGGACCATATGTAGTTATAGAAGACTTAGGTTGTAACGTTAAGATAAAAAATAGTTCAAATAAGGAAGAAATAATTCATAAAAATAGGACTAAACCATTTTATGAATAAAAGGAAAATGTACTTTCTTCTTCATTAGATTATTATAGATTAATTTTTGTTAATTTTTTATATATAACATTCTCATGTTAAAATTGTTTTTTTTTTCTTCTTTTATTTTCTATCGTAAGTAATACTAGTTAAACCGAGGTCAAATACAAAAAAAAAAAAAATTGTAATAATGTCAATTTTTTTTTCTTCGCCCCCGGGAGGTGAAGTGTGAAGTATATATTATTACGTACGATACCTATGTGTACGCGCACTTAGCTATGTAAGCAACTTTCCTTTAGATTCCTTTTTATTGTAATCTAGTATTTAGTCTAATAAAAGACACCAAACTGTAAACAAGTGTTTCCTTTACTACAAGCCAAGGTTCCAACATCACAGGGGCGTGTCAGACTTTTACTGACTGAAACCACACCGGTGTCCTTCACATGCCTTTTACGTTCTAGAACTACGGGTTCCCTTATCAGAAAATGCCCGTGGTCCTAATTTTTTTTTAAAAATGATGCCATATATAGACTTTAATAAATAATTCACTCCCATCTTTCGTTGGCCAGAGTCTATGAGGTGTACAATAAGTCAATAACCAACAGATTAAATAAATATAATTAATTATGAATTTTTCCGCATTTTGATGTGTTACGAAATAAAAATTCTTTAATTTTTTCATGGATAATATAATTTTTAACCGAATTCCAAAAAAAGGAGGAGGTTATCAAGTCGATTGTATTTATTTTTTAACCGACTTCAAAAAAAGGAGTTTATCAATTCGACCCGTATGTATGTAATATTTCCAGAACTGCCCAGTTTTCATATATGTTAGTCTACTACTCTGTCAAGAAAGTACCGGGAAAAGATCAATAATGCACAATTTTTTTGTTATTTATCCAAATTTATTTTATCACCTTCAAATAGAGAAGAAGAAGAGAAGAGGCATACCTTCAGAAATGATACACTTACGCCAACGAATAATCCAATCATCAAAACATTTTTTAAACGCTGTTTCCGAAATTGAGTTCAGTTCTCGCCGCGAATTCTCCATTATGACTTTTACATATTGAAAACGGGTGCCACGAAGTATTAATTTGAGTTTAGGAAAAAGATAGAAGTCGGCTGGAGCCATATCTGGCGAAAATGGTGGCTGCTTCATGGTATTTGTTGAGTGTTTGGTCAAAAATTCCTTCCGGTAATAATTCCGAGTGCACAACACCGCGATAGTCAAAGAAAACAGTCAACATGACTTTGACTTTTGATCGACTTTGGCGTTTTTTCGGTTTTGGTTCAGTTGGAAGGCGCCACTCCGAAGCTTGTTGACTTGTTTGCATGTCAAACTCGTAAACCCACGTCTCATCGCCAGTAACAATGCGTTTCATGAATGTTGGGTCGGAATTGACTCGTTCTAGGATGTCCTCAGCGACTCTCATGCGATTGAGTTTTTGGAGAAAATTCAGGTCTTTTCGGACTAGCCGAGCGGCAACATGTTTCATACCCAAATGATTAGTTAAAAAAAATATAACCGACTTCACTAAAAAAACACTAAAACGATCAAAATAATTTTAATTTCGGAAGTCGGGGTTTTTCGTTATTGTTTGTTTCTTATTCAACACCGACTTCCGAAATTAAAATTATTTTGATCGTTTTAGTGTTTTTTTAGTGAAGTCAGTTATATTTTTTTTATAAAAAGTTTTTTATTTCACACTTTTTAGTTGCAAATACACTTACAGCCAGATAGTACCTTTTTCTTGTGACAATTCCAATTAACTCAAACCCTGCTAGAATACATCATTTTCTTATGAAGTTCCCGTGTCTACCTTCGACCTTCCGGCTCCATCATTAGATCACTTCAATAGTACCTTATAGCCAAAGTGCATCTCATGACATTTCTAATAAGCCCAAACACTGCTAGAATACATTGATTAGTTACTGAGTTCCGGCGCCTATCTTCCAGCTCCATCACTATCATCAGGTCACTTCGATGATACCATTTACAACACTACTATTCAGAACTATTCATTTATTTGTATTGTCATAGTCGCTTAACTATGTTCATTGTGATATTTTTTGAGTATGAAGTTCCGTTGGCAATTTCTGGTCTACACCAGTTCCACCTCATCAAATGTCACTTTTTGACTGTAAATGCTTAATTCCTTGATGAAAATATCAAAATGATTATATAGTTGCCTATAATATTCGAGGAGTTCCCTCGATTTAGCCAAGTTTCCATCATCAGATCCCGATTTGGTGACTATGGGACCATTTGGGAAGTATACCCTTTCCAACAAAAAAATAATTTTTCAAATCGGTTGGCAAACGACGAAGTTATGCACGAACATACATAAAAAAAAAAAATACAAACATCCGAATTGAGAACCTCCTCCTTTTTTAGAAGTCGGTTAAAAATGGTACGGATCGACTCGTGAGATACAGAAAGTTCGGCGGCTATCTCTCTGAAACTTGAATGAAGATTTTCAGTCACTAATTCCTTCACTTTTGCGATGTTAACTTCAGTTGCAGAGTTTGATGGCCTACCAGAGCGAGGCAAATCTTCCATCACATCTCGACCGCTTTTGAATGCTTTGAACCACTCATAAGCACGTGTTTTTGATAAAGTCGATTCACCGTTAGCCTTCTGTAACATTTTCAGTGACTCCGAACACGAAATTCCATTGGCCATACAAAATTTAAGACAAACTCTTTGTTCGATGTTTTTGTCCATTATGAAATTTGTAATACACACTAGATATGATATAACTAAAAACAGCACTGTATTTAATATAAATAACAGATGCAACTCAAACTTCGCGCCAAAATGGAAAACAGTTGTGCCAATCTAGCAACAACAAAAATATCTAAGAATTTGGAACCATAAACAAATCATCCATTCCCGATACTTTTTTGACTATATGTATATCAGCGTCTGAACAATTGTGCCAAATTTCAAAAGTGTATGTATGTTTGTGTTCGCATATCTCTAGAACTACAAGTCCGATTTAAGTAATTCTTTTTTTGTTGTACTAGATATTGTTCAACTTAGGGATACTGCAAGTTTCATCAAAATTGGTTCAGTAGTTTTTGAGATAAAGAATTTTAACCGGCTTTTTTATGTTTGTTCGCTGATAACTTCGTCGTTCATGAACCGATTTTGATGATTATTTTTTTTTGTTGGTAAGAAAATATTTCAAAGGTGGTCCCATGATAAGGAAATCAGAGTTTGATGATGGCATCAATTATTCATAACCATTTGTTTAAATAAATGGTTGAAAAATATTTTTTTGGGGATGGGATATTTTTTTTTAAATATTTTGGGCAATTTTGAAGCGAAAGTTATTCTTACCAAATTTTCATAAAGACTCTGAACAAATGTGCCAAATTTTATAAGTGTATGTGTGTATGTTTTTATGTTTGTGTTCGCATATCTCCGGAACTACAAGTCTGATTTAAGTAATTCTTTTTTTGTTGTACTAGGTATTGTTCAACTTAGGGAATGCTGTAAGTTTCATCAAAATCGGTTCAGTGGTTTTTGAGATAGGGAATTTTAACCGACTTTTTTTATGTATGTTTACCGATATCTCGGTCAATTGTAGACCGATTTTGAAAATTCTTTCTTTGATTGAAAGGTTTTGCTTCCAAGTTGGTCCCATTGAAATATTATTATGATCTGATCATGAACTTCGAAGATATGGAACAGAACTCCTCATAGGATCACAGCAGAACTGTCGTAACAAGTAAAACTGCTTTGTTTATACGTGTAGTCGATCTCGATGACTGGCTGAAGGAAAAGGGGGATGTATCCGACTGATCTGATAATGAAGCCAGAAGATAAATTAATGTAATCTAACCGTGTTTGGGATTATTAGAATCGTTATGAGATGCTCTCTGGCTATAAGGTATTTAAGTTGGCTGAGAGGCATTTTTTAGTGGTGGTACGATTACTAAAAAGTGTAAAATTAAAAACTGACTGAATTAAACACTGAAAAGTACAAAATAACTTTAATTTCGAAAGTCGGTGTTAAATAACGAAGAGACAAAACTATTATAGAAACACCGACTTCTGAAATTAAAGTTATTTTTATCGTGTTAGTGAATTTTTTAGTGAAGTCGATTATTTTTTTTTTTGTAAAAAGGTTTTTATTTCACACTTTTTAGTTGCGATACCTACACTTGTAGCCAGAGTACCTTTTCCTCATGACAATTCCAGTTAACTCAAACTCTGCTAAGATACATTGTTTTATTATGAAGTTCCCGTGTCCACCTTCCACCTTCGGAAGTCGGTTATTTTTTTTTTGTAAAAAGATTTTTTTTCATTGGTTCGCCTGATTGAAAATAAGTAAATTAAATCAGTTTTTTGTACTTGATTTTTTTAGTGATGTTTAGTATCATTGCCTCGCTTCAGCGCATCGAAGGTCTTGAATTGAATTGACTGTATTTGAACCTCGGATGGCACAAAATAAAACGCTCGGGGCATCGGGCCTGAGCCGAGCGCTGATCACGATCGAATCGAATTAGATCCGCAGTAATTGTGTTGGCGCTGCTCGCGATACATGGCGAGACACTCGTCTCCTTTACATCGGCCTTCGATTATGTATTTGTATATTTATTTTTTACTTTTAGAGTTCCGGCCTCGACACGTCCGCATTAAAAAAAAACGAAACCCTTATAGAAAGCTAAGACCACTCGTGTATATAATCCGTCTGACAGCCAATTTGCTCAAAGTCTACAAAAACGATTCAGTTCTACTTACACATATGTATGAACCTCTCTATGAGCCAAACAAGGACGCGCAATATGAGCAGGTAAATACATTTTCAATGGGAGGACCAAGTAAGACATGATTTAGAAAAGGTTTTTCTATCTTTGTTTTCTAAACCGAGCCGAGTAATCAAAAGAGTGTAATCAAAAGGCTTATTGAGATCAAATGTTTTCTACATTACAAGAAAATGTATAGGAAGACAACGGTTTTAAAATAACATTACCTGTAGTTTTTTTTTTTAAATTGATATAAACTAGCTTAAAATGATACAATCGACGACAGGCAGTTGGAAAGCAAGTACAGAATGTTTAGCCGACGCGCGCAACGATAGACTATAAACTCTTTTAACTAAAGACCTTTCTATCTACTGAGAACACGCCGTCAATCTTAAGACAAGCTACAACCAAAAGGTACAAAAGGTTTCTTCTAGGTTAGCGCGTTCCATCGTCGACCGCATCGTCACTTTCCATGGTGAGATAGCGGTCAAGCGCGAACCTATCAACAATAAAAAAAAAGAAAAAAAAAAGCGATATTTAAAAAAATCAGGGTCATCTATCACTAGAGAATTCAAATTTTTTTACAACACTCAAAAGTCCTACGTCCTACCTATATAAAAGCATTACCTTCTTATGTAGTTTTCAGATCAATAGACGGATCTCTAAGTCCTTGAAAAACGACCTCGAACACTTTAATATCAAAAAGGTTAAAGTTGCGATTGACCGAAATAAGGGTTCTAAGGAGCAAAAAAAGCAAAGAGCTAGAAATCTGATATTAGACAGATTTCTAGCAGAGACCGTTGAGCCTACCAATTAAGGTAACTCTAACAGGAAGAGCATGTCGTCGAAGGTGATGTAGATGAAAGTTTCTGTCGCCGAAATGTCTGTAGGTGAAAGACCGCTGATGAAACGGAAATAAATGAATCGTCCTGTCGACGAACACTCCAATGACGAATCGGTCTGAGGAGAGCGGCAGCGGAATATGTAATAAACCTGTTTAGTTATTGTGCAAGTCTTCGTACCTTTTCTGCTAACCATTCAATTAGCTGCGAAAATCATGATTGGTCAACTTCTAAGATTTAAACCTAACTTAAACACGTGATACACAAAAGTACTTAGGTGCCATACATCTGTAGTAAATTAAAGATTTGTAAGTTTAACACATTTGATGGGACCGTGGGAGACATAAATAGTGGTCGTGGTCGCCAGCAGTCACGAGGCAGTAGGTACGCGAAGCTGGCGGGTGGATGTGGGGACAGCGTGCTGGCGTCACACGTGAGCAGTGGTACGTGCGAGCTAGGGTTTGGGTATTCCCGACAATTTCAAAGTCCCGGGACACGAAAAAGCTTTCAATCAAAGTCCCGGGATTTCCCGGGACTTCAAGAATTTTAAGTTTTTATTTTTTTAAGAGTTTAATCCTTTTTTGAAGAATTTTGAATAAGGACATTTCTAGTGAATCGTTTAATAAATATTAAATCTTATTGACTATAACGTCAATTTCTGTTTTAATCATTTCTTTGTTTACTTATTTATTTGCATAGCAGATTCATTTCTAAGTAATTAAGTCTTATAGCGTTATAATACGAAATTTTGTTAAAAATCATACTAATTCTTAATTAATAACTTTATTATTATCTAGTAATTCTTATATTCACTAATGTGTTTCATAATTCAACAATAAATTAAGTAAGTACTTAAATACCTCTAGTAAAATATAAGCTTTTACACCAGTGCTCTGTGGACCAACTACTCGCAACGGGCCTACAACGCTCTTCGCGTTCAATATAACAACGCCTTTAGGGTTCTGGTGGGGCTCCCACGTTTCTGCAGTGCTTCAGGGATGTTTGCTGACGCAAGGGTCGATGACTTTTATGCCATAATTCGTAAAAAAGCTGCATCGTTGATGCATAGGATTCGGGGGAGCGCCAACGGAATCCTAAAGATGATATCAGAAAGCCCAGAGTCTGCAGTGCTGGGGAGGCTTATCCAACTGCATGTAAGGTGACGCTTTGTATTCTTTTCTGTTTGTGTTTCGTTTTATTTTATTCCATGACATTGACATTTTTGACATTGTTGACATTAATATGAATTTTTGAAATCACGAATGTAAAAAGTAATACTAACATTAAGGCCATTGTTACTAACAATACTAACATAGATTTTAAGACCTTTCTAACTAATAATTTTATGGACATTATTTTTTAGTCCGAAATAAATGTATTTTATTTATTTTATTTTTATTTATTACATTTTAACTAACAACTTATTTATCAAAACTGTTGCCCTACGTTTAGGTGCTCCTTGTTGTTCTCCTCATCGCTGCCACTGTGGCGAAGTTGTCAACAGCCTCGGTCACCACGGCCTGTCATGCAGTCGAAGTGCGGGACGCATAGCGCGGCACGCGAACTTTAACGACATCATCCGACGAGCCCTTGTCACCGTCGGCGTTTCGGCTGTTTTGGAACCTCATGGCCTGGCACGCGACGACGGTAAGAGACCAGACGGTATGTCTTTATTTCCTTGGAAGATGGGTAGGCCTTTAGTGTGGGACGCTACCTGTGTCGATACTCTTGCGCCATCCCATCTTCCTAGCTCATCGTGCTGTGCTGGTGGTGCCGCGACGGCTGCAGAGAACCTCGAGCGGCGGAAATATAACAGCCTCGTCGGCAGTTATATTTTTGAGCCGTTTGGGGTTGAAACTCTCGGGCCGTGGGGTCCGAGTGCTCATATGCTTTTTAAAGAATTGGCAAAACGCTTAATTGACGCTTCGCGTGACCCAAGGGCTGGCTTCTACCTCGGTCAGAAAATAAGCATTGCCATACAACGTGGCAATGCCGCCAGCCTTTTGGGCACACTTCCAGTTGACAGCGATGCGGAGGAGTTTTATGACGTCATATTTAGCTAGGCATTTAGTGTATATATTATTTTTAATTATTTAAGTTATTGTTTAATTTGTTTATTATTTCCTAGCAATTAATTTTAATAAATAAGATATGTTTTGTAACATCTCTGTCTTTGCAAAATAATATATATATTAATTAAAAAAAAAAATCAAAACTGTAAATTAATAAGTATATACAAACTTAAAATAATAATATGTACAAAAGGGTAAAAAAAGGGATCTCAGAGGGCATCAAAAAATTTATCTACATCGTACTTAAATATAAGCAATAAAACAGACTTCTAAATCAGCCTTTTAAATAATTAAATAACATATTAATTGGAATCCTTTACTGGTTTAATAAAAAAATCTGATCGTTAACAGCTTGTCTGGTAATCTGTTTCAAATTTTATAATAATGCCACCAGACAATAAAACTCTCTCGTTTTAAATATATGTCGGTTTAATTATGTTTAAGGCGTTTTAAACTAGTTCCAAAATTTCTGTACGTTTTCCGGATGCTTCGAACAACTGGAACTCTTTCTTTCCAAAATCTCGGGTACATTTTTATGGATATTTTTTATTCCGTGTTCTATTTGATTTACAAAAGAAACGTCAATAACAATTCCGACAATCTTGTCTCGTCTCGAGTCTCGACAGTAAAGTCCCGGGACTGGAAACAACTAAAATTACGAAAAAACCCGGGACTTTGAGACACGAGACGTCCCGGGTTACAAACCTAGTGCGAGCGGATGACGTCATCCGTCGAGTGTGGTCGCGATGGTGTGGGAGAGTACTCACAGCACTTGCAGGTCGGGCGTGTGCGTGAAGGCGTCGGCGGGCAGGCGGCGCAGGCGGTTGCGCGCCAGCAGCAGGTCGTGCAGGCGCCGCAGCCCGCGCAGCGCGCCGCCCTCCAGCGAAGAGATCTCGTTGCCCGACAGGTCTCTACGCAACACACACATTATCTACGTGCCGACAGAAACACATGCACATTAGGACCGCGGCAGATACTCACAGCACGCGCAGCTCGACGCAGTCGTGCAGCTCGGGCACGCGCTGCAGCAGGTTCAGCTTCACGTCCCTGCGGACAGAGTGGTTGCCACGTGTGACACGGCTGGACAAGGTCGTGTGTCGACGAGCGCTCCCGCGGGAGCCGACACACGCTGCGCACTGCTTATAAATACGTAAACAATAAACTTCGGTAATCAACATTCAAATGGCCAATTAGCAGATTATACATCTCAATGTAACTAAGTATCAATGTTCCGGAAGTGGGTCACCAGGTCAGTATCACGGGTGAAGAGCGAGTTAACGTGCGTACCCTCCGCCCCCTCTTGCCGGAGGGCTTTACATTTCGCAGGCAGTAAGTAGGTAGGTACTTGCCATTGACAATTTGTAACCATTATCGTTTTGTTTTCCTTTCACCTTCTTTGATGAGAGGAATTAGGCCAATCAAATCAGGACAAGCTTTTTAATGAATGCAAGGACAGAGTTATGGCAATTTATTGAGAGAAAGAAAGATTAACTCATAATGTAAAAGTAGTCGTGGCGATCAGCGCGCGTCCTCTGTGCAAATGAGGCACCGCGTGTCCGCATCGTCCTTGCGCGAGCTTATCCTTCAGGGCTGACCGCGCGCCCGCCAAGTAAAAAGCAAACAAAAGAAAACCCACTCCTCTGACCCAGCGAAAGCAGCACAGCTAATAACTATTGCATATTAATCTGTAGAGTATAAGGTGACACGGTGCTCAGCGCCGGTGCAGAGACAGGTCGCGGCGGCGGGCAGGTCGGCGGCGCGGCGCGTGGACTGCTCCTTCTGCCTCCGCCGCCGCACGGCGCACGGCTACTTTACAGTATCAGTATAAGACGACGCGGTGTAGAGTCAGGTCGCGGCGGCGGGCAGGTCGGCGGCGCGGCGCGTGGACTGCTCCTTCTGCCTCCGCCGCCGCACGGCGCACGGCTACGTTACAGTTTCTATTTCGACAAGCTAAATCCTAATCGATATTCGATTTGCAAATCCCTGTTTCAGTGGAAGACTCGGTAAGTCGGCTCGCATATTATGTTCTCACCTGATACAATCCTGGCTGAGGAGGAATACTAATATGTGTCGTGTTCGTTGTATTCTGCTTTACAAAGGATCAATGACACATTACATATATTTGCCTATACTTATTATTCGAAAATAATAACATATTTACTCCAATATGGTTTTAAGAAAAATAAATCTGTTAATATAGCAATGTATAACTTTTTACAGAGAGTCCTTTTAAATATGGACACTAGTCGCCAGCCTATTACATGGATATGTCAAAAGCATTTGACCGCGTTAATCATAAAATACTCTTAAATAAATTATATGCATTTGGTGTAATAAGTAACGTATACAAATTAATTGAATCAAATCTCAGTGACAGAAAAAAGATAGTAAAATTGAAAAGAGTCTCTTTAACTACCAGAACTGAAGAGACGATTGTTTCTGAGGTTAAAAGTATCCTTTCTGGTGTATCTAAGGGCAGCATACTAGGCCCCTTTTTAATTTATGTTAATGATATGTCGGCAGTTACAATACACCATATTACCTTATTTGTTTGCCAAAAATGACAGAACTAAATTAAAATTTGACATAAATAACACTTTGACAACAATCATTAAATGGTTTAATGAAAATGGCCTGAAATTAAATTTAGTAAAAGCGAAAATCATGGAAACAACGAGCAAATCTAAATTCCAATTTAAATAGAAACTAACTCAAAAGAAATCGAACACAGAAGAACCGTAACCAAATTTTTAGAACTTCATATTGATAGCAAGGCAAACTGGAAATCGCAAATGCATATAGAGCAGCGGCCGTATTATGACATCTTAAAACCATCATATTTTCTGTGTGAGAAAAGGATAGTGCTATTCGTCCTGTATAGCTCCGTCTCTTTTTCACACCGAAAACATGATGGTTTTAAGAGGTCATAATACGGCCCCAGGTCTGCAAAAGACTTATAGCTTTTATGCTCATTACAGATTAAGGAACAGTGTCAGTCAGTCTGCCTTACTAACTGCCTCTCATGGATATGTTGCTTCAATCATACGCTACGGGGCATACGGGGGTATTTTCTGGGGCAACTTAGTTGAAGTTGACAAGAAGCGTGTTTAGAGTTTAAAAGCGTTAAATACACGCCAAACGGATTTATGCAGATCACATTTTATTAGTTTAAAAATGTTAACTCCCGTATATTTAATATATATGTTACGGGCAACGTGATTAACTGGCCATTATTAATAAGGACCGGCCATTATTAATAATGCCCAAGAGCGATGGGCAAAGTGATTAATTTATCACTTTGACTGGCCATTATTAATAATGCCCGACGGCCCGTGGTCCATGTAATAAGTCAGTGTTTGAGATGGCTTGAATTTATTCAAGTGATAAATTCAAGACCGGGCAGTATGAATAATTCCATACTTGTAGCCGGGCAATGTGATAAATTGGACCGCGGCCGTGCCTTGCAACATGCGAGGGGCGCGTACGTGCGGGGGTAGGGCCGCGCGTGCACGCAGCGACGTGTTCGAGAAAGGATACCAGATGTAGATCGAGTCAAGACGGATAGTCGTAATATAATTGCTATTATCATATCTGTCGTAAAAGAAAAACTTTACAAACTTGGAACTAAACACGGTATTTTAAACCAACTGTACTCCAGAAATGAGTTTACTGTGTGTGAAGAAAAGTTCATTTCGATCGACGATGTTCCAAAAGTTGGTATTACCCTTCGAGAATGTGCTCGAAGAGACTCTCATTTTGATGGAAAAGGCTTCCAGCATTGTAACTGTAATGGTGACTGCAATTCAAAACGTTGTAAATGCAAGAAATCAAACATTCTTTGCAATACCAAATGTCACAAAAGCTCATCTTGCAAGAATAAATAATTTTAAACTTAATAACTTTCTTGCACAGTCCTTAATTATTAGATATTTCTGTTGATTTTTCTCAGTTTACTAATTTTTAAACTATTGTTTTTAAGTAATATTTTTATCAAAATAAAAGTAGGTAACTAATGATGTTATTACATTTTTAACTGTTTATTTTTTAACTACTATGTTCAATAGTTTATTTTTTGTTAACTTTTCATAAAAAAATTGCAAGTTTAATATCATTTAATAAACAAAAACACTACAGTTCTACTATTTTATTACTTTGCCCAAGATAGGGTGGGCATTATTCATAATGGCCGGGAAAAGTGATTAATCATGCTGTTTTAATCACATTGCCCAATTGAGTCGGGCATTATGAATACAGACCGGCCATTATTAATAGTGCCCGGACTTATCAAATTGCCCGTAACATATATACAGGGTTACTTACAAAACACTAGCATCCTCTCGGGACTATGTTACTAACATCATAAACAACAACTTTCGTTCCAGATTTTCATACAAAAATAAAAATATTTAAATTGAACTTTCTAAATGTTACGAAGTCTATACGAAACAAGCGATAGTGCAATAGCGGAGGGTAGCTAAATATGAACTTGACCTATTTACGGGCAGCCCTCACTAGTCGGTCGGTCGCATTGATGCGCTCGCGTCGCGTCATACGTGTTCTTGTAGAGAAATTCGGCAGTGCGGACATAATTATCTTTAAATATTGGTGTATCAATATTCTAATGGTGCGAATGCTTGCTAGGTGTGATGATAATGTTTCGAAAGCCTGCTTACTATTACTACGAGAACAGTGCGTGGGAGGCGAAAGTAGATACGGCAAAATACAGAGTTGAAATGTGTTAGATAGAACAACAAAACCTTGAAGGTATGTTTTTGGTAAATGTACCTACTACTCTGTCAAGAAAGTACCGGGAAAAGATCAATAATACACAAAATTTTTGTTATTCATCCAAATTTATTTTATTACCTTCAAAGCATGCCCCTTCAGAAACGATACATTTACGCCAACGAATAATACAATCATCAAAACATTTTTTAAACGCTGTTTCCGAAGTTGAGTTCAGTTCTCGCCACGAATTCTCCTTTATGTCTTCTACAGATCGAAAACGGGTGCCACGAAGTGGTAATTTGAGTTTAGGAAAAAGATAGAAGTCGACTGGAGCGATATCTGGCGAATATGGTGGCTGCTCGTTGGTATTTGTTGAGTGTTTGGTCAAAAATTCGTTCACAATGATGGCCTTGTGCGAAGGTGCATTATCGTGGTGCAAAGTCCAAGAATTTTCTTTCCACAAATCTGGCCTTTTTCACCGAATTTGCTCTCTTGAATGCCGCATAACGCTCAAATAATATTCTTTATTTACCGTTTGACCTTCCGGTAATAATTCCGAGTGCACAGCACCGCGATCATCAAAGAAAACAGTACTCAATACTCAATACTTTATTACATTCTATATTGTATACATAGGTGGTATAACATATTTTGAAGATCAATATGGACCCTGTCGGGCACAGTAAAGTTAGGAGAGAGGAGCAGTCAACATGACGTTGACTTTTGATCGACTTTGGCGTGGTTTTTTCGGTTTTGGTTCAGTTGGAAGGCGCCACTCCGAAGCTTGTTGACTTGTTTGCATGTCAAACTCGTAAACCCACGTCTCGTCGCCAGTAACAATGTGTTTCATGAATTTTGGGTCGAAATTGACTCGTTCTAGCATGTCCTCAGCGACTCTCACGCGATTGAGTTTTTGGAGACAATTCAGGTGTTTTTTTTTTAAATTCAGGTTAAAATGGTACGGATCGACCCGTGAGATACAGAAAGTTCGGCGGCTATCTCTCTCAAACTTGAATGAGGATTTTCAGTCACCATTTCCTTCACTTTTGCGATGTTAACTTCAGTTGCAGAGGTTGATGGCCTACCAGAGCGAGGCAAATCTTCCATCACATCTCGACCGCTTTTGAATGCTTTGTACCACTCATAAGCACGCGTTTTTGATAAAGTCGATTCACCGTAAGCTTTCTGTAACATTTTCAGTGACTCCGAACACGAAATTCCATTGGCGATGCAAAATTTAAGACAAACTTTTTGTCTATTATGAAATTCGCAATCCACACTAGATATGATATAACTAAAAACAGCACTGCATTCAATATAAATAACAGATGCAACTCAAACTCCGCGCCAAAATGGAAAATAGTTGTGCCAATGTAGCAACAACAAAAAAATCTAAAATTTGAATTTGGAACCATAAACAAATCATCCATTCCCGATACTTTTTTGACTGAATGTATTATGTTTTGTAAAAAGTCATAGAACAAAAGTTGTTGTTTATGATGTTAGTAATACAGTCCTGCAGGGTTGTTAGTGTTTCACAAATGACCCTGTAGGTATATATGAGACTCTAATGTTTATAAAATGTAATCTTATTTGAATTTTGCACTACGGCTAGACACAAGGACAAGCTGCGCACCGTAGCCAGCAAAACAAGGCTTTTGCACCATAGCGTCTTTTGTATGGGCCCTCGTATCTTCAATAATCTTCCTCCTTCATTCAGAAATATGAGCGATATTAATCTCTTTAAAAAAAGAAGACAAATTATTGATGAGTAAATGTTATTGCTCTATATACAAAAGAATTTCTAAATGACAAGACATTGAATCACCCGGTCTATTAAATTAAACCAAATTAATAATAAGAATTATCTATGCCTCAATGGCGGGACATAGCAGAACCTGTACCTAACACGACATCTTATGAACCTATGATGCACAATAAACGATTTGAATTGATAAGACTTTCAACATTCTTCTCGTATCCTGAAGTTTTGATGTGGCACGCATATTTGGATATATTTTCTTGCCCAAATAATAACATTGTTATAAACTTACGTCCCTATAGCTAACAATATATGAATGATTAAGGCCACTGTCCGCGAAGCTTTACAGCCGCGTATGTTATACGCTTGGTGTACGCCTGCGTTATACGCTTAGTGCACGCCTGCGTGAAGCTTACATACAAAACTGAAACTGTCGACGACGCGGCAACGGCGTGACGTCGTATCGTTGCTGCTTCGTTTCTAAAGAGTTTCATAGTTGATACGTAGGATACTCACAGCGAGCGCAGCATGGGCACATGCGCGCACAGGTCCGCGGGCAGCGCGGGCAGGCGCGCGCGGTCCAGGCGCAGCGTGCGCAAGCGCACCGTGCCATTCAGCGACGGCAGCACCCGCAAAGAGCGCGCCTCCGACAGCACCCTGCACACACACCACTTCACTCACACTCTACACACTGTACAGACAGCTACAGCACGCCTGCGCACTGCTGCACCGAGGTAGCTCAGGAGTAAAAGTTAAACATGTGCATGATTAATACTCATATAAAAGTTTATAGGAGTTGTATCTCATCACTCACATAACATCATCTAGTCCCAAACTAAGCAGAGCTTATGATATGAGTACTAGACGACTATTAATATATTTCTAAATAGATACATATTAAAGATAAACTAAAAGACAAATAAACAGACGGACGGACGGACAGAGCGGAGTCTTAGTAATAGGGTCCCATTGGGTACGGAACCCTAAAGCGCGACAAAATCTTGACTTTCTACTTATTACATATCACGTAAATGTCACTGTCGGAAACAGAAACTCTTACTTTTTGAGTGCGTGATGGGTGAAAAACGCCTCTTATCAACCTTCCTCCTTTAGCATTGAAATCCGGAAATAGTAGTTTATGTGACTAGGGGATAAAGCAGTGTCTTTAAGTCGCGGGCGGCATGTTGAATTCCGAACGAAACGAAGGTTGCTGATTCTAATCACGAAGGATAGTGAGGGATTTATAAGATTAACTCCCGAGCATTACGAGGGAGTTAATAAAGAAACCTGAGTGAAGTGAGGAATTCAAGCCGCCCAAGAAAAAGACAGCTTTATGGTGTTGCATACTCTACTTTTTACACCATCTGTCAGATAATTAAAAGACAATTTGGTCGACCAAATCATATTGTATGTCTGTACTATTTTTTAATATTATTATTTTATGTTGTGTTGCTTGCGCCGAATAAATGCTATTCTATTCTGTTCTATTCTATATATTAGAGAAATATAAGTATTATAAAAACTATAAAAAACTATTTTTTACACCACCTGCTCGATAATGTCGTTTTATACGTCATTTGTATGACGTATAAAATGACATTCTCAATCTCATCCTCACTTAAAGCAAGTCATATTTAATGTCTTTGAAACTATAGAATCTTGGAATAGCGAATTTTGTTTGTTTGATGAACTTGTAAATATAATAGGTACTTATATTTCTCTCATATATGATTTGGTCGACCAAATTGTCTTTTAATTATCTCACAGATGGTGTAAAAAGTAGAGTATGCAACACGGGGATAAAGCTGTCTTTGTCTTGGGCGGCTTGAATTCCTCACTTCACTCAGGTTTCGTTATTAACTCCCTCGCAATGCTCGGGAGTTAATTTTATTAATCCCAATTCAACATGCCGCCCGTAACTTAAAGACACTGCTTTATAGTCACATAAGCGTGGTGTCGGTGTCGGTGCGCCGGATCCTCAGATCCGCTGCGCTTATCAGCGGCGCGACGGATCCAGTTCCGCTCTCTCGCCAATCATTTCCGATGCGACAGATACTGAGGACAGCGGACGAAGCCGTCGCTACACTCACGGCACTCGCAAGGCACCACCAGTGCGATGTGCCCGGCGCGCGGCGGTGCTGCTGACGACAAGAGCATTCAGACAGAGTCTCCGATGCCTCCTTAGGCTACATGTCATTCCCTAATCTAGATAGTAGTCGATCAGTAGGAACGTATACCGCGTCCGCGTTATCTGTTCACTACACTGATTGGTCTTACTTACAGAGCAGCGTCGTGCACAGATACTGGGAGCAGTGCCTACTCTTCCGAACATACTGATAATGTTCTCGAAGCCCAGTGACATTTGTTATCAGATTAAACCCAAGCTATACGTATTGTATAGTTGGTGTCGTTGTCAGTGGGCGCCGCCGCCGGCCGAGATACTCCAGCTTACAATTATAAGTGTTAATATTCTATACAACTGGCAACCCGACTTCTGATCTCTATTTAATATGCCATGGAGGACGTTGTGTGTTTGGTTCCACTCCATATTCATAATAATATTAATTCATAATGTCGGCTCGTGGGCGGCCGGGGGATGGCCCCGCTGCACCGCACAAGAGACTGTTTAAACAAACTGACCACTGGACCAACTGGACAGTTTTCGTTTCCCTAATAAGTACTCCTGGAAGAGGCGATGAACAACTTCATTCATATAACAACTGGCATACTTCAGTGCTTTTGCAAAGTGTTAAGCACTTTATAAGTGAAACATTCACTTTATTTAGAGTGGAACGTAATCATAAAAGTATTCCCGGGTCGCCGGACGACGGCGATGTCTTCATTAATATCTGTCCGAGTCCGAGTGCGGAACATTCTCCGGAATTTAAACGAGTTTTGTGTTGATCATAAAACTCGTTTAAATTCCGGAAAATCGAAGTAAAATAAAATGACGTCGACCCTGACCTCGGCGGACAATCTATAAAAGCAAACCAATATAAGAGTATTTTCACATAACATGTTGTACTTACCACGTCGCGGACCATAGACATCCGTGTCGCGGACCATGGACTGAAGGTCACATACATGTATCTGTTGGGAGTCAAACCATGTATTCTCGAAAATAGATACATAATATCACTTTACGTCTCGAATTTAAGGTACGCTTCTCATATTTGAATCGGAACCGGATGTCACGGCGGCTAATCAACAAACCTTGATTTATCCGCTTTAGTTCAAGACTAACCGAAGTATCAACACTGAATTTAAATCGTATCGACGCGATCGTGACACCTGCACGGTGGTGAGGTGCGGCAGCTGCGTGAGAGCGCGCGTGCACATGCACCAGCGGGTTGGCGCGCAGCACGAGGCGCGAGGCTCCGGCACGCCTGCAGCACGAGGGTCGCTGGCGGGGCGTGTGTACTCACAGGGTGGTGAGGTGCGGCAGCTGCGTGAGAGCGCGCGCGTGCACGTGCACCAGCGGGTTGGCGCGCAGCTCGAGGCGCGAGGCTCCGGCACGCCTGCAGCTCGAGGGTCGCTGGCGGGGCGTGTGTACTCACAGGGTGGTGAGGTGCGGCAGCTGCGTGAGAGCGCGCGCGTGCACGTGCGCCAGCGGGTTGGCGCGCAGCTCGAGGCGCGAGGCTCCGGCACGCCTGCAGCACGAGGGTCGCTGGCGGGGCGTGTGTACTCACAGGGTGGTGAGGTGCGGCAGCTGCGTGAGAGCGCGCGCGTGCACGTGCGCCAGCGGGTTGGCGCGCAGCTCGAGGCGCGAGGCTCCGGCACGCCTGCAGCACGAGGGTCGCTGGCGGGGCGTGTGTACTCACAGGGTGGTGAGGTGCGGCAGCTGCGTGAGAGCGCGCGCGTGCACGTGCGCCAGCGGGTTGGCGCGCAGCTCGAGGCGCGAGGCTCCGGCACGCCTGCAGCACGAGGGTCGCTGGCGGGGCGTGTGTACTCACAGGGTGGTGAGGTGCGGCAGCTGCGTGAGAGCGCGCGCGTGCACGTGCGCCAGCGGGTTGGCGCGCAGCTCGAGGCGCGAGGCTCCGGCACGCCTGCAGCACGAGGGTCGCTGGCGGGGCGTGTGTACTCACAGGGTGGTGAGGTGCGGCAGCTGCGTGAGAGCACGCGCGTGCACGTGCGCCAGCGGGTTGGCGCGCAGCTCGAGGCGCGAGGCTCCGGCACGCCTGCAGCACGAGGGTCGCTGGCGGGGCGTGTGTACTCACAGGGTGGTGAGGTGCGGCAGCTGCGTGAGAGCGCGCGCGTGCACGTGCGCCAGCGGGTTGGCGCGCAGCTCGAGGCGCGCGAGGCGCCGGCACGCCTGCAGCACGCCCGCCTCCACCACCTCTACGCGGTTGCTCGCCACTGACCTGCACACCACACAATCACATGTGGACACAACAATATTACGTCACAAATTTCAGCGTTAGTCATTTAAAACATTTGAAGTTTGACGGGCAAAAGGAGCCCGTTCACCTCGGCTCCTACTTTTCAGAATGAATCATTGGATTGTACCGACCGTCTTCAGCTCTTGGGTGTCGAAATTTCCTCCGACCTCAATTTTGGGCGGTTCATTGAGTCCAAAGCCAAAGTAGCTGCTAGGAAACTAGGCGTTCTCGCAAAAGTCCGACGGTACTTCACACCGAGACAGCTTTTAATGTTATACAAAGCACAGGTCCGATCGTGTGTGGAGTACTGCAGCCACATATGGGCTGGTGCTGCAAAGTGCCACCTGGCAGCTTTGGACTCAGTGGAAAGGCGTGCGAAGAGGCTGATTGGTGATCCAGATTTGGTTAAGACCAATCTTCAAAGCCTTGAGCACAGGCGTAGGGTAGCCAGCCTTTCGGTGTTTTACAGATTGCATTTTGGAGAGTGTGCGCAGGAATTGCATGACTTGATTCCGCCATCTCATTTCTACCATCGGACAAACCGACGCACGGCGAGTATCCACCCTTACGTTGTTGAAACATCTACGGTCCGGACTAAGCGTTTCGCCTCGTCATTTATACCGCGTACTTCGAAGGACTGGAACAGTTTGCCTGCTGCGGTCTTTCCGTCTGATTATAATTTGGGTGTCTTCAAGGCTAGAGTGAATAGGCACTTAATAAACTAGTGCGCTTCACCATCAACGATTGCATCACTGCTTACCATCAGGCGGGATCGCAGTCAAGTACTAGTTTATAACAGATAAAAAAAAAAAAAAAAAGTCGCAAATAATTGCACTGTGTTGCATCTTTGCCATGTTTGTATTCCAACAAAAACATAAAGTGACTTTGGGAGCCAAGTTCTGTATACACAATCCTAAATTTATTTAGATCAGAAGCAATATTTATTAATACCGATGAGGGAGGTGATGCAAGACAATGATAGGGCTCACACCGCGAGCGTCGAACGAGATTATGTTACCGAAGTCGGTATCTCCACCTAAATGGCCACTGCCAATGGAATGGCCACCGAGAACCCCGACCATGAATCAGATTGAACATCTATGGGATGAATCAAAGAGACGAATTCGTGCAAGAGATCCTGCCCCAGAAAGCTGCAAAATGCAATCCAAGAGGGATGGAATGGAACGCAAACAACATTTGATCACGACTCTCATCCGATCGATAAAGAACCGGATGGAAGCCGTAATAAGAGCTCGGGGAGGGAATACCAGTTTTAAACAAACGTTTCTTAACTTTTTCTTCATTTACGTGTTTTCAGTTGTTTTATCAATTTCCTTCATACTTACTCCGTAAAGGGTAAAAATGACTTGTTAAAACAAAACACGAAACCTATGAAGATTTAATTTGAATTTAAGTAGAACATTAACATTAGGATTTGAAAATCTTCACTATTAAACGACAGTTGACAAATTTTTATTATTCCTAAAGGATCATAGTGAAGTCCCGGAACACAAATGCTGGCATATTTTTTTTGCGTATAGTAGTGAAAAATATACAGAAGTCTAAAGATTACATTTCCAAACATTTTTTTCTCAGACATTACTACACTTCTGGACACATCTATTGGCCCACCTTGTATTTTCAGTTTCGTTTGGTCCTAGCTAAAATTTTATATTAGGTCGAGCAAAAAGTTTTTATGCAGTTTTGAACCTGGCACATTCACAATTTCATTCAATAGTCTTTTTTTGAATTTCGAACACAGAATTTAAAGAAACGAAAGACAATTTGGAGCCTGTTTGTTGATATCAAACAATCGAATACTAAGAAAACTTGGTTTTATTGGTTTACTTGGATTTAATTCTTTAAAAAGTGATTGATATCTTTGGTTTTGCAACAAACATTACTTATTCTTAACATTAAGGTGAGGTTCTATCAATAATCTATGGATACTTCACCTGAAGTCGCCGCCCAAGCTGTGGCACTTATTCAGGCCGGACACAGCCAAAGAAACGTGAGTGCTCAACTTAATTTAAGTCGATCTGCGGTCCGAATTGTTTATCGGAGGTACCTAGAGACTGGCGGCTTTGTTCGTCGCCAAGGAAGGCCACGATCTCGGGTCACAACTGAAAGGCAGGATCGATTCATCGTGACGACCAGCTTGAGAAATCGTCACCTTACCTCCATTGAGATACAAAACCAACTTCGCGACTTCCACGGAGTATCTGTGAGCGCTCGAACTGTTCGGAGAAGGTTAAAAGAACGCGATATGGTACCACACAAGCCAGCTAATGGGCCCAAACTAACGCGAGCCCACCGAACAGCGCGCCTTCATTTCGCACGCAGTCATTTAAATTGGACACAGCAAGATTGGAGCCGTGTACTCTTTTCTGATGAGTCTAAAATTGTGTTACATGGCAATGATGGAAGGAAGAAGGTCTACCGACGTAAGGGAGAGCGTTTCGCACAATGCTGCTTTGAAGAGAGGGTTGCTTATGGCGGTGGCTCATGGACTGTCTGGGACGGTATATCCGCGAGCGGCAAAACTCAACTTGAGGTTGTTACAGGACCACGGCTGCCAACATTAAATGCTGAAAGGTACATTCGTGAGTGCTTAGAACCTCACGTGATACCATACGCGGACTATGTGGGCCCAAATTTCCTTTTTATGCATGATAATGCAAGAGCCCATGCGGCCGGCATCGTCAGGGAATATCTTCGGGATGTGAACATCACAGTTATGGACTGGCCAGCCAGAAGCCCAGACATGAACCACATTGAGCACATGTGGGACGAGCTAAAAAGACGTGTTAGGACTCGTCAGCCAGTTGCCCAGACGATGCAGGAGTTGAAAACTGCCATAGAAGAGGAATGGGAGATGATCCCTCAAAATTTCATAGAGCGGTTGATAAACTCTATGCCTAATCGTATGAGAGCTGTGGTAGATGCCCATGGAGGCAACACGCGTTATTAAATTAAACCTTTATTTGATAAAACATGTTTTTTATTCAAAAATCAATTGCCTTTAACAAGGCGCATATCCGACTTGTTAGGCGTAGCTCCATGTCGTATGGTATTCTGAATTCAAATTTAAAACAATACGATCGAAAAAGATGGTAAAATGTATCAGGTTTAAAACTGCATCAATAGTTTTTGTTCAATCTAGCAATCATATTTCGGTAGGGGCCATCGAAACCTAAACTCTAAGGTGGGCCAATAGATGTGTCCAGAAGTGTATTAATAGAATCCGTGTATTAAAGATATTCCAGTTTAAAGTTAGCCTAGCTACACGACTCTGCTCCCATCTGGCAAAAAGAATATAATTCAAATATGGGTTTTAAATAATTGCTCTTTAGATATATTTTACATTGGCATCATAAATTAGCAGACAGCTCGTTGTGAGCTTACCGCCGTCAGTCTGCTCGGTAGTTGATGCCTCGCTGGCCGCACGTTGTAGATGAGCAGTGAGCGCGCTCACTGCTAGCAGTCGCAGAGCAGCAGTCTCCATCTGCATGTCTTGCTTTCAGCATTTTATGCACCCAAAATATTCTTCTGTTATTTCTTGCACTTCTCTCTTCATCATCAAGTGCAATAGCAATAATTGCTAATTCGCGCGTTATGAATCGGGAAATAGTAAAAAATGCGAGTTGCTTTAATGGAAACCGATCGCGAACTGTGTCTATCGCGAAAAGCGAGAGCGGTCGGCGGGTGGACAGCTGGCCGTCTGCTAGCTGTCGCCGCGTGGACAGCTGGCCGTCTGCTAGCTGTCGCCGCGTGGACTGCGAGCAGTCGTCTTAGGGCCGACTTTTCAATCCTCAGATAAATCGTCGAATAGCTATCTAGCCAGTAAAATTATTTGACTGTTTATCAGGCGAATAAACATTTTCAGTTTTTCAATCTCGTATTAACTAGAGAATAGCTATCTGTGGTTTATGATGGCCAACTTCGCACTAGTCGTGTGCAAGCGAGATGCACAGATACAGTATTCAACGTGTATGACAAGAACAGCAACTCAACATATGTTTGACATTTTAATGTTAGCATTGTCCGTGTCAACGGTTTATTGCAATATTGCAATACAAAGCTTCTTATATAAAAAAAGGTTACGTTTTATATTATTTTTTATAAAGTTTGTCGCGTGCTATTTATATTAAACATATTGAATTTGTGTTCTTTTGAGGTTTAAAACTCACATAATCAAAATGATGAAATTAGGAACATCAATAAGCATGTAGTTATTGTTGCTCAACACAATGCAAATTATTTATTTAAGTTTTTATGTAAATATTAGAGATGCTCCGAATATTCTTTTTGTACACAAATTATCAGGCCTCTCTCGTAAAACTCAGGTTTTCTCTCATGATGTTTTTATTCAATACTTTGTCATCAATTGTTTCAAACACGTCCATAATAATTACAAATTGCAGTAGGTGAGTACTAACTTATATAAATCGTAATACTAAAACTCACAAAATGAATGTAACTGTCAAACATAACCAAAAACGTCATACGTAACAGGGAGATAAAACCCTAACTGGCCCTTAGAGTAGCTGATAACTATATTCCTCCGTTAGGGACTTTATTCGACAATTAACTACTATCTGACTATTGAAAAACTCAAAATCTTGCTATATATCGAATAAAGGCTATCTGGCTGTTTATCTGAGGATTGAAAAATCGGCCCTTAGTTTAGGGCGGTGTTGGGTGGGAGTGGTGTTAGAGCAGAGTCGTTTAAGTGTGCTATGACCTTTAATACCTACGTACCTCCTTTATGAATTTAAAAAACGCATTTCATTTTGTGTCATGTTAGCCACTATTATATTCTATGCGATGTGTGGTGTGACGAGAATGGATAAAGTGAGAAATGAATGCATATTGGAGGAAGTTTGAAAGTGGCGCCAGTGATTGAAAAGTTGAAAGGTAATCGGCTGTCTTGGTATGGTCATGGTCATGTGAAGAGGAGGGATGAAGCGCATATTACTAAAAAGAGTTCTGAGTATACATGTAGATGGATGGAGAGGGAGAGGAAGGCCGAAAAAAAGATGGATGGATTGTGTGAGAAGTGATATGAAAGAAAAGGGAATTAGTGATAGTTTGACGGGTGACAGGACAGAATGGAAGAAGAAAACGTGTTGCGCCGACCCCAAGTAATATGGGATAAGGGCAGGAAGAAGAAGAAGACTTATATATATATATATTTTTTTTTTTCTTTAGCCATTACTGTCCCACTGCTGAGCAAATGCCTCCCCTAAGTCCTACCAGACATTCTTCTACTAGTAGTAGTAGTTGTTATTAGTACTTATATTAGTAGACACTTAATAATTTCATCAACAATTTCCTCGCCGTTGTTCTTTACACACTTTTCTGATAATCCCTACAAAACATAAACTTTTTTTTATTGCTATAAACTAGTGCTTGACTGCGATCTCACCTGATGGTAAGCAGTGATGCAATCTCTGACGGTGAGGCGCACTAGTTTTTTAAGAGCTTAGCCTAACTTTTAAGGTGTTTTGATTTTTCTGATGTGAAGTGTAGTTGATAAGGGAATTTGTTCCTTCCGTCTTCTACATCTACACTATATAGGTAGGCGGGATGATAAGTGACTAGCCACTGCTATTTAAAAAGTTAAAATTAAAAATATATTATATGTCATTTTTAAATTCGTATCTCTGGCCACCTGTGTTCTAAATTTGAATTTGGTGGCGTGAAAATTTTACTGATTTTTTGTCATTTGAAAATAAATTTCGTCAATTGTTTTCAAAATGGATAAAATTAAACAAAGAGCGGTGATAAAGTTTCTTCATATGAAGGACATGAAGAGGAAAGATATCTATGACGAGATAAAGAATGTTTTGGGTGAATGTGCTCCTTTTTATGCGACATTAAAAAAGTGGGTGGCTGAGTTTAAACGCGTTCGTAAGTACATGTGTCCAAGATGAAGCCTGCCCCGGACGTCCAAAAAGCGTCACGACTCCGGAAATGGTCGTGAACATTGACTTATATTCTAGTGATAGACAAGCACTTTCATGGAAACTATTTGTCAAAATATTGAAAAGATAAAACGAAAATCTGCTGAAGCGCTACATTGGCATTATGTCATCTAACAGAACTAGGTATTAAAATATAAAGCGCTGATAGCTTTTAAAGGATACTTTTTTCGCGACCAAAACGTCTTAAACGCCATGAATTTCGTAGTACTTACGCGTTTAGTTCAACACAGTGTAATGACATGTTATCCATATATTTAGATTTTTATACCGCAGAAGTGACACAGTTCTTTGCCTACAATACTTCATTACAATAACTCTATTTCAAAATTTTACCAATAGTCCCCGTTAGTGTAAATTCAGAAAACTACGTACGCCTACTACTTTAATAAATAAATGAATTCAAAATCGTGTAAAATAATGAAACCATTTATTGTAATCATATTTCTAAAGCACAGCTTCTTTAGTGAATGATGGTCAGGACTGCGCTGCTAACATTTAGTAACAAAACAAACAACAACTATAACTATAGCATAATCAGCTTTTTAATGTTCCCACTGCTGGGACTCAAGCCTTCTCTCTTGGAGAGGGAATGGGCCGTAAGCCACCACGCTGGCCCAGTGCGGGTTGGTGAATGTCACATGTGTTCGAAATATTTTTTTTCCTTTTTTTCCGTTTCCTTACGATGTTTTCCTTCACCGTTTTGAGAGCAGTGGTGATGAAATAAATTACATAAAATACTAAAACTTTTTTAAAATCTATTTTCAACTTTATTTTTCGGGGTGAATCAAAAATTGATTCGGAGTCAGAAATTTGCACTTGGTCCAATGATCTAGGGGAAAACTATAAATGTTTGAAGGCACATTCTGAAGGAATAGCATTACTGCAAGGAATAGCCGACTCATTAGAAAACGTTTTCCAGCTTTAGTATCATCAGTTTGAAAGTGTGCAGAGCAGATAAACGGATATTTTGTAGGAAGCCACGTGTCTATCCTCTTAAAGATATTTTATCAATTTTTCTCTTTTCGGCTGACCAGAGTGAACAAACAGTGTTGTCTTTTTTAACCCAAAGGTTGACTGGTAGAGAATGCCTTGTGGCATTAAGTCCGTCTATGTACCACTATTGTACATGAAGTTTAAATAAATAAACAAACGTGAAATATAATTATAGTTTATGAAGGACGGAATCTCAATAACAGTAATGATCACTTAGTGATGTATCACTTATATTACACATATGACTACTAATTCAACTGAACCTAATTTATATTTGAATATTAATCTATGTATATATAATATCTAGGTAGGTACGTAAAATACCTCAGTGCTTACGAATGAAAAGAAAAAAATCAAGATTAAATTGACAGAAGATCTATGGGGTATGTCTATCAAAGTTTGTACCTCAATTATTGAGACTATAGCGCCGTACTTGGCTTTAATATTTAATTTGTGTATAGATCAAGGAGTCTTTCCAGATCTAATGAAATATAGTAAAGTGATACCACTCTTTAAATCCGGGAATAGTAGAGACACTAATAATTATAGGCCGGTGTCCGTTTTGCCGGTTCTTAGCAAGATATTTGAAAAGGTAATGTTAAATCAAATGCTTAGTCATTTTAACTCCAATAACATCCTACATGATAAACAGTATGGTTTCACCAAAGGACGTTGTACAACTGACGCGGGTGTTTCCTTACTAAAACACATTTTTAATGCGTGGGAAGAGACACAAGATGCTATAGGCATCTTCTGCGACCTATCTAAGGCGTTTGATTGTGTAGTTCATGAAACATTGTTTCTGAAACTCAAGCATTACGGACTAGGCAATGCAGCGTTAAGCTTATTAAAATCTTATTTAAATAATAGACAGCAATTAGTGCAAATAAACGGTGTCAATTCGTCGGGATTGAATGTTGAAATGGGGGTGCCCCAAGGTTCAATTTTAGGTCCTTTTTTATTTTTAGTTTATATTAATGATTTACCCAATTTGTTGCAAAATAAACTTAATATGGTGTTGTTTGCTGCCGACACTTCTTTGATTTTTAAGATAAATAGAAAGACTAACAATCTTGACAACGAAAATAGCGCCCTATTGCAGGTTCAAAACTGGTTCACTGCTAATAATCTGGTTCTAAATGGGAAAAAAACTAAATGCATAAGATTTTCCTTACCGAATGTCAAAAGTAGTGATTGTGACATTGTATTGAATAATGAAAAACTAGAATTTGTTGATAAAACGATTTTCCTGGGGATTACGCTAGACTCAAGGCTACAATGGGGTCCTCACTTAACATCTCTTGCAGGGCGGCTTAGCTCAGCTGCATATGCTGTTAGAAAAATCCGCCAATTTACGGATGTTGATACCGCTAGGCTAGTCTATTTTAGTTATTTTCATAGTGTCATGTCGTACGGTATCTTACTATGGGGACGGGCTGCAGACATCGAGTCAATCTTTATATTACAGAAAAGAGCCATCAGAGCTATTTACAATCTCCGCCGGTGCGATTCTTTAAGGGAACTGTTTAAAGAAATTAACATAATGACGGTACCTTGTCAATATATCTATGAAAACATCATGTATGTTCGAAAAAATCTTCATCTTTTTAGCAAAAGAGGCGATAGACATAATTATGTTACAAGAAATAGGGATCAATTAATTCAACCAGGTTTCAGACTGGCTAAAGTGGCCTCTTCTTTCATGGAGTACTGTTTGAAATGTTATAATAAAATACCACCCCAAATATTAGACCTCAATGAAACGAAATTTAAATCTTGTATTAAACGCACACTATGCAGACAAGCATATTATAAGTTGGAGGATTATATTCAAGATAAAAATGCTTGGCTCAATGCTGGTCCAGCTCCACTACCACTAGGGCGTACTAATTAGTTGATTAGTTGGAAACTAATATTATTATTTTTTAATTTGAAAGACAATTGCATTGTATAAAGTAGAAGCACTTTTTTCAAGTTTGTGAATGTGAAGCACCATGGAGCATTTTTATTAGTTTACAACTTTTTTTTTTTTTGACATTACGAGCATGGCAGTTGAGAGTTTGTCATGCTCACTCAAATGTCTCGCTGTTGGTGGCACGTGTTATTGGGTCGTTCAGTTCCCTTCAAAATGGTTGAGCTGAGTGGGGCTGATGCACGCGTCATGCTTTTTTTTTTTTTTTTTTTTTTTTTTTTTGGTGGGAAAAAATCATGCATTGACATCCCCCGCTCTTGGGCGGAGCGGGAGATAGTGTCAGACTCTTACTGACTAAAAGACCCACCCCGTTCCTTCTAGCCTTCATACCGGGGCTCGAGCGCCCTTTCGGATAACCCTGGCCCCAGTAGGCTTCGACCCGGCTGGGTCCCTGCTGTTGCTGACAACTCCTTGAGGCGCGCGGGAACAGTGCGCGCCGTCGACGACTTGGGCTTGGTCCGGACAGTTACCGGACGGCCGGACAGTGAGCTACTCATTGCTCACCGTCCGCAAGCCCGCGTCTACGTTGGCCGGAAATCGGGATCAGAATCCCGGCGACGGCGGCGGCGATAACGCCGTTGCCTGATGCGTTCGGCCTCCTCCTTTGCGAGCATTACTGCTTCGCAGAAGTCGGCGACCGCCTGCCACTCCTCCTCGCTCCGGACCATGGCCTCAACCAAGGCCCGGCGCGAGAGGTCTCCGCCGCCGATCGCCCTCACGAGGGCACGGCGATGCTCCGCCCAAGCAGGGCACACCTCGACTGTGTGCTCCACCGTGTCCTCCGGGCGTTCCGCACAGTGGCGACACCCGGGCGTCA
The DNA here is from genome assembly GCA_910589285.2 of Mythimna ferrago. NCBI lineage: Eukaryota > Metazoa > Arthropoda > Insecta > Lepidoptera > Noctuidae > Mythimna > Mythimna ferrago. The sequence continues at coordinate 30,663,889 of OU342676.1, forward strand.
CCTCCGCATGAATCCCGTGCAGGAAACTCCCGAACGAACCATGTCCGGTGAGTACCTGCGTCATGCGGAAGGTAAGGACGCCGTGAGGTCTTTCCAGCCACGCCTCAAAGAGGGGACTTACCGCCATAATTGTGGCGTGCCCAGCACTGGGTTGCGATAGTCGCTGACGCCATTTCACCATGAGATCCCGCCGGAGCTCTGTCCGCCATGCCGTGACCTGTCGCGGCAGCGGACTTTCACCCCGGCGTTGCATCTCCACGCGCATATCGTGCATGTGTGCAAGGACTGTTGCCTCCAGATCCCACGGTGGTAGGCCAGCCAGAAGGCTCGCCGCTTCGCGGGAGACCGTGCAGTATCCCCGCACCATCCTTATCGCCATGACCCTCTGACAGGCGTTCAGTATGGCCGCCGGTTGCTTTTTCAGCGACGCGCGTCATGCTCGTGAACGGGTGCCGTCAGATGGGACTGGTCATCTCTTAGCTGCCAGTGGCTTAATTCAGTTTCTATCTTTTAATTATTTTACATTTTTATTTCATTATCGACATTGTGCTCTCAAGGTAGAAGCAACAAGTAATATATAACCAAGCATTATATGTAACACATAATATGATTTAAAAGAGTGTCCATGGAGTTTCTTGCACGTTCTTCTCCATAGAGACCTACTCTTTGGAACGTGCAATTTAGCTTCACTTTTCTTGGACTGACCGACATTTGACTATTCAAAAGTGCCTGTAAATGGTCTATTTGAAATAAATGATTTGACTTTGACTTTGACTTTGACTTTGAATGACAGAATGCTTAACCACAAAACTTAGCGATGTAAACTGATACTCAATGATTTGCTGGCATTTCTTACTGAGTTTTTACAGTATCGCAAAACAGACGTATTCATAATTATTGAATTTGACGGATTCATTGGTACCTATTATTTATGTAAAAAAGAAAAAAATATTTAAAAAAAAACAAACGGAATAAAACATCATGCAAAGTTCGTGTTCACTAAAGCAGTTGTAGGTAAAAAACCCGGTTTTTGTGGGATGGATCATAAAATGGAAAAGCTTTTAAATAAAAAAATATAATTTCTAACATACTATTACGATATTTGAAGCTATTAAATTGTTTGAATAATCAATTATTTTCTTTCATGACTACCTACTGAATTATTATTTACGTCCTAAATTCACTTTCTTTTGAATTTATAAGCGCCGGTCTCACACTGTATGAATGTCAAAATTGCACTAAAGTCATCAAGAAGTGAGTGTTCAGCACGCCTAATCTAGTACGTAGTACAAATATATCGATGGTCGTGAAAGTACATGTTATGGTTTTAGCAGATCGACGATTGAAGTTATCTGAAATAGCTGACACTACAGGTATCTCAAAAGAACGGGAACATCATATCATAAGTGAGGAATTAAATATGAAAAAGTTATCGGCCCGTTGGGTGCCAAATCAAGGGTGTAATCAAAAAAGGATTCGGGGGCAAAACTCAAAAGAATGTCTGGACCGTTTTCAGAATAATAAGGCTGAGTGGACTCGATCGGGATGCCCGGCTCCAAAAAAAGCCATGGCTGTAAAGTCGGCTGGAAAAATGATGGCTTCCGTCTTTTGGGATGCAGATGGGATCTTGATGAATAGATTACTTTCCTAAAGGTCAAACAATTAATGGAGAATACTACGCTAATCTTATAGATAAGCTTCATCAATGTATTCAGCAAAAACGACCAGGTTTGTCGAAAAAAAAAATCATCTTCCACCAAGACAACGCTAGGGTTCACACTATGGCAAAAATCAGCAAAAATTCGCCTGATCTAGCGCCATCAGACTTCCACTTGTTCCCTAAGTTCAAAACTTTTTGGGGCGGACAGAAATTTGCCACAAATGGTGAAGTCATAGCCGCTGTAGAGGAGTATTTTGCAGGCCTCGAAAGAAATCATTTTATGGAAGGCATTACTGCTTTAGAACTAAGATGGAATAAGTGCGTAGAGGTTCCCGGAGACTATGTCGAAAAATAAAATTAACTCACGGAAAGTTAAGTGTTTTTTTATTAGGCTAGTTACTTATCATCCCGCCCTCGATCCAAACATAAAACACTAATATGATACTATATTACATTATTTTATATATTATAAAGAGGTAAAGTTTGTGTTTTTATGTTTCTTTGTTTGTATGAATCTCTGGAAATCCATCCATGTCTCTGGAAGTACTGGACCGATTGCTAAAATTTTTTTACCAATAGAAAGCTGATTTATTCCTGAGTGACATAAGTCTATATTTTATATACGGCAAAGATGCGAGCAAAAGCTAGTAAACGATAAAGTTGAAATTCACATAAAGTTCAAGAATTTATTATAACTCTTACATGTTTATACTTAATCACAGAACAGATGAAAGAGGGGAAAGGGGCAGGCGTGCCACAAAGTAGGGCAATGCTCATAGTTCAACTCCCAATAGCAAATTTGCGATCGAAGTGTGCGTGGTCTGTTAGTTACCTAATGTGCGTTCGTATTGGTTTATTGCCTGTAGTGGAGTTAAAGGGTGGGAGACAAGCGGCGACACTCATTGTAGTATAAATCGGAAAGTATTTCCTTTCTAACTTCTTACATCTTTTCTGTTTGAATAATAATGATTTACCTACTACCCTGGGATGCGACGACATTTTCCTAGAGTGGCTTTGAAACGTCTGTATCTAGAATTTTCTTGGCTTTGAGTATAAATACGAGCCCCCTACCGGAAGTGAGTTTGATTTCCAGAGCGACACACTAATTGTGTTGTGTTGGGCGAAATGACACAGTGCAACTTCAAGTAATGACAATGTAACCGTTTGTCGCACAGCTGCACCTTATTTTCGCGGAAATCAGTGGTAATTTTCTTTCCAGCAAATCGATTCGTGCAATTTGTAATTAATAATTGTAATTGTCTTTGCTACCCAGTTTGTTTAGAAATGGAAAATTCAAGCGGAGTTTTATTTAACGAAAGTTACTCGTAGGGAGAAATAAGGAGAGATACTTACAGGTCCTCGAGCAGCGGCAGCAGGCGCACGGCGGCCGGCAGCGCCGCCAGCAGGTTCTCCTCCAGGCGCCTGCACACACGCGCGCGTTTTTATTGTTACTATTCGTTAGTAGTTATTTTAACTTTAATATCTCAACTGTCTACACAGCTGGACAAAATGTAAAATCATTAAAACGCGTGATCTCGGTAAAATGGAGCTGAGAATTTTATTGCAGTATCGATTACCTCCGATACCGAGAAGGTTGACTCGATGTAGGTATGTATTTGCTGCCAATACAGTCAATCATCATCATTGTGAAACTCAAAATAATTCAAAGTGTCTTTAAGAGCAAATACTTTCTAAACTTGACACTAGATAAATACACAAACGGTGCTAAATTAAAACAAAAAAAAAAAAGTTATTGGCAAGTAGGCGTGACGAGCTATGGCAAGGCGAGCCTGAGCGGGCCACTCAGTGGTGTTCAACTCAGTGCTCATAATAATTTGCAGCCGTAGGGAGAGGTAATGTGTTGTAGTGGAGCGCGCGCGACATCGAGCGGAGGCCGTTACGAGCTCGGCCGGGACTCGGTAACGGGCGGCCCTTACTTACACGAGCTCGCTGCTTCAGCTATCAGCTCCCTGACGTGGAAACATGTGGGTTTCTTACGTTCAACACACAAGTCAGGCCCTGCCATATGTTTGTAAGTGCCTAATGAAAAACCGGCCAAGTGCGAGTCGGACTCGCCCATGGAGGGTTCCATAGCAGCAAGTAACATAATATAAAAGTTCTTGTAGTTCGTTGTAACTTTGATCGATGTTTTAATAATAGTGTATTTTTTTTAGATTTATGACGTATTAAAAAGAAACTAATTACTAGATCTCGTTCGAACCAATTTTCGTTGGTAGTTTACATCATATATTTTTTTTAGTTTTATCATTCTCTTATTTTAGAAGTTTCAGGGGGGGGGGGACACATTTTACCACTTTGGAAGTGTCTCTCGCGTAAACTATTCAATTTAGAAAAAAAATATATTAGAAACTTCAATATTATTTTTGAAGACCTATCCATAGATACCCCACACGTATGGGTTTGATGAAAAAAATTTAATTTCAGTTCTAAGTATGGGGACCCCCATAATTTATTGCTCTTTTTATATTTTTGTATGAAAATCTTAAAGCGGTTCACAGAATACATCTACTTACTAAGTTTCAACAGTATAGCTCTTATAGTTTCGGAAAAAAGTGGCTGTGACATACGGACGGACAGACAGACAGACATGACGAATCTATAAGGGTTCCGTTTTTTACCATTTGGCTACGGAACCCTAAAAAGGTAAATCTTCTTGAGCAAGGATTTCCGATTTTATCCATTAAACAACATGGCGGCTTTAATTAATTGAACCGCTTGCGTCGGGTTGGTCCGTCGCGTGTGTTCGTGTCCCATCCGCCAGGGCCGTGTGTTTGTGACTGTCGAGTGTGTTCGTGTCCCATCCGCCAGGGCCGTGTGTTTGTGACTGTCGAGTGTGTTCGTGTCCCATCCGCCAGGGCCGTGTGTTTGTGACTGTCGAGTGTGTTCGTGTCCCATCCGCCAGGGTCGTGTGTTTGTGACTGTCGAGTGTGTTCGTGTCCCATCCGCCAGGGCCGTGTGTTTGTGACTGTCGAGTGTGTTCGTGTCCCATCCGCCAGGGTCGTGTGTTTGTGACTGTCGCGTGTGTTCGTGTCCCATCCGCCAGGGCCGTGTGTTTGTGACTGTCGAGTGTGTTCGTGTCCCATCCGCCAGGGTCGTGTGTTTGTGACTGTCGAGTGTGTTCGTGTCCCATCCGCCAGGGCCGTGTGTTTGTGACTGTCGCGTGTGTTCGTGTCCCATCCGCCAGGGCCGTGTGTTTGTGACTGTCGCGTGTGTTCGTGTCCCATCCGCCAGGGCCGTGTGTTTGTGACTGTCGCGTGTGTTCGTGTCCCATCCGCCAGGGCCGTGTGTTTGTGACTGTCGCGTGTGTTCGTGTCCCATCCGCCAGGGCCGTGTGTTTGTGACTGTCGAGTGTGTTCGTGTCCCATCCGCCAGGGCCGTGTGTTTGTGACTGTCGCGTGTGTTCGTGTCCCATCCGCCAGGGCCGTGTGTTTGTGACTGTCGCGTGTGTTCGTGTCCCATCCGCCAGGGCCGTGTGTTTGTGACTGTCGCGTGTGTTCGTGTCCCATCCGCCAGGGCCGTGTGTTTGTGACTGTCGAGTGTGTTCGTGTCCCATCCGCCAGGGTCGTGTGTTTGTGACTGTCGCGTGTGTTCGTGTCCCATCCGCCAGGGCCGTGTGTTTGTGACTGTCGCGTGTGTTCGTGTCCCATCCGCCAGGGTCGTGTGTTTGTGACTGTCGCGTGTGTTCGTGTCCCATCCGCCAGGGCCGTGTGTTTGTGACTGTCGAGTGTGTTCGTGTCCCATCCGCCAGGGTCGTGTGTTTGTGACTAGGTACTCCAACTTGTTTAGTTCTTCAATCCCCACAGGTGACAAAAGACCTGAAGAGATGGAGTATTTGTTTGTAGATGTGCGACCCTGGTGGAACAAACGCGAGAGTCTTTATCAGGTATATCCGACGTAGCGGGTTACAAGGTTAAAGAAAAGTAAAGACACCAAACTACACTTATTATAACCGAAATATAGGTGTTAGTCCATAATCCGGATATACGGTAGCAAATGGGCCGCATGACACCGTACAGGCAGCCGGAGTGAGGGAGCGGAGAGCTATCAACCGGCCATTAACGGGCAAGTTCGTCACTTATCGCGCGAGTCAGCCGGCCGCGCAAACTGCTGGGATAACGAGCCTCCGCTAGCCGCGCTAATTAACTGTGACACTCACTTCGAGCAGTTTGCGGCGGCCGGCGGCGGGCGGGTGGGACTCGACGTTTGAGGTGTTACCTTGTATAATTACATAATATAATATAGTGGATGAGATTTGTTTGTTTCTTCGCGCTAATGTGTGGGACCATCGCGCGGAAGGACGAGGCCGCGGTCACTGCCAAGAAGTGATCGACACTTTGTAATTAATCTACCAGTCAGATTGATAACAAAACGTCTATAATGGAATAGTATTCTATTCAATTCAATTTATTTCCACTAATTAAAATAGGTATCAGAACATCACGCTACGACCCACGGAAATAAATATAAACATTTTGATTTTTTTTTAAACGGATCAGTAAACAAAGACGCGCGGTTATAAATTACTACTTTCGAAAAAAGAAAAGTGAAGTACTGTTCTCGGCACGGATATCTATGGTCCTCGGGGAGCGGAGGCTTCGTGGAGCACGGCCACGACAGAAGGCACTGCTCTCTCCTTGTCCTCTTGGGGAATAATCTAGGTAGGTGGGTCTTTACCGTTTTAATTTATGAGAACATTATGGAGGGCCAACATTCACGAAAATAGCAGATTTTCAGAGGTCTTTATTGAATTAGTTTTACACAAACTTATGTTTTGATTTCTACAAAAACCTAGATACTCACCGTCACCACACGATAGCTGTGTTTCCAAAATATGTAGAGAAACATAAAGTAATAACATGAGAATCACGTTAGAGCGCTAGTACGGAAATGTATCTCGGGCAGTAAGACCAGATTCAGTATTTTAATACTTATTGAGTATATTTTTGTAAGTTTTCAGAGAATCGCTGAATCTGGTCACACTGATATCGAGGTTCACGAAATTGGTATTTTTTAAATCAGGTTAGTTTTTAACAGATATATCTTTGGATTGAATTATAAATACAGGTTGTAACCTCTTTGTTAAAGGGTACTTACGTATTTTTTTTTTTGTATTACGTTACAACTAGGGAATCCAATGCCGCACCAAACTCGCGCTCGTGCAGGCCTGCGGGGTTGAAGTTAGCAATCCCGCGATTTCCGCGGGATTTGCGAGATTCGGATTTTTTACTTTTTTTTTTATTTGAAATAGTAATGAACATAAAAACCGGTCAAGTGCGAGTCGGACTTCCACACCGAGAGTTTCTTATAGAACCTACTTATGTAAATACTTAGTTCGATTCCCGATCTGAGTTTCAAAGATTTCCCGAATCGAAAAAAAAAATTTGTTCTTCACAATTTTCATATAAAATCAGCTGTTTTTTTAACGGACCTTCATCTTTTAGAAAATTAAATTCACGTGCTTTGGGGAATTCCTAGTCATAGAGTTCCTAAACTGAGATTGATTCTGTTCCGTTCCAGTTACGACACAGGACTCACACAACACAAAATAAAATTCAAAAATTGTTGAACTACCAGGTAAAATCGAAATTGAAATAATTATTTTCCAGACATTCTTTTACCGAGAGGATTAAGGACACGATTGAGCGGAATAAGGGCTCCAAAGTATTTGCACGAGACCTGTCTATTGGGCAGAGCCAGCTCACGTAACTGAAGACAGACGATGGCAAAATCATATTCGCCAAATCGGAGCTTCTGGGAGAGTTCAAGGCATTTTATGGGCGGTTATACACGTCAATCTCCAAACCCGCTGTAAATCTAGCAAACGACCCAAGAGCAATGTAGAAGATATCCCGGACGTCAGCCTGTACGAAATTAGGATGGCTCTGAAGCAGTTGAAGAACAACAAGGCGTCGGGTGAGGACGAAATTACGGCTGAGCTCCTGAAGGCGGGTGGAAAACCGGTCCTAAAGCCCCTTCAGAAGTTGTTCGGCTCCGTCATACCCGAGGGAAAAAAGGCACAGGCACGAATAATAGGAGCAGAGGTGTGGTGGTACTCTTCTTTAAGAAGGGTGACAATACCCTGCTTAAGGATTACAGGCCCATCTCACTTCTGAGCCATGTCTACAAGCTGTTTTCCAGAGTCATCACGAACCGTCTCACGCGCAGGTTTGACGACTTCCAGCCTCTAGACCAGATCCCGCGTATGCAGAATTGGATTCCCTAGTTATAACGGTGTCTTTGTATTTTCTGTAACATTATGTATTTTTATATCTAACCTTTTCTTTTGTTTATAATGACTTCTCTCGCTCTGGGATGGGGCGAGTGACTTTTACTGGCTAAAACCACCTATGTTTTTTTATCTCCCTTTTACGTTCTAGTACCCCGAATACCCCTTTCATAGTTTCCCCTACGGGCCCTGGCAGACATCGGTCCTGGCCTGTCACGTGGACGGCTTCCAGTCTAACCGGATGCTGCTGATTGCTGGTACTTTACATGGAGCGACGCCTATACTAGCGACCTCCACGACCCAGTAACTGGGTTATTTGGCAAGACTGGTGTCGTACACTTCATAAAACTAGTCCCATAAGCGGCCGAGTCTTGGAGCCCACGAGCTAGAGTGACTCGGGCAGGGTCTGGATCTGGTTTTGATTAATTAGGGTTATATTTAAAAGGAATGCGCGTCGCGAAGGGCCGCGTCACCGCGTGTACTCACAGAACGCGCAGCGCCGGCGTGTTGCTGAAGGCGCGCTCGTCGATGGACGCGATGCGGTTCCGCTTCAGCACCCTGCACACACACACACGTATATACAACAAGACACAACAAGACGAAGACAATACCTGAATCGACTATATAAGGAGTGAATATGTACCTGTTGTATTTATAAAATAATCATCGTAACGTTTATTCACTAGTTCTAGATCGTTTTTAATTATAGATGTGCCCTCAATAATTCATCATCACGCCCGCTGCCGCTGGTAATGGCTTGCCCCCCCCGCGGTTCTTTATTAAAAATATTATAAGCTCCCCTCAATTATTCGCACCAAAAATTTTGTAATGTTCAGTCATAAATTATGTTGAACGCTGGCGTGTCGCGCGCGCTCTGGGGTGCTGTGCCGCTCATTCTAAGTGCTTTATTATACATGTTTTAATCAGAAGCTGTCCGGAATGATCGAAAGAAACGTACAAGGACTAGGAGGCGCGACGCGATATCTCAAAACGGGGAACCAGCTCTTTAATTAGGCAGGATACCTGGCAAGATGCGCTGACGATAGGTGGAGCAAGGCAGGAACCGAGTGGCGTCCAAGGACCGGGAGAAGGAATGTCGGTCGTCTGACAACGAGATGAGCTGACGATATTGTTGCAATCGCAAGCAGAACCTAGATGAGCTGGCACAGGAACGTGGTGATTGCCCCAGAAGAGAGAACTATGCCCTGCATATGGGCGAAGTCTGCAGGGCTGCTGTGCTTTGGATGATGACAGTGAACAGAGGACTGACGTTGCGACCACTGCACTACACCCAGACTGCTGCGTCGAACACGACAAACAAGAGCAGCGTGTGCGCCGCACGTACATACGAGCGCGGGGCTGTAGGCATTTATTTCGAGGCAGTGCGATGCACGCTCGAATACGGACGTGTTTTCACTGTGCACGGTACGAATTTTATTCGCGTATTGCTTGGCAATAACCGCCGCCCGAAAACACTAAACGAATACACGAAACTCATAGTCAATGAATTGCTGGCATTCCTAGTCTATGTTATTGACTACATGGACGAAGTGAGCATCCTGCAGATATCCTGCAGGTCTAATTTCAAGGAGGACGAGATCAGCAGTGGAAAACTGCTGCTGTTCCAGTCTCTTGAAAAACTGGACCAGATGCCGTCTCGCCGAAGAGATGGAACTGAGAAGAGCATTCAAGATATCATTGATATTTTTAAGAAGACTGACCCAGACGACGTGCCAGATTTCGTGGCGAAGGCGCTAAATAAGCTGCCCCCCGTCACGTTCGCTGCTAAAGCGCTACTAAAAGACATCACTACCTTGAAAGTAGAGATGACCAAGATACAGTCTAGAATGGAGGACTCGGAAAAATCTAATGCTGACCTACGTGCGGAAATAGCATTATTGCGCAACTTTGGTTCAGTAACTGGGTCACCTGTGGCCTCAAAGGTGAGCTTACGTCAAAAGGTTCAAAATGCATCAGTTGGCGGTTTTGAAACGACGAACACAAGTGCGTCACCAGCTGCCGAAAATTATGATCAAGCGCCGCCCGCCGTCGCCGTCGCCCGCGCCTCTCCACCGGCTGCCGAAACGTCACACGTAGGTACGTTGACCCATAAACGTGCCTACGCTGCTGTTGTCACCACCAGGAAACCAGGTACATCGCAACATAAGCGACCAGCAAAAATAGGGAACAAAGTAAAAACGGGTTCTCCACCTACCCTGACAGCGGTCCGTGGCTTCTCGCCAAAAACGGGTCAAGTTGATGAAGAGGGTTTCACTAGAGTAGAAAAGAAGAAGAAAAAGAAGCCCTGTTCCCGTAACCTGTGCGGTACCGCACCGAGTAGCCCAAATATGCTGCTGTGTCCTGCTGTGCCTACGACGCAACTGTATATTTCGCGTCTACATTGCTCTACGAAGGTTGAGGAAGTCGTGGAGTACATGAAGAAAAAGAGCAACTGGACTCTCAGGGTCGAAAGGCTGGATTCTCGCTATGACACCAACTTCAAGTCGTTCGTGATACGAGTTCCAACCCACCATCTACAGACGGACTTTTGACCGAAAGGTGTCGTTTATCGACGCTTCCGAGGACGGCTACGCAACACCACGCAGCGGAACACGACGCCGATGTTACGAGTTTAATTATAAATAGTTTATTGTTTGTGATATTCTAATATGTATTAGTTTATTTTGTTTATAAGATTATAATGTTATGTATTTTATATATGGGCCTTAGTTGCCTGACATTAAAGAAATAATAATAATTTATTTTAAAAATACGGGCGAGTTACCGTACTGTATGATATTCTTACCGTGACCATGCAGATTAGTGTCTCAGATGGTCTTTTGAAGAATTGAGAGATTTGAGTGGACCTGTGCAGTTAGTGCAAGCATTTGTCAGTGTTCGGGTAGCTCAAACTTAGGACTGCCAAGGAGCTCAACGACTTGACGAACAATACCAAAGAAAGGACATTTGGGTAGGCCGCATCGAATACTCAAAATTGCCAGACATCATGTTAAAATTACAGAAAAGGAAAAAGTAATCCACATAGTCCCACATTCACAAAGTATCTATAGCAAGTCGTAAACAAAAAAAGTAAAAAATAAGGAATATTTTCAAATGGTAAAATAAACTAAAGAGCCATCTAAGTTCTAAGTCAAATTGTATAATAAAGTTAAAAACAAAAATCATCAGTGTCAAAATGTAAAATAAAAATAATTATCAACAATGTCAAATTACACAACAAAAGAAAAGAATAAAATAATAATAGCAATAAAAAGACAATTACAAAAAAATGCATATAATAAACCTACACATAATTACCACTAAAACAAAGTCACAGTCAAAAGTTTTTTATTTCACATAGGCCTACATGGGCACTTATAAAACGTCAGAAGCTAGTGCACGGTTCGAAATTGGTCGTTTCCTATGGAGAAGAACCGGCAAGAAACTCCATGGTTACTCTTTTAAAAAAATGGTTGTACTTACAATATTTCCATATAATAGTATTAAAAGGTATTATTTAAGAACAGTGTAAACCGGTCTATATTGTACTCAAAAGCACAATAAAAATAATCATTTAAAAAAAAGTGAGTCAAAATATGAAGTAATCTAAGAATTCGTGGAGTCTAGTGTTCTTCCATTTACATTATAAAAAGAGGCTATATAAAAAAAAGGTAGAAAAAAAATAATAATTACAACTGTCAGTAAATGAAACGTTAACAACCAAAAAAAAAAAATAAAAACTAACAAATTTAATGTGGTTGGAGTCAGACAATATATAAAAAAAAAAATATTACAAAAGCAACGTGTTAGAGAAAAAAAAATGTTACAACAATGATGGAGCAGTTAATAGATACATTCGCACAATATTATGAGTTACCAGGGGGCCACAAGTGCAGAGGCAGTCATTGCCAAACAAGCGTGTCTTCGACATAGTCTTTAATCTTGTAATATGCTTTTTTGGTTAAGACACGCTTAATATGGGTTTTGAACTTTCCTTCGCTAAGTTCAGTCACCGCTTTTGGTAGCTTGTTATAAAAGCGTATGCTATTTACTAAAAATGACTTACTGGTCTTGGCTAATCTCCATTTGGGCAATACAATTTCGTGTTTACTACGAGTATTTATGTTATGGAAATCGCTTCTAATTTTGAAAAGTCCTAGATTTTTTACGGACATACAAAATACTTTCTAAGATATAGAGAGAAGGCAGTGTCAATATTTCGATTTCTTTGAATTTATTTCAGAGGGACTCTTACAGACAGTATTACTGGAGCAGGTCAATCCCAAACCGACTGTAAGAGTATCTTGAAGACAAAAGTTTTCAAGATCTTCTATAGTAGATCTTCTATAGTAGATCTTCTATAGAGAGAAGAGACTCTTCTATAGTATAAAAAGCCTTCTGGCAAAGTTTCCGCTTTACAAATGATTTGCATTGATTCAGGCTAAGTTATTGAATTTGACTGGGAAGTTTATTATAAAAGTATACATTGGCATCTAAATGAGCCTCCTATTTTTTTTGAGCCTGATTGTTAGAACCGCAAGTGTTTGTTCCTAGTATTAACGCTATCGATATCACTGTTTTTTAAATATGTTTTTGTTTTTATGGACATATAAAATACAAAATATTTTCATACGTATACTAAGAAGGCGCAGTCAATATATTAAAGTATTTTTTATCTCTGAGCGAGTAGCTGGGACTTAATTTATAAATTGAACGAATAGCCCTTTTCTGCAAAACAAAAATTGTCTGGATATCGGCAGCATTTCCCCACAATAGAATGCCGTATGACATGATACCATGAAAATAGCTGAAATAAACTAAACGGGCTGTCTCTAAGCCAGTTAAATTTCGAAATATTCTAACATCATAGGTATGCTGCAGAGCTAAGTTTTTTAGATAATTTATCTATATGTGGGCCCCATTGAAGCTTGGAATCTAGAGTTAAGTATGCCCAAAAACACTTTATTATCTTCAGGACTCAACCCTTTACCTTTTATATGTATGAATAGTCTTTGTCATACTTCATTTTTATACAATAGATTCCCGTCGTTTTGGGTTGCGAATCAATCGTATGAAACTAAATCTGTTTAGTATGTGCTTTGAATATTTTGGTGGACGGATCAGTGGCCCGGATCGTCCCTCGAACACATAATATGATATCGGTCGGATGAGCGGCTCGTAAATAACGATGAGCGAGCGCGAGACGGGCGCGCGGCTCGTAAAGCGGGAACAATGCCCATTACGGGAACCGACACCACATTATGCTAATACGGAGCCGATAAATGAAATACAAGTAAAGTCGATGCCAACGAGCAAACAAGCTCGGCGGGCCCGTTCCGACGCGGTCCCGACCGGCGCCCCGGGCGCTGCGACGGCGCTGCGGCCGGCCCGGGCCGTAACAGCCCGCCCACCCAGTTACATAAGGCACAACAGCAAGATAAGGGGACTCTTGGAACATGTAACCAATCACACGTCACCCTCGGCCAAAATAGCTTATTAATATTTTAGCTAAGAGTTACCTACCTAACTCTAAAATATTATTTATTTATTTATTTATTTATTTATTTATTTAGTACATGGAGGACTTACAGCTATTGCTACATGTTTTCCTAGGTTTTTTATTGTTATGTTCGATTCTTTCTTATCATGATGTGCAGGTAGTAGCCGGACATCGGGGTTCCCCCTGACTCCTGAAAGGCCGTTTTTTTCACTAAGCTCAAAATGAGTGAGTGTGAGTTTTGTGTACTCGTCGCGGATTTGTGTACTCGTCGTATTTTGCAGAATTTCACGATAGCGTTTTTAGGGTAGGTACTTGACTTTGTTTATTTATTTATTGCCAATTTACACTTACAGTTTAACACCACACATATAAATTATAGGCACACATTAATAATAATTTAAAAACATTAACATAATAAACATAAAAGTAATGAAAAAGTAATAGTAATTATGAAAACAATGTCAAAAATAATAACAATAATGAAAGTAATGTAAAAAAAATAGGAATAATAATGGAAACAATGTCATAAAAAAATTAAAAAATAAAATAATGTCAAAGATACTAAAAATAATGTCAGAATAAAATGTCAAAAAAAAAAACTTACAATAATACATATGACAAAAATTTCAAAAAAAAAGAAAAAAATTATTGAGTTTCACAAGATATTGTACTGGGAGTGGCAATGGACTCAAGGTAACGAGCTGCAGCGTTAAAAAGTTCAATTTCAGCACTTGCGAAGATGTCCATAGCAGCGTCAGAAAGTAACGTGTTGTTGATGTGGGTTAGGGCTAGGTACACGGGACTGTATGTTAATATCCGAGCTTTTTACCTTTATTGTACGTATATACCTGCAGTAGTTCATAAAATCTAATAGTGATACTCTTTAATATAATGTGTGCCAAGTTTCATATTTACCAACCCAAGGAATAAGATTGTCCCATACAACCTTTAATACCTCCTAAACTGTTTTGTAGAAGTTTCTTTAAAAACGAATACGAAACTTTTTTAATTTACTTGGATTATCTACTATTTATACTAAGTTTCAAGTACATGTTAAGTTTATACCCAAGGAATAAAATGTTGCATACAAACGAATATCCCCCTTTTCACTCCCTTAAAAGTTGGATTTTCAAAAACCCCTCCTTAGTGTTCACATTACGCAAAGTTTCTTAGACCCAGTAGTTTCGGCTCTGCGTCAACCAGTTAGTATAGGTACCGGCATGAATCTTGAGCGCTCGGCGTCAGAGTGGGGATCGCACGATGGCGCGGCGAGCCAATCACTCACACTCCCCGCCCGCCCCCGAGTCTCACTTCGTACCACTAAAGAGACCGAATATTTGACTTCTGTACAACTTGAAGCCAGCGCTCAAGATCCGTGCCGGTATCTGTATCTCCTTTTATATATATGTCGGAGAATTGACTCCCACTACCGAACACTAGCATGACGCAGCACGATGAGTCGTGCTAGGACGCGGCCGTTGGAAGTAGAGATGGGTTGGAACCATAGATATAAGAAAGGAGGAGATATGCTAAGTAGTAAACAATGTATCGGAACACTGTGTCTCCAGTTTCTCCTTCCACTACCGACACTACTACACGTAAAGGAATACTTACGCAGTCGCGCATACATCCACAAATCATAAATCAGACCAAACTACACAGTTAATTATAAACCTTATTGCCCTAAAAACAGCGTGTATTTTCCTTGCACCGTACAACTTACGCACACATTAACAACATACAACTATCGATGGCTGTGCAAAAGCCATTTATTTTACATTTACGCTAGTGATTGACTAAATAGAAAAGTTATCGATTTTTAAATTTTTTATCGTGCTATTTTTTTTTTGTTCCAATAACAAATTAAATAAAAGTGAATGCTTCCAGAAAATAATGTATATAATAATATAATATATATGTATATAAAAGTAGAACAACCAAAATGTTTTTCAAAAAACTAAAACTCTATTTATTCCCATTAGGCACTTATACGGCATTTTAGAACGACAATATCAAATACGAAAAATCGGCGAAATGGAACACGCACTACTATAGAATCCTGAAAAGTTTTATAACTTAAACGAGTTATTAAAAGAAAAAACTTTAACTTACAAAAATTAGGTCGTCTTGATTTAGGGATAGTGAGAGATGGTGTTTTCTTAGAGGCTGAAACATTTCTGGTCGAAAGTGAATTGAGCATTGGTACTATATTCTGTTAGGCAACCAATAAGGTGGTTAGGTGGCCTTCCAGTAGCATCAATCCATTGCTTTTTTAATTATTTTTCGGGAAACTGAAAACAAAGATAAATATGATAACTAAATAATATAACATTTTAGTTATCATTTTTACCTAAGCTACTGTTAAATATAACCGCTTGTCTGTGTCGCGGAGGAATATAAAATATAACACGCGTCCACGCATATCCAATAAAAAGCTAAAACATGTTGCCTTATTTTAAGCAAAACTCTGAATTATGCTCATTCATCATCATCATATCAGCCGAAAGACGTCCACTGTTAGACATAGGCCTCGCCAAGCGTCGCCACAACGACCGTTTTTGTGTGTCACGCATCCATGCTCATTATTATAGCGCATTCGAAGCTTTTGAAGACTGAGAAGGAAGTGAAAATATCAAAATCATAAAAAGTAAGGAAATAACACGAAGATACTGCCATAATATACGATACCTATCCGAAACCAAAAAATTGTCCATCGACAGTTGATAACGTATTTCTCTACTACTCTGTAAAATAATAAAAATATTTACATTTTTTCACTTCGAAAATCCAACCAATCGATATTATGGTCGATAGTCTACATGAGGGCACAGATTACTGAATAGTTACTACGTGGTATGATGGTATGGTATGGTGATGAGGGGATCTATTAGGCACTTCACTGACTGCGGCCGGCTGACGGCAACTGACAGCGGCGGGTATTACGAAATACCCCGCACTGACAAAGTACCGTTATGTTATTTTTACATTGCTTGTCCAGTTACTAAGGGTTATTTGATAGTGGTTAAAGAGCAATGTATTTACTGTAAGAGTTATACAGTCGCTTTGATATTTGGAAATAAAAATAACGTAGTATCAGCAAGGGATGTTACAAGATTTGTTATTTTTACTGATTTTAAAGATAAATATAGCATTAAACTTGTATTTACATAATAATATGGTAAGAGATTCCGTGATGACCCAGGCTTGTCTTATCACTTCAGTTCTTGCATTAAACCACTGAACAACGCGGCATTTTAAATTTGTTTACGATCACGTGTCGCGAGTCTCACAAGTTTATAACTGTCGGCCGTTTGGACGAATGTGCACTTCTTATGCATTTCGTGCGGACATGCACACGCCCCCTTGCCACTTCTCCTGTTTTTTATATTTCTGTGGTTGGAACAGATAAAATTAGAAACCTGTTTCAGTTCCAAGAAGAAAACAGTTCCAAAAACCTGTTCCAAAATAACAGCCTGTTCCACTGGAACTAAAGACTCATTGATTGCAACCGATTCATAAATAGTACCACTACCAGTGACAGGCAGGGAACCATAGATTTAATCTATGCAGGGAACAGATGCTATCTCTTTCTATTACAATGAACCAGAGGAGCAAAGAGCTTGTTCCAAAGAACACATACTGTATCTTTCTATAATAATAAGTCAGGAGCACTGATCTATATATAAGTACCACTGGAAAGGCTGTTCCATCCGTTTGACAGTTAGTATTTTGTACCTACTTGAAGCGCCACTCACGAAGTTGACTAGAACTAATTTTGGCGTCAAATGCAAACAGCTGCAGAGAACTCGCATTTTAAATTAATTGCATTTTAAATTAATTTCGGTCGAAAGTCCTGCTTCAGGTATTATAAAACCAATAAAAAATGAAGTCATGTATATGTTACGCTCAAAGATCGAAAATGCTCAGTGAGCGGAAAAATAGCTCACAACGCGTTGTGGTCACAGTAAAATATCCACATGGCGAAATTCGTGTTATGGCTCTAATGAAAACGCGCACGACGCGTTGTGGCAATCACAGAAAGACCAAATAGCGAAATTCGTGTCGTGGCTGACATGCTATTTGATCTCAACGCGTTGTGGCAATGAAGAAAAGCCATGACGCGTTCTGAGCATTCATTGTTTTACTGTTCTGTGTTTTAACCTTATCACGACGGACTGGTTGTATATTTTGTGACATTTGTGATGTGCCCTCAACTTCGTCGTTAACACTTCGCTCAGCATCTATGTTATCATCTGGAAGTAAGCAAGGGTTTATAATGTGCCACTGCAAAAGATACTGTATTGATAAAAAGTGCAAGTGTCGCTCCAAGAATATAAAATGCAACTCAAGATACCACAGTAACAGTTCCTGTAAAAATAAATAGCAATCAAATACATTTTTCACAATTATAGTAATTTCTAATATAATTATGTAAGTAATTAATTTGAGTACATTGTTGTTGTTTATTGGTTATCAATAAACATTTATGTTTGTGTTAAATATTTTTATTACTTGAAAGAATTTTAAATTGTGATAAAAAAATTAAAATCCCTAAATTATATAATAATACTTATAATTCACTAAAAATAATTAGTGAATTATAAGTATTATTATATAATTTACAAATGATTAATATTTTGTGTTCAGTAATTACGTTGATTTTTTTAAGTATAAAATAATCTCAATAAATAACAAATATCGTTTTATTTTAATTTATAAAATCATATAACATATTTAATAATGACAAACACGTTGTGCAGTGATTTTATAAAATAAAAAATATTTCCTAAGGACATCTACCAAAACGTTTCCAGCCTAGGCCTAATAGGATCCATATCGGAAAGCAGTGTGCGTCGTAATCAAATAATATTCCATACACGTCATGGCTTTTCTTCATTGCCACAACGCGTTGAGATCGAATAGCATGTCAGCCACGACACGAATTTCGTTATTTGGTCTTTCTGTGATTGCCACAACGCGTCGTGCGCGTTTTCATTAGAGCCATAACACGAATTTCGCCATGTGGATGTTTTACTGTGACAACAACGCGTTGTGAGCTATTTTTCCGCTCACTGAGCGTTTTCGATCTTTGAGCGTAACATATACAAGGTGCAGTTTTAAAACTGCACAATATTTCAGGAGGTTGTAATAAAACTCATAAATAATCATGTAAAAAAACGATACCTGGTCAATAATCAGTAATACTTGTTATTTAATTTTTTAATTACACTAAACTAAATCGATTGATCGATGGCCGCGGGGGCGTGGCTAGGGTGTGGCGTGCGGGATGATGATTGGATGATACATTATTTATGAAACTATCGTTGCGAGTTAGTGTGTGTGAAAACGCCCTTTATTGTTCCGTGTTTGTGTGTGTGAAAAAAAGCGCGGTTATAAAAAAAAAAAAATTACCTACTTATTTTATTATTGATTCGGGTCGAGAATCACTAACATAATTACCTCCTGAAATATTTTGCAGCTTCAAAACGACACCTTGTATATTGTAAGCGGTGTTACAAAAAAAAAACAGTGAAATATCTTTGCACAGGTATGTTATTTAAATCATAATGTTTTTTATCCAAAATTGGCATTTTACGTAGTATGTAATCATATCATTCTTATTTATATCATGTCTTACTTTCAATACTGTTTTTCTATAAATATTAATCAATGAAATACGTTTGAATAAAGATTATTTTTATTAACAATTTCCAAGTAGTGATTGCATCGTATCGATAGTTTCATTATCGATAGTATAATATAATAACACGGTTTTCCGTCATATTGACTTATTTTAGCTGGTGCATTCAATTTATTTTCTCGAACTCTATATAATTTATATGAATTGTCCAACCTTAATTGGATATGCAAAATCGGAACTACAAGCGTTCCTAACGTAATTTTTTTTTTTCAGGTTTTCAAAAGACTTTGAGGAAAGGAAATTTTGGCTTCAAAATATGATAACTAGCAACTGGACTCCTAAAACAACCATTACACTAGTGATCTACGCTTTGAAACGTGCAATGTAGCTTCACTTTTTTGACTGACCAACATTTTCATAATTGCAAAGTGCCTATAATTGGTATATTTGAAATAAACGATTTCTGAATAAAAAATAAAATATGAATACAATATAAAATGTATTTTATTTAACCTTTTTGACTTTGTTACTGTATTCATTATTCCACGACTTCGAAGCTAACGGACAAATCATTATTTCACTATGTATGTTAAACCAGGTCATTATTTTAACATTGTGCCAAACATTTCATATCGCCAGATTAAGTAGTTAAGACTGGAAAAGTAAGAAACACCCATCAAAACTTTCACATTTTTTATCAGTCTGATTAATACAATGGCAGTACAGTAAGTTTATATGCAGTAAGTTTAAAATATACTTTCAAATTTACTAATATAACGTAATGAAGTACACATCTATAATTTTCTTTTTCGTATAATTTTTTTCACCAACATTTATCGATGTTTTTTTCGCTGAGGTCGTCATCATCATCATCATTAGTTCTAGTACAGCTCCAATTCGTTACGGCCAACAGCGCCAAAATGGCGAATAAGAAGCACCCTGAAGCGCACTTTGACAACTTCCAATCCAGTGTGATAAATAGTAGAGATCAGTGGTCAGGAGAGAAAGGAGCATGTTTCATTTGAAACAGTTCCACATAGCCGTTCCAGGTCGTTTCGTTTGTATCTTTCGAAGTTACGGCTACTACGTTGTTTGTGGAACAGGCGAAACAGGTAGGAGCTGTTATTTCGACCCTGAGATACCTCTTTCATGTTGTTACTTTGAAATACCTGTTTTTTAAAACTGTTTCGATAAATACGCCTCACTCCTAGTTGGAAGGGCGGCCATAGTCCAGTCATTAAAGTAAGTTCACCTCGGAATTCGAGATACCCAGCTGTAAGTCTGTAAATACTTGTATATTGACACCCTAAAAGTTGTCTCAAAACCTAAATATGGTAGGGTGTACGCAACTCTTAAATTTCACAAAAATCGGTTTTTTGCGCTGTTTTTGTAAATATCTCATTTCCTATGGGTTTTTTGCTATTTGTATTTATTATCAATATTGTAGAATACAAAATTCTCTACAAATCTTGTTAAAAAAAAAATTTTATACGGTGAACCGTTTTCGAGATAGAGGGCGGAGAAAATATAGGAATTATATTTGAATTTTAACCTAATTAATATTAATAACTTCTTACATGATGAAAAAAAAAACAAATAAATTATGAATTAACCTTTTTGTTATATAATTCCTATATTTTCATTAACAATTCTGCAATTACATGCAGGTAATAAATTAATACTGAATAAAAAGTGGATAGGTTAGAAAAAAAAAAGATAAAATATAATACTTATAATCTATAATATAAAAATGAATCGCAAAATGTGTTGGTAAGCGCATAACTCAACAACGCCTGGACCGATTTCGCTAATTTTTTTTTTGTTGTGTTCGTTATTATGAGGAGAAGGTTCTTATGGAAAAAAAAATGAAAATTAGGGTAGTGTAGGGTAGAGTAGGGTAGTGTAGGGTAGTGTAGGGTAGTGTAGGGTAGAGTAGGGTAGAGTAGAGTAGGGTCGGGTAGAGTAGGGTAGAGTAGGGTAGAGTAGGGTAGAGTAAGGTAGAGGAGGGTAGAGTAGGGTAGAGTAGAGTAGGGTAGGGTAGAGTAGGGTAGAGTAGGGTAGAGTAGGGTAGAGTAGGGTAGAGTAGGGTAGAGTAGGGTAGAGTAGGGTAGAGTAGGGTAGAGTAGGGTAGAGTAGGGTAGAGTAGGGTAGAGTAGGGTAGAGTAGGGTAGAGTAGGGTAGAGTAGGGTAGAGTAGGGTAGAGTAGGGTAGAGTAGGGTAGAGTAGAGTAGAGTAGGGTAGGGTAGAGTAGGGTAGAGTAGGGTATAGTAGGGTAGAGTAGGGTATAGTAGGCTGAAGTAGGGAAGAGCGGGAGCGAAGCCGCGCGGGTAAAGCTAGTAGTTAATAAAAATTGACAAATATTTATAATCATTGATTTACTTATCGATAGTTCATCAACTATATATGCCGCGTTTTCGACCGGAGGCACCGGTTGACCTGAAGTGATGCTGTGACCGCGCGCTCTCCGCCCTCTATCTCGAAAACGGTCCACCGTATAAAAAAAATTTTAAACAAAATTTGTAGAGAATTTTGTATTCTACAATATTGATAATAAATACAAATAGTAAAAAACCCATAGGAAATGAGATATTTACAAAAAAAGCGCAAAAAAAACGATTTTTGTGACCTTTGACCTTGAAATTTAATAGTTGCGTACACCCTACCATATTGTAGGTTTTGAGACAACTTTTAGGGTGTCAATATACAAGTATTTACAGACTTACAGCTGGGTATCTCGAATTCCGAGATTCTTACCTAATTTAAGCTTAAATGACTGGACTAGCAGGGCATTCTATGACCGGAGCACGCACTGAGCGGACGTGTCTGTTCGAATATTATTATGATACTATTTTAATAAAACGTTGTTCAGTTATTTCGCCTAGCAAAAAAAAAAATTCGCCTAGTGGCTACTGCTCGTGGCTACCCACTATACCGAAACCCTACAGGGACATTTGCCCACTAAGTGTCGTGGTCCACTCCACGGCGACATACACATATATGTAGATAAAAATAGGATAGCTGATGTATACAGGCGATTTAAGGTCGCATTGAGTTTGCTTATAGCAAACCTTATATACAAGGTGCAGTTTTAAAACTGCACAATATTTCAGGAGGTTGTAGTAAAACTCATAAATAGTCATATAAAAAAACGATACCTGGTCAATAATCAGTAATACTTGTTATTTAATTTTTTAATTACTCTAAACTAAATCGATTGATCGATGGCCGCGGGGGCGTGGCTAGGGTGTGGCGTGCGGGATGATGATTGGATGATACATTATTTATGAAACTATCGTTGCGAGTTAGTGTGTGTGAAAACGACCTTTATTGTTCCGTGTTTGTGTGTGTGAAAAAAAGCGCGGTTATATAAAAAAAAAAAATTACCTACTTATTTTATTATTGATTCGGGTCGAGAATCACTAACATAATTACCTCCTGAAATATTTTGCAGTTTCAAAACGACACCTTGTATAATTGAGATTTAAATTTTGCACATGAGGATAGTCTCTTTTCTTGACTATGTTCAAGTTTCGTCTTGTGTGATTTGGTTGTCGTGCGATGTTATACTTGCGTGTTGCGCGTCGTTACTGTCGTGTCGATGCAGGTGGCGCACGGCGCGATTTTAGATCTCAACAACCCAATGTTTGCCTCTTGAAATTCCAATTGGCTGGACTCGCTTGTGGCCAACTGAAATCTGCAATCATGGCATTATGACGACAGCAAACAGATATTAGCTGGGCTGGAAATAGCTATGACTATGCCATCACACTTGCCCGCAGTGCTAAGGCCGGGTCCGTAGCTGGGTGAGGGTCATGTCGGGTGTGATATCTACTCACACATATACCGGCAGGCATCCGCCTTAAAAAAAAACCAGTAGGGTCGAGGTCACTAGTGTAATCAGACGACTGCGTAGAAAGGAGATGGCGGAACCAAGATATGTAATTCCCGCGCACACTCTCCAAAATGCATCCTGTAAAATACCGAAAGGCTGGCTATCTTACGCCTGTGCTCTAGGCTTTGTATTGGACTTAAACAAATATCGATCACCAATTAGCCTCTTGCCTCTTCGCACGCCTTTCCACCAAGTCCAAAGCTGCTAGTTGGCATTTTGCAGTACCAGCCCATATGTGGCTGCAGTGTCCACACACGACCGGACCTGTGCAATGTGTAACATTATCAGCTGTTGCGGTGTGAAGTACCGCCAGACCTTTACAAGCACGCCGAGTTTCCTAGCAGCTACTTAGGCTTTGGACTTAATATAAACCGTCAAAAATTGAGGTCTGAGGGAATTTTAACTCCCGGTGCACCCCAGGGCTACATTCTGAAAAGCAGGAGCCAAAGGGCTCCTTTAGGCGGTGAACAGTCACACGTGTGTTTTGGTGGCGTTGAATCCTACCAGATTGGCTTCGCTCACTTGGAGCTGCCTGAAGTGAGACATTCGTACGCTCTACCATAGCTTCTCTTTCGGACTGGATTAGTATGTTGTCTGCAGATAATGAGATGAATTATTAAAAACTTATGTAATTAATTAAACAGCCGAAAGATTTAGAACTAAAGTAAATCGGTTTAGCATAAAGTGAAAATAATTTGTTTGTCGAAGAACTCCAAGGGCGCGTGGAGTGGCGGGCAGCGGCGGCGGCGCGGACCACTCGCAGATTAAAGGGTGCTTGAACTTCGCAACTCATTCCACAGTTTTAACTGTGCTAATATTGTAGGGACGGCTACATAACGCTTTCAGGCAACGTAACGGTGGACAGTGGCACAACATCACAGTGCTTTCTGTTGATCAGTCCTGCTATTGTTTTAGTGGTATGTAGTGATGCATAGTGGGGTATTCCGTCACGTGGCGCAGAGACCACGGACAATAACAAGGAGCAGGCAGCGGCAGCCGCGCGACGTGCCCAGCGAGCGGTCGGCGAGCCTCCGAGCGAGTCCGTGAGAGCAGCCGCGACACCGCGACATCCGGCCTCGTTGAGCGGGCTAATTCGCGAATCGAGATTGTTATTGTACACTTTGTGCGGATAACGGCCGATAAATAAACATGAAGCCAACGAGGCGGCGCGGCGGCGGGCGCGGCGCTCACTGCGGCGGCGACCCGTGTCGCTGCGAGACGTGCGCCTGCTAACAACACCACAGCTGTGCCGCTGTCGCCGGCCGACGTGTCACGCTCTGATCACTAACACTACAGTGATCGATGTTTTGTGATAGAGGATTCACAGCTTGCTTGGGATTTATTGATTTCATTATCAAGAGTGGCCCCATATGTTCGTTGAGATCTCAAACGTCCGAGTGTACGCCGCCGTCTATGGAAGGAGTCAGTATCAGAGGACAAGCAGAGCCCATGGCCACGAGCCGAGCGGACACTGACACCTAACAGATGGCAGCCGATGAGAAGGGTTCACCGCGAGTCGAGTCACTCCCTCCGCCAGCCCCCTCCCACCCCTCCCATACCTCATCATATGTTAAAGTGAAATAGATTTGGTCTGGATGGATTGGAGTGGCCTATATTTGACACAAACTACGTTGAATATTTACTTCCGAAGACTTTATTTGGATGGACGAATTGCCAAAGGTGACCCAGAACATAACAGACTGACTGAGACTTTTTGACAAATCCACAACAGTGAATAGCGACAGCAGCATTAGCAGCCCTTCCACAGGCTGAAATACAGAATGAGAAATAAACATTTTTAAATGGCGGTGAGGATTGATATCAGAATCAATATACAGCCCGCACCGGGCGGCGCTAACGTCTCGCCGTCATCGCGCCACGGAGCGGCAATAAATGTTTCAAATGCTCTTCCAGTCACTCTATTTCTTAAAATGAGATCTCAAATAGTGTGGGGTGAGGGCGGCGGGGGCGGCGCGCGGGCGGCGGGGCGCGGTCGTCGACCCCGGCGCGGGCCGGCGCCCGCAGCACGCGCTCCGTGCTGACGCGAGCCCGCACGCGCCCGCCGCCTCCCCAGCTGAAACTGAACTGAACCTAACATTACAGATACGCAGCTTCTTTTTACCGCGCGATGATTAATGCGAAGCGAACATAAAAATAATATTATAAGGAAAAGGAGTACTTGATCCGTACGAACGCTGACGCTGAGCGGATCTTGTGCCACGGTGTTACGGTTTTCAACATTTT
The DNA here is from genome assembly GCA_910589285.2 of Mythimna ferrago. Lineage (NCBI taxonomy): Eukaryota > Metazoa > Arthropoda > Insecta > Lepidoptera > Noctuidae > Mythimna > Mythimna ferrago. The sequence goes on from OU342676.1 coordinate 30,689,073, forward strand.
TTAATATTTGATATTTAATCCGACCGGTGTTTGGGTAGTTTTGGAATTAAACGGAGCTTATCGTTGAGCGCTCCTCTAGCTACAGACAGCACTCGTTCAGACGGCGATGCTGACACAGTTTTGCTTTCTACATAATAAAAAAGCTTGCACAGTTGCTCGTGCAATGCTCGCAGCGCCAGACACCAGAACCTGTCCTCGGCGCTGGTTCAGTCCAGGTGCACGCACGTCCCGTTGCTCTCAGCTCCGGTGTAAACCTTCGGATGCGGTCTTTCGGAGCCGCAACTGACTCCATCAGTATTACGTTATTAAATGCCATATCCTACATGTCCCTCCCCGATACATTAAGTACCTACCAAAGATAACCGTGTTAAGTACAGTCGATCGCACGTCGATAGTATAGTAAAACTTTGACCTCGAGTTGTTCTAATCTAGTGTAATAGACCCTAGACTAGACTAGTGCTACAATCCAATCCCGGAGCCGGATTGGGGGTTCCGGAACAGCAATATGAAGTTTGCTAAAGTATAGAAGGTCAGCTTATTCTGGTCTTGTTACCAACGACATACGGCCTGCCTTACCTACGGATACTTCTCTTTCCCTTCCAAAAATAAATAAATCGCTGTTATGTACTCCTGTCCACACCATTCATGCATCGTGACTAATGTATTTTTTATGTGTAGTGGCAGTTCAGGCACTGGGCGGCGGGATGCGGGGGGAGGGGGGTTGTGGTGGTGCGGGGGTCCTCGTGGGGGAGGGGTGCTGGCGGTTGGTGCCGAACACCCAGATATTACTGAGAGCACTACACTTATAGGAGCCGGCCGCGCCGCCCATCTGCCGCTCACGCCAACACGTCCGATGTTCATTTATGTAACGGAATTATAAAACCAACATGTAATGCTAATAGATATACAAAGTAGGTACAACGTCGACAACTTTACGGATAACAATGTTTATATCAAGGATTAGTGGTATCGCGCCGAGATACTCGTCCACGCAGACATCTCGTTGTATTTATGAGCACATAAATCTAAGAGTAGAACCGACGTGCCGGTGCCACCCTGCCCCCCTCTCCCCTTCGTGCCGCCCGCTATGTGAGGACCGCAATCATTTGTCCAACCCTCATTATTGCAAGTACAGCTAGCTGTATGCTACACGATGTATAGTGTACAGTGCATAGCGAGGAGCTGCTGACGTCACACCTGGGGCGCGTGGACAAGCACTAGCTGGACTGGACGAGCGCTCTGGGTGCCGAGGTCTCCGACGAGGTAGCGCGTGGCAGCTAGTGCTGACCGACTAACTAAAGTTCAGTGGAGCGCACTTCTTACGTTCAGAATATTAACAAGGCCCGATACCGACAGCGGATCGCTCGCGCAGGTAGTTTTTATTGGCACGGTTCAACAACCCGCATCGCTTATATAAATCGGCGCCGCGGTCGCGGAGACCCCTTTAATCGTTCGATTCAATATCTCGGCGCCTTCCGCAGTTTCAACCGGAGCAAACAAATTAAGAATAAAGGTAGCAAACTTTCGACGACTAATGGTTAAACTAGCTAGTCGAGGTCACACAAGCGGTAGCTCATACGTAGGTATACATAGACATTTAGACATACATGGTTTGAATCGAAAGTAGTAGGACCTCACGTTTGGCGCCAAACATCGCTTTTACTATTCTAAGCTTTTACTAAAAATGTTGCTGGTGAATTGTGATTGTGACACGTCGTCATACTGTGACATTTATTTGTGATACATACGTAGTTGTCCAAAACGTTAGTAGAGAAGCACTGTTCATTGAGGCACTGGCAGGTAATGAATTGTACCTACGATGAGGTGTACTCACAGCGTGTGCAGCGCGGGCAGCGGCGGCAGCGCCGTGGCGCTCAGCTCGCCGATCAGGTTGCCGGCCAGGCTCCTGCAACAGGCGCACGCGTCAGCACATCGCTACAGCAGGCAGCGCTCCACCGGGACCCGCCTCCTACTCACTCGGCAAACACTGCTACGCTCTACTTCTGTGAGGCACACCACACGCGCGGTGCTTATACGAGTACATGTTCCAAAAATAGAATGAAGTAAACTAGATTATCAAATAATATTTTGGTTATACTAAAAATATCTTATGTTTTCCAGATTTAGTTTATCCGTGTAGTGTTAGCGTCCTGCGGAGCGCGGAATGTAGGTCGACAGCGTCGGGTTATAGGTAGCAAGTCTCACGCTCTGTGTGTCTGACAGCGGACTGTGCGGGGGCTGCAGACGATGGCGGGAGATAGTACGGTACAGAGCGCAACCGTGAGACGCACAAAGACATACAGACTGCACTCAAGAGTCGCAGCGCACCGGCCGCACGCAACAGCGGTAAACGCTGCCACGAGAAGCTAGAAGTGGCCACAAAGTAGCTAAAGCGCGCGACATCCACTTGTGGCCGGTGGTCGATATTGCGGTCGGTTGCTTCTACTTTTTTTAACCCATGCGAGCAGTATAAAATTGGACTCTGACGATTGTGCTGCTCCTGTTTCTTCCTTCTACGTAATAATAATAAAAACGTTTAGTAAGTATACAGGGTTATTTGTAAAACACTAGCAACCTCTCAGGGCTCTGTCAAGAACAGGGATGTTAGGGAGCTCCGTAACCGTAACCGAAACTATCGGATATCCGATATAAAATAATATCCGTAACCGTAACCGAATCCGAAATAAAAGTTTCGGATAATATCGGATAGGGGCGGAGCCTAATTGCGACACGTTATGACATGTTGTGTTGTTGATCGGCCGGGTAGCGGCCGACACACGCGCGCTTTGTTTGTTTTCTTCTGTTGTCTTCCTCGTCTTATCATACTTGTAACGTAACTAACTTGTGTTGTGAGCAATTAAACATTTACGAATAGTTCAACAAATAAGTGAAACAAAAGTGTTGTGTTAGGTAGAAAACACTCAACATTTATCTGACTGATTTTTGTTCCTACCAAATAAACCCATTTTATTAGCTATTTATATTTTACTTCTGAAATTCTTTAAAAATCTAATATCCGTAACCGAAATTATCCGAAACTAACGGATAATCCGAAATCATTTTATATTCGTATCCGTATCCGGTATAATAATCATTTCTATATCCGTATCCAATCCGAATTTTCATATCCATAACATCCCTGGTCAAGAACATCTTAAACAATAACTTTTGTTCTATGACTTTTAAAAATTTATCATATATTAGTTTATCAGACTTTCATACAAAAATAAAAATATTTAAATTGAAATTCCAAATATTACGAAGTCTATGTGAAGCAAGAGATAGTACAATAACGGAGGGTAGCTGAACATGAACTTGACTTATTTACGGGCGACCCTCACTAGTCGGTCGGTCGATGCGCTTGCGTCGCGTCATACGTGTTCTTGTAGCGAAATTCGGCAGTGCGGACGTAATTATTTTTACATGATTGTGTATCAATATTCTAATGTCGAGTACACGGAAATGGTGGTAGATGTGATGACAATGTTTCAAAAGCCTGCTTACTGTTATTACAAGAACAGTGCGCGGGAGGCGTAATTAGATACGGCAAAACACAGAGTTGAAATGTGTCAGATGGAACAACGAAATCTTCAAAATTTGTTTTTAAATACATTATGTTTTGTAAAAAGTCATAGAACAAAAGTTGTTGTTTATGATGTTAGTGATACAGTCCTGCAGGGTTGTTAGTGTTTACAAATAACCCTGTATAATATATAAGCAGACCACGAAGGAGATGGCGCGGCGACCTGGGGGGCGGCCTTAAGAACTGGAATGAGAAAGCGAGGAACCGTGATCGTTGGAAGGAGTGGAGGGAAGCCTTTGCCCAGCAGTGGGACAGTGTAGACTAACAAAAAAATAAATAATATAGAGTGACGTGTGGCAGCGTTTAGTGGCCGGTTTGAGCGACAAGAAGCGAGCAGCGACGATTTGTAGCGTGTGGCGGCCACCGGCGTCAACCGTGTGTGGTGAAGTTCATACAAAATTATTGCTGCAATATTGTTACCCTTCAAATTATTGTTATTTCTATATATATTATTGTGGCTGTTAATTGTCTAAATAAACAAAATAAAATGTATTCAAACCACAAGATATAGGCAGGTAGCAGCGTTTTGTGGTTGTCTCTTGTGGCCCGTGTGCGGAGACCCTAAGGGACAACGCTGCGTTAAGCGGGAGCCCCCGCTTGCATCCGTCGCATGATGTCGCGCGTGTATTGTATGCGGCCGGCGGTCTCCGTTGCGGAAACCGAATTATTACCTGCGCAGTGTCGCTAGTTCAATTTTAACAGTAATGTAGTCGTGTCAATGGAGAACTACGTAGCTGGCACTCAGACGGAGCACTTTTGTATTTGACGGCGCGGGCGCCCGTGCAGCCGTATAACGCAGCGTTTGGCCTAACTGCAGACAACGGCAACGCGGAGCGCACGTAGGTACGGTCCGCTCATCTCGGCCAGGCGGCATTACAGATTCGAAACAATTTAGAGAAAAATGTAGGTAAGTAGATGTGTAAATAGAAGCGAAGGTTTACTTCCTTCTAACCTGACCATCTGTCGCACAGTTCGTACCATATTCGTACATTTCCTTAAGGTCTGCTTCTTTTGTTGTCTCATGTTTCCCGCGACATCAGTTTTTCGACATTTCCTGCAGCGCTTCTGTAGCTCAACACTCTGATGAAGTGTAATCGTGTGTCCTGCACTTGGGCTGCCGCGCTGCCCGCAAGGAAACGGAATGTGAAAATGAAACACATCGTTGTAATCAAGTCATCATCAGTATCAAATAATTTATAAAACTATACGGAGAACATCTAAATCACGTCGCGGACTAATTGATGGTCTGACAGTTTGATGTCGTTCGTGGCTGACATGAAATAAATGAATTCTGTGAAGTCGTTAGTCGCTGGTAGCGCGTCGCCCGCACCAACCACTCGCTATTAATTATAAATACCGCGAATTATGATGAGCTATATATAGCAGTAAGTCGGTAAGTGTGTCACCCGCACACGAGACGACCGCGCCGCGCGCCTCCTGCCGCTGCACTCCTCTCTCGTGTGTTGATCAGTGTGCGCACGATTGTCCTGTGCTTAGGTTAGCCATACAGCAATCTTTTCTCGGTGTGATATCACCGAAACATTTCATCCGCTCCATGGTGGAACGGGAGGCCGTGTCAGACTTTTACTGACGAGAACCCATCTGTGTTCTAGAGCCACTGTCACTCTTTCAAACGTTCCCACAGCCTTAGCAGGTATCGAACCTACTGGGCCTCTTCAGTTTTGCTGACATCTCCTTGAGGCGTGCATGGAATCCTATACGCCATCGATTCGGGCTTGGCCTTTACCGGACGGCTGGACGCCTAGCTGCCCTTTGTTCCGTCGTCCCCCAGCTTGCGCCTGCGGTGGCGGTGCCAACGCCCGAGGCGTCTCCTTTGATGGCAGCTGAGGCGTGAGGGTACCCATCTCCCTCGCTCGCATTACCGCTTTGCAGAAGGAGGCGGCCATTTCCCAAGCCCTCTCGCACAAATGGAAGCGAGAGGTTACCACCGCTGAGCGACTCTACGACGACACGGTGGTACTCCGCCCAAGCTGGGCAGACTTCTACCGTATACTCCGAGAGGATCGCACGATGGTGACACCCAGGCATTTCTTTCGCCTGAATCAGAAACTGAGACTTCCCTAACTGTCCAGGTCCGAAGAACGGACCTGCGTCAGGCGGTAGGTGAGGACGCCGTGGAGGCCACTCCTTAAAGAGGTGCCTTATTACCGCCGCGGTAGTGGTGTGTCCACAGCACCACGCGTCACGAGCCGCCAACAGTTGTTGTTGTGGTGAGATTGTTTATTTGCGGAGAAACAAATTGCGCGCTCTTCCATGGACTTTAATTTGCATAGAATATCAGCTTACAGAATTTAACTTAAACAGTAAATGAACGAGAGTAGAGCTAGCGGCGAGGGGAGGAGATCGGATGGGCAAGACAACAGAGCTCCAAGTTAACTGCCGCACTTACTTGCGAAGTTTAGCGGCGACTGAAGTGGGTCAGCTCCGTATGTCGGCGAACTTGGTGCAGTAAGAACGCGCTAATAACGTGTTCGCACGCTGTTGTTGCACCGCCCCGCGGGACATCACACTACACACAAGATACCAGCGCCAGCGTGGCCGCTCTACCTCGATACACTCGTTGTGAATAACTTCTGTTGCAAGTGGTCGATATTTGACGTAGCAGCCGAAACGAAAAAGATTGTCGCCGTAAGATGTAAGTACGCACAGGGTCTGCAGGTGATGCAGCGGCGCGAGTGCGTGCGTGGGCACGTCGCGCAGCAGGTTGCGTGCCAGGCGCAGCGTGCGCAGCGCGCGGCAGCCCCACAGCGCGCCGCTCTCCAGCTCGGAGATGAAGTTGTCTTCCGCCGACCTGCACAGGCAAAGCCACTCATTACTCATGATGGACAGCAACCTGGCCCAGTTCAGGTTGATAGATGACCAGAGTTATAGGTAAAGTTTATATAGAGTAAGTAAAAATATTTAGAGCTATAAAGCATGTTAGGCGGCACGGCAGTGCACCCACCAAGGTAAGCAAAAAAGTGGCACCATTCTTTTCTCGAAGCAGTTCAGGTCATTTTCGACCCCCTATATCGTTGTGTATAAAACTGAATAAATAAAATAAGCAGGCATTTTATTTAATTTACTTATTTGTGACATTTTTAACTATTAACTTTTATGATAATTCTGTTTTATTATTTTTTAATTTCATTTTAATTCTTTTCACATTTTTATTTTTTGTTTTATTTGATTTAAAATTTTATGCCATTTTTTAAGATTGGCTTTAAGTACCTATGTAATTTTTATAACATTTTAAATTTTTGTTTCATTTAAAAATTGCAATTTTGCTTTTTTACCGGACTGCAAGAAGGGTAATGTAATGTAATATTCTTTATTACCTCATATCTTCCAAACCGCTGAACAGATTTTTATAATTAAATCGTTAGATGCGTCTTGATAAACCAAGTATTCTTAGATAGGTGACGTTAAAAAAAAACAATATAAGTATCGACTGTGAGATGCTATATGTTAGAGTAAAAAAAAAAAAAAAAAATTTATTCTGCAATATAGGTATCAAATTAAAAGGCTTTTCATGAGGATTTCAAAATGGTATGTTATGACCATATTAAAAAAAAAGTACCACAGGAAATCTATGTTATTTATTTTGTACTGCGCGAATGACTAGGTCGGTTTTTGAACTTTATAGTGATTTTACGTCTAAAATATAATGAATAAATAGTGATATTATAATTGTAACTAAAAAGTGTAAAATAAAAAATCAATTTAAAAAATAAAAAAACCCGACTGCGTAAAAAAATACTATAAATAAAAACTGAAAAGAATAATAAACAAGTTCAGTCCACAGTTCAGCAACAGTCGGGACCCATTAAAATAATCTAGACTAAAATCATTCTATCTAATGTGGGTCCCGACTGTTGCTGAACTGTGGACTGAACTTGTTTATTATTCTTTTCAGTTTTTATAAAGAGTATTTTTTTTACGCAGTCGGGTTTTTTTATTTTTTAATTTTTTTTTTTTTTAATGTACCTACTCAGAATCTCCAGTGTAGCAGTGTTGGGCAATTTGTATTTTTTTTTGTTTTCAACCTTAAAAAGTATGATCATGTCTCTGACTTTCGCAAGGTACTCAAGTGGCTCCCTATTCGACTTCGCAGGAACACTCGAATATTATGTCTGCTGTTTAACATTCTTCACAACCCTAAAACTCCCTCTTACTTGCGGGAACGCTTTTCCTTCTCTCGTCCTTCTGATGCTCCCTGCAGGTCGCATCGTAAATATTTCCTTCAATCCCCTCCCCATTCCAAAGATTTCTATTCCTACTCCTTCACTTCTCACGCTGTACGTTTGTGGAACTCACTACCGCCTGACATTAGGGGCTGCCAAAGTCTTGCAGTTTTCATAAAAGGGGTGTAAGAACACTATCTTTCTATTTCGTCATAGTTGTTTATTAGTATGTATTTATAATTATATAATATATATATATATATACTTAGTCATTATGTATTTATTTTTGCGAATTTTCACCGAGTGGCCAGAATTAAATTCGCTTTTTTTTCTTATCGAATATAATATAAAAAAAAAAACGGATTTTTTCAAACCCTGATTATTCATGAAAATAAACATGTTTTATGTGAAATATACTGATTTTTTTTATACTCTCATATACCATTTCAATTTATAATTAAATTTTAGAGCCCATTCAGTTTTGATAAGTCAATGTTTATTTAATGGCAAAATAAAAGTTGGGGTGTATACGGGGTCCCAACCAACATCTGTCGGGACCCAAGCCAACCTCACCTGCACGTGGTGCACCCTGCTGACAAACGGACGAGGATATGGCGACCCGCCAACACGCACTGGACCAGCGTGGCGGGTTATGGTCCGAACCCCCCCAATGCAACGTAACAATACGCACAGGCCCCAATTGCCCGGCGACTCCAGTGGTTGTGTTGACGTGGACGGGCGTGGGCGCAGCCCTGGGGTCAGGGGTGCTAAGAATCTCCGGGCGGGAACGTTTAACCGTCGACGACTGGACCTGGCAACCTATAACGTACGTACACTCCGGTCCGACGAGAAGATCATCGAACTGGAGGAAGAGTTGGGCGGGTTACGATGGAGTATTGTGGGATTATTCGAAGTCCGAAGACAGGGGGAGGACACGATAATTCTCAAATCCGGTAACCTGCTTTACTTCCGGGAGGGTGATCAGCAGTCCCAGGGTGGTGTCGGGTTTATCGTCCACAGGTCCCTCGTGGACAATGTGGTGAGAGTCGAGAGTGTGTCGACCAGGGTGGCGTACCTGATACTCAGAATATCATCAAGATATTCGCTGAAGGTCATACAGGTTTACGCCCCGACCTCGACACACCCCGATGACGAAGTGGAGTCCATGTATGAGGATATATCCAGAGCCATGCATGGTTCTAAGACTCACTTCACCGTTGTCATGGGGGACTTTAATGCGAAACTGGGCAAACGAGACGGTGATGAGCTGCGAGTGGGGCAATTTGGATTTGGACATCGGAACCGCCGGGGACAACAACTGGCTAGTTTTATGGAGAAGGAGGGCCTCTACATGATGAACTCCTTCTTCAGAAAGCGTAAGCACAGGAAGTGGACCTGGCAAAGCCCTGATGGCATAACTAAAAATGAGATTGACTTCATCATGTCGACGAAGAAGCAAATATTCAATGATGTTTCTGTGATCAATGCGGTGAAAACCGGGAGTGATCACCGTATGGTAGGAGGCACATTGAATATCAATGTTAAGCTTGAAAGATATCGACTGATGAAGTCTACGCTCCGTCCTGCACAGATCCAGATCCAGAACTCCGAGAGCTTTCAGCTCGAACTTCAAAACCGTTTCGAGTGCCTAGGAAGCTCCGTGGACCAATATAATGATGGGTTCGTGGAAGCTGTCCATACAGTCGGGTCCCAGTTTTTTAAGACCCGTACAAGTAAGACCAAGAGGCTCACGGATCAAACTCTCGAGCTCATGAAGAAGAGGCGTGAAATGACTTTGCAGTCTTCAGATAATGCGTGCACGTACCGGCAGCTCAATAAACAGATTTCGAAGTCTCTGAAACGCGATCTTCGCCGATTTAATACCGAGAGGATTAAGGACGCGATTGAGCGGAATAAGGGCTCCAAAGTTTTTGAACGGGATCTGTCTATTGGGCAGAGCCAACTCACGAGACTGAAGACCGAAGATGGCAGAGTCATATCCGCTAAATCGGAGCTTCTGGGAGAGATCGAGGCATTTTATGGATAGCTATACACGTCGATCTCCAAACCCGCTACAAATCTGGCAAACGACCCAAGAGCTAGATTGACTCGACACTACACAGAAGATATCCCGGACGTCAGCCTGTACGAGATTAGGATGGCTCTGAAGCAGTTGAAGAACAACAAGGCGTCGGGTGAGGACGGAATTACGGCTGAGCTCCTGAAGGCGGGTGGAAAACCGGTCCTAAAGGCCCTTCAGAAGTTGTTCGATTCCGTCATACTCGAGGGAAAAACGCCACAGGCATGGAGCAGAAGTGTGGTGGTACTCTTCTTTAAGAAGGGTGATAAAACCCTGCTGAAGAATTACAGACCCATCTCACTTCTGAGCCATGTCTACAAGCTGTTTTCCAGGGTCATCACGAACCGTCTTGCACGCAGGTTTGACGACTTCCAGCCTCCCGAACAAGCCGGATTCCGAAAAGGTTTCAGCACCGTAGACCACATACATACGTTATGGCATGTCATACAGAAGACCGAGGAGTATAACCTGCCTCTCTGCCTAGCGTTTGTGGACTACGAGAAAGCTTTTGATTCGATCGAGACTTGGGCTGTGCTGCAATCTCTCCAGAGGTGCCAAATCGACTATCGGTACATCGAAGTACTGAGGTGTTTGTACGAAAACGCCACCATGTCAGTCCGACTCCAGGACCAGACCTCGAAACCTATCCTCCTGCAGCGAGGTGTGAGGCAAGGAGACGTCATCTCTCCGAAACTGTTCACGGCCGCAATGGAGGATGTCTTCAAGGTTCTGGACTGGAGTGGACTAGGCATTAATGTCAATGGCGAGTACATCACTCACCTTCGGTTTGCCGACGACATAGTAGTCATGGCGGAGACTATGGAGGAGCTCAGCACAATGCTCAATGACCTCAGTAGAGCTTCTCTAAGAGTGGGTCTTAAAATTAACATGGATAAAACCAAAATCATGATTAACAACCATGTAGCGCCCACTCCTATCAAAGTCGGAGACTCTACACTCGAAGTTGTGGACGATTACGTCTACCTCGGACAGACAGTCCAGTTGGGTAGGTCTAACTTCGAGAAAGAGGTCAACCGTCGAATCCAACTCGGTTGGGCAGCGTTCGGGAAGCTACGCGGTATCTTCTCGTCCAACATACCACAGTGTCTCAAGACGAAAGTCTATAACCAGTGCGTGTTGCCAGTGATGACATATGGCTCCGAAACGTGGTCGCTCACAATGGGCCTTATCAGAAGGCTTAAAGTCACCCAAAGAGCAATGGAAAGAGCTATGCTCGGGGTTTCCTTGCGTGATCGAATAAAAAATGAAGATATCCGCAGGAAAACTAAGGTTGCCGACATAGCACAAAGAATTGCCAAACTTAAGTGGCAATTGGCAGGGCACATTGCTCGCAGAACAGATGGCCGTTGGGGCCGAAAGGTTTTGGAGTGGCGACCGCGTACCGGAAGACGCAGTGTTGGAAGGCCTCCTACAAGGTGGACCGATGACCTGGTGAAGGTAGCGGGAAACCGATGGATGCGGGACGCACAGGAACGTTCGATGTGGCGACGCTTGGGGGAGGCCTATGTCCAACAGTGGGCGTGTATCGGCTGAAATGATGATGATGATGATGAAAATAAAAGTTCTTAGATCTCAAGTAATCAGTAGTTATAACTAGATTACAGTAATCAAACTAACAACTACTTCATGTAGTCGTTACTACATGTAGTGATAATGATAAATGATATTAATTTTGTAAATAGGTTTAAAAAACACTTTTACACGTCAATTTTTGTTCGTCACTTTATGCTAGATGAGGCCGGTGTTTCCTATCTGACTACCCTGAGAAGAAACACCGAAACAAACTCAGGGGTCAAAGTCTCTTTTAAAGTCCATACAGTAAATATACAAGGTGTAGTTTTAAAACTGCACAATATTTCAGGAGGTTGTAATAAAACTCATAAATAATCATATAAAAAAACGATACCTGGTCAATAATCAGTAATACTTGTTATTTAATTGTTTAATTACACTAAACTAAATCGATTGATCGATGGCCGCGGGGGCGTGGCTAGGGTGTGGCGTGCGGGATGATGATTGGATGATACATTATTTATGAAACTATCGTTGCGAGTTAGTGTGTGTGAAAACGCCCTTTATTGTTCCGTGTTTGTGTGTGTGAAAAAAAGCGCGGTTATAAAAAAAAAATTACCTACTTATTTTATTATTGATTCGGGTCGAGAATCACTAACATAATTACCTCCTGAAATATTTTGCAGCTTCAAAACGACACCTTGTATAATGGTCAAATCACATGAGAACCATGCAGATTTGTCTGAGATGGTCTTTTGAAGAAAGAACCATACAGATTTGAGTGGACCTGTCCAATCAGTGTAAGCATTTGTCAGTATTCGAAAAGCTCAACTTAGGACTACTAAGGAGCTCCACGACTTGACGAACAATACCAAAGAAAGGACATTTGGGTAGGCCGCAGAAAATACTCAAACTGCCAGACATACGTTAAAAAATTACTGAAAAGAAAATAAAAAGCAATCAACATAATCCTCACATTTACAATAATATATATAATATTGTAAATGTGAGGTTTACAAAATATTTAGCAAAGTAAATATTTATGTCAAAGAAAAAAAAATACTTTAAGTACTTAAAATGTATACATGTCAATTTGTAAAATAAAAATAATCTCGAATGTCAAATTGTAAAAAAATTAAATAAAATAAAAAGAAAAAACACATTTTAAAATAAAAATAGTTAAAAAAATACAAAAAGAAGAAAAATAAAAATGTCAACAGTTGTAGTAGGTACTGGAGCAGGTCAATCCCAAGCCTTTTCGTCCTGAATATAGTCTTTTACAGTGTAAAAAGCCTTTTGACAAAGTTTTCGTTTTACAAATGATTTGAGCTTATTAAGGCTTAGTTGTTGAATATGACTAGGAAGTTTATTATAGAAGTGTATACATTGGCATCTAAATGAGTTTCAATCGTAATTTGTAATCTGATTACAAAAAGTAGTTAACTGCGCCCTACACTGGTGTAGTTTGTAGTTTTACATGCCTTTTGGTTAAATATGGCTGATGCTTACTATATTTTTGACACCATGTTTTTGTACCCATATTTGCAAAATAAATATCTTATCTTATCTCATTGTATAAACACATTATACTTGAAAAAATAATCAATTTGAGAATTATAACTGGTCAACGTTTCTTAATTTTGTCACTCACTGACTGATTGATCATCGAAACTCTAAGGCACTTCCAACAGACATAGAAGCTTTAAATTTTGAATACAATTAGTGTTTAGTCAATGAGAAACTAAAACATTTTGCAATTTCAGTACAATTTTCTAGATACATCAACTGCATAAATAACTTTGTAATCCCATATAAATTTATATTTTATATTATAAAAGAATTGCTTGCAACTTAGTTTTTCTACTGTAAACAGTTGTGAGAGCTATGTAATGCCAAGTCAGTTAATTTATTCAGTCCGTACTAAAAGGACCTTGATGACTTAGGTTGACTTGGCAATCGCATGTATATCACAAGTAATACCTACATATTATATTGTTAAGTCTTTAGCGCTGGGTGTTTGACGCCCAGCAATTGCTGAGATGGTGACCCCTTCGATTCAGGCACAGTCACTGCGACTGTATTGTATGTCTGTACTCTTTTTTATTATTAATTTATGTTGTGGTATATTGTGTTGCTTGCGCCGAATAAATGCTATTCTATTCTATAGTCCAATTGCCAGGTCAATCTAGGTCATTAAAGTCCCTGACTACGGATTGAATAAATTTATCGACTTGGTATTACATAGATCACAACTTTTTACGGTAGAAGAACCGAGTTGCAAGCCTTGGTTTTTTTACAAGTTATGTTTTTGATAGAATTTAATTTACCTAAAGTTCGTGAGAGTTAGTAACACAGAGTGGACATGTGTCACGCTGGTAGGTAAACGTGACCATTACTTAATCGTCACGTATATCCTCAGGATTTTTAAAATTGAAAATTACTTATTGAATTTTGATGATGGTACGAAGTGATGCAATCATTAATGGTGAAGCGCTCTGGATGAGAATATTGTTACTAACCTAATAGTTGTCTGCTAATGAAACAAATTATTACCTATATGTCTAATAAGAGCTTATTTACTCTAACCATTATAATATATAAAAATTATAATTGGGCGCTAAAGCCGCAGCAGGCAAATCGCTCGCTTGTCCACTGAATCCAAAGCTGCTAGATCTAGGTATTTTGCAGCACCAGCCCATATAATATGGTTGCATGGTTGCGCCACGTGTCATCGAATTTCAGGACCGACCGCGGCCTTCTCACGGTGTTTTAAATCGCTGTTTTTACCGCAGAGGTGATCAAATAAATCCTACGTGAAGTAAAGCGCCAGCTTGACTTTAGTAATAGTAATACCTACCTACATTCCAATTCCATTCGTAATGACGTTGTTGTGTTGAAGTTTTTGTGATCTCTAGTAAGAACTCCTGTATGATTTCCGTTTGCGAGGTCCAAGCGACCAAGCGGCTGTGCGGCGTGTGTACTGCCTAAATAATACTCATGGTGTAGCTTTGTGGGGAAACATCAATACAGTACAGCGTCCCCAAGTACTGCAGGCAAGGCCTGAAAGTCGGACTTTTGTGTTCTCTAATAGCTATTGTTATTCATTTTCAAATGTTCAATGTTGTTGTTGTTGTTTTCAAGTTTACTTCGTTTACGTCTCATCATATCAAAGTGAGCAAATCAATCGGGATCCCGCTATGCGTTAGAAATAAGTTATTTACGTGCAGCCACGCCACCAAAGGGCTCGGTATTTCCTTGCGTGATCACATCAGAAATGAAGATATCCGCAGGAGAACCAAGGTTACCGACATAGCCCAAAGAATCGCCAAACTAAAGTGGCAGTGGGCAGGGCACACTGCTCGCAGTACAGATGGTCGATGGGGACGAAAGGTTCTGGAGTCGGCTCCACACGAGGTGTGCAGAACCAAGCAAGATTTAAAATTTTAAGTATAAGTAGGTACATAGAAATATACTTATATCTATGATAAGTACCTTTTAAATATGTACTTTCTTAAAAAAACCATTGTGAATGTCAAGCGATGACAACGACGACACGTTTCTTGTAAGTGTACAATTACATACTTTCATTTGTTACTTTATTTTTTATGTTACAGCCGCAAGTAACATGGGATAAGGGCAGGAAGATGAAGAAGAAAATGTTACAGTGGTAATAGAATATACTATCTGAAAATGTTAACTATTAGAAGTAAAGTGATGCGCGAGGTAGCGAGCGCCGGGAGGCAGCAGCGCTCGGACGCACGTCGTTATTTATGTAAACGGCACAAGGTCGGCGGAAGCCAGCTCTTCCTGGCGCTGGCCGCCACGCGCCTCGCCGCAGCCTCCTCACTCGCGCGTCACACGTGCGCCACACGCGCGCCACGCTCACTCCGCACCAGCGCCACACGAGTCGCCACCCCACTCGTTAATTCAATCTAAGAACGACATTGAACGTTACCTCATCTTCTTCGACGCGCTTGGAATAGATTTTTTTGAATATCAAAGCGAACAATAAGAGAAATATACTGTGCGCACAAGACGTTTTGGAAATATATTCGTTGCCCGTAAGTACAGCTAAGGAGTGGAATTCTCTGCCGGGGTCTGTGTTTCCTGATGGCTACAACCTGGGAATCTTTAAACCAAGAGTGAATAGGTTACTTCTAGGTAAGCGCGCTCCATCGGATGCACGGCGCACAATGCTTCGCAAAATGTTATATTCTCAAAACGCCATTTCGGAAAACGTCACATTAGTAAAATGCCATCTTCGCAAAATGACTTTTTGCAAAATGCCACTTTCGCATAATACCAAAATGACACTTCGAAATAGGGAATGCAAAAACCGCCAAAATTAAAAATTGATTTTTTTTCAAGTTTCTAGAAAAAAAACGGTTAACCGGGTAACCGGTTTGAAAATAAGTTTTTTTTTATTGTGTAAACTAATTGTGAAATTCGGGCCACCTACACCTTGCATTTCTTTATTTAAATAGAAACTTGTCTATTAAAAAAAATCAAAATTTAAATTAAAATGCATAATTATATTTGGGTAATAAAAGGCAGAGTAAGAATATTTTTTTTTCCGGAATATTGTATTTTACGTTTTGTGTTTAAACTCTAGCAGGTACGATATAAATGAACAAGCGTAATTTAGTCATTATAAGTATCACGCATGAATATAAATTACTATAAAATATAAAACTCAACATAATAACAACACTTTAAATCTGAAATCAAATTAACCATGTTATAAACTCTTTTTTACACCACCTGCTCGATAATGTCGTTATATACGTCGTCGCGTCGTACAAACCTCACTTAAAGCAAGTCATTCTATCCCTAGGGAGATAATGCAGTATGGCCGATCCCTATGGAATAATGAGATTTGAATTTGGAACATCAAAAATCGTCAACATGTGAATTAAAATGTACGTGCGTCGAACAAGTTGGCTCGAAATTCAAACTGGCCACTAACAAAAAAAAGAAAATGGAATAAAACCTGCTTACTGACAGGAGCGTTATAGAAAATTGAAACTATAGAATCTTGGAGTAGTAAATTTTGTTTGTTAGATGAACTTGTAAATATAATACTTATATTTCTATAATATATCTATGATTTGGTCGACCAAATTGTCTTTTAATTATCTCACAGATGGTGTAAAAAGTAGAGTATGTAACACGGGGATAAAGCTGTATTTGTCTTGGGCGGCTTGAATTCCTCAATTCACTCAGGTTTCTATATTAACTCCCTCGCAATGCTCGGGAGTTAATTTTATAAATCCCTCACTATCGTTCGGGATTAAAATCAGCAACCTTCGTTTCGTTCGGAATTCAACATGCCGCCCTCGACTTAAAGACACTGCTTTATCCCCTAGTCACATAAACTACTATCATTATAAGATCTACCCTTACCATGAGTTACCATCGAAAAACTACACCATCTTACCGTAGTCGATATCGAATAAACGCGTTTCGAATAGTTTATAATTAAACTCGTACCATGAGTCGTACGGACTCGCTAGCGAGAGCTCGATAGTAGTTTATACGGTGTCGAGTGCTTACGTCTACAAAAACCGCATCGTAGCTAACTTCACTCTTATGTTTGCTCTAGCTACAGTAAAAAACAGAGTAAGACAGACAGACCTAAAAACCCTACCGATTTACGAACACAGATTCTCTTGGATTCTCTCTGCTCTGTAACCCAGCTTATTGAAAATGTAATAGTGTAGTTAAAATGTTTTAGTTGTACAAATATTTTGATGGTTAGGTGCAATTGTTACCTCTGTCGAGTGGTCGAGGCCTATCTGTCGGAAAGATTTATAGTCTACCCTGGTCACCAGGGAGACTGGAAACGTCGAGAGATGTCGTGCGGTGTTCCGCAGGGGTCGGTACTAGGGCCACCCTTGTGGAACATCGGGTACGACTACGTGCTGCGCGGCGACTTCCCTGACGGGGTCAGCGTGGTTTGCTACGCAGACGACACGCTGGTTCTAGCGCAGGGAGAGTCGTACCAGGCGGCGGTCGCTCTAGCGACACGCAGGGTTGCGATGGTCGTTGATAGGATCCAGGAGTTGGGACTCGAGGTGGCGCTTCACAAATCCGAGGCGATGTGTTTTCACGGTCGCCGCGCTCGAACGCGCCGCCATTGAGTTCCCAACTAACGGTAGGAGGAGTTCACATCGGTGTCGGGTCGCCGATGAAGTACCTGGGACTCGTCCTTGACAGCCGGTAGAATTTCGTGGAGCATTTCCGACGTCTGGCTCCCAAACTCAACCGGGCGGGGGCTGCGATTAAGCGGCTCCTGCCCAACCTTGGGGGTCCAGATGCCTCCTGCCGGAGGCTCTACGCGGGGATCGTTCGGTCCATGGCCCTCTACGGGGCGCCGGTGTGGGCGCCGTCGCTGAAAAAGCAACCGGCGGCCATGTTGAACGCCTGCCAGAGGGTCATGGTAATAAGGATGGTGCGGGGATACTGCACGGTCTCCCGCGAAGCGGGAAGCGCGAAGCGAGCCTTCTGGCTGCCCTACCACCGTGGGATCTGGAGGCAACAGTCCTTGCACACATGCACGATATGCGTGTGGAGATGCAACGCCGGGGTGAAAGTCCGCTGCCGCGACAGGTCACGGCATGGCGGACAGAGCTCCGGCGGGATCTCATGGTGAAATGGCGTCAACGACTATCGCAACCCAGTGCTGGGCACGCCACAATCATGGCGGTAAGTCCCCTCTTTGAGGCGTAGCTGGAAAGACCTCACGGCGTCCTTACCTTCCGCATGACGCAGGTACTCACCGGACATGGTTCGTTCGGGAGTTTCCTGCACTGGATTCATGCGGAAGTGACGCCCGGGTGTCGCCACTGTGCGGAACGCCCAGAGGACACGGTGGAGCACACAGTCGAGGTGTGCCCTGCTTGGGCGGAGCATCGCCGTGCCCTCGTGGGGGTGATCGGCGGCGGAGACCTCTCGCGCCGGGCCTTGGTTGAGGCCATGGTCCGGAGCGAGGAGGAGTGGCAGGCGGTCGCCGACTTCTGCGAAGCAGTAATGCTCGCAAAGGAGGAGGCTGAACGCATCAGGCAACGGCGTTATCGCCGACGCCGCCGCCGGGATTCAGATCCCGATTTCCGGCCACCGTAGGCGCGGGCTTGCGGACAGTGAGCAATGGGTAGCTCGCTGTCCGGCCGTCCGGTAACTGTCCGGACCAAGCCCAAGTCGTCGACGGCGCGCACTGTTCCCGCGCGCCTCAAGGAGTTGTCAGCAACAGCAGGGACCCAGCCGGGTCGAAGCCTACTGGGGCCAGGGTTATCCGAAAGGGCGCTCGAGCTCCGGTATGAAGGCTAGAAGGAACGAGGTGGGTCTTTTAGTCAGTAAGAGTCTGACACTATCTCCCGCTCCGCCCAAGAGCGAGGGATGTCAATGCATGATTTTTTCCCACCATAAAAAAAGGAGTTGCAGTTGTTAGTTTGTGAATTCTTGAATGAAAAAAAAAAACGGAGAGCTACGCTAAAAATGTGCGTAAAGTAACAGTGAGCATATTGAAAAGTGGTATTTCAATTATGAAATGGACGTATAAAAGTAAGTTTATAACCCTATTTCTAACATACTTCTAATTTTCCTTAGATTCAATGTTACTCTTTGTGTAGATTTAAAATTTATATAAACCCTTAGGTTTTTATTGAGCCTTTATTCTTTGATGAAATTATTTTCATTAATATTTTAAATGCCTGTCGTATACCTAATAGCTTGGAAATTTCTTTTGAGGCGTCATTCGTCTTAATAATCACCTGTACCCAACATATTCCACGTTAAATAAGTTTTACCGGACATGTTTATGCAAAAATAAATAAAATATTGCTTTATTCGAGACTGTTTACAATACTTTCACCCTTCATTATGCCTAGCGGATGTACAGCATGACTTCAGACAGGGTCGAAGCACCATGACAGCACTATCACAGTTCTCCGAAGACCTGAATAGTAGTCTCGACAGCGGCCACCAGGTCCTGGCGGTGTTCATCGACTATAAAAAGGCCTTCGATACCCTGGATCATGAGGTGCTTTTGCAGGCTATGGATGAGTGGATCAGGGGTCCCACAAATAGGTGGTTTCGTAGTTACCTAAGTGGCAGAACCTTACAGACCTGCGTTTCCGGTGTTGCTGGTAAGGAAGCGGCGGTGCAGCTAGGTGTTCCGACTGGTTCAGTCTATGGTCCCGTTGGCTATCTGATACATGTAAATAGCGTAAGTAATGTGGTGGAAAAATGTCGGGTGTACATGTATGCAGACGACATGTGCCTTATGTATTCCTCCAAGAATATACAGGAGGCTAGGGCTGTGCTGCAGGCAGACTTCGATAATATCACTCGGTGGGCGCATGACAATGGTATAATTCTTAACATAAATAAGACGAAAGTAATGCATATTCGCTCACCGCACAACTTGGTGGCAAAAAATGTCAAGAGTGAGGATATAGGTATCGTGGGTCACACATATGAGTGCATGCACGTTAAGAATGTCAATTGCGATTGTCAAAAGCTGGAATATGTGAGTAAATTTAAGTACCTGGGTCTGTGGGTGGACTCCAACATGAATTGGAAAACACAGGTTGATACAGTGTGTACAAAGCTTAGGGCAGTGTTAAGCAAGTTTTATATACTAAAGGCACCGTTGAGCAGGAAAACGCTGCGAGTAATTTATTTTGCTCTCGCCGAATCACTGCTATCCTATGGATTAAACACATATGGCCGTACATTTAAAACCTATCTTAACAGTATAAAATCACTGCAAATTCGTTTTATGAAATATCTTGTCAACCCACACACAAAAATTGCTTGTAAAGAAAACTATGAAAAACTATTTGTTACATGTAAAGTGCTTCCAGTACATGAAAAGGTCGAGTACTTGTTGGTCCTAGAACAGTACTATAATGAACAATTTAAAATACGGGTGCAAAATAAATATAACACTAAAAGCGTTAGAGAACGTAAACTCGTGCGACCACCAGTAAAAAATTACTATGGTAAAAGAACCAACAAGTATTTGATGCCTACAATTTTCAATGAATATGACTGGTTAAGAAACGATAACAGAATGTGTAAACGAATATTGAAAAATAAATTAAAGACGGTTCTCCTTAAGACAGTAGCCGCAAGATGTGAAAATACCCACTAACTTATTTATGTATTTTTAAAATGTAGATATAATTTAATTGCATTGCATTTGAACCAATTGTTATAAACAAGCGCTAATCCCTCCGACAAACTGTTACGCAGTTTGGTGGGTTTATAATATGTAAAACTTTGTTGGTCCAAATAAATGATTTATTATTATTATTATTTAAAGGAAACTACAAAAAACTTTAGTCGCTAGCGAGTTCCTATTGTACTCGATATGTTTTGTACTTGATGACTCATACTACCGATTTTAGTTCTGCAAGTGACCGCTGGAGGCGCTGCAAATTTTGTCATACAAAATATTTACGTAGTCGGTATCGAGTATCGACAAATGGTAGAGGTACTGAGTAGAGAATACTCGATTTTTTTTCGGTGAAACCAGTTTTAAAATTAGTTCTTTTGAAATTTATTTATAAGTGAAAATAAATTGCTCGTGAAATTGTTATAATAATTATTACTAGTAATTATTTAGAAACTTATCTATTCAAAATCAAATCAAAACATTTATTTGCTAGAATATGGTACATAAGGTGTTACAGTAAATTGGTTTCAGCATATCCTGTCATAACATGGCGTGCAAATATATTCACAGTCAGTGTCGTCAATTGATCTAACTTGCACATTATAGGTTCTATTGACTTTTATTGAATAGAAATTGTATATCGAAAATGACCATGGATACTGTTAAAAATAAAAATAAAACTTAACTTCATAAAAACGAATGTCTTAGAATGATGTCATGCATATAGAATCTAAGCCTGAAATCAATACATACTTTTACTCAAAATATCTACCTTAGCCTTAACACAGGGTTTTAAATGTTCAGGCCACGTGCCAATCGGTTTATGCACGGTGACCATTGGAGAGTTGTCCACCGCTGATCGTAAAGAAGTTTTTAAGGATTTTAAATTATTGTTATAGCTACGCGGTATCTTCGCATCCAACATACCACAGTGTCTCAAGACAAAAGTCTATGACCAGTGTGTGTTGCCAGTGATGACATATGGATCCGAAACGTGGTCGCTCACAATGGGCCTCATCAAAAGGCTTAAAGTCACCCAAAGAGCAATGGAAAGGGCTATGCTCGGAGTTTCCTTGCGTGATCGAATCAGAAATGAAGATATCCGCAGGAGAACCAAGGTTGCCAACATAGCACAAAGAATCGCCAAACTTAAGTGGCAGTGGGCAGGGCACATTGCTCACAGAACAGATGGCCGTTGGGGCCGAAAGGTTCTGGAGTGGCGACCGCGTACCGGAAAATGCAGCGTTGGAAGGCCTCCTACAAGTTGGACTGACGATCTGGTGAAGGTAGCGGGAATCCGATGGATACGGAACGCACATGATCGTTCGTTGTGGCGACGCTTGGGGGAGGCCTATGTCCAACAGTGGACATCTATCGGCTGAAATGATGATGATGATGAATTATTGTTACGATTGGAGTAGCTTATGTCCTCTAATATAGATCTAAATTTGAAGTTCAGGGGTTGAGGTCTGGGCTAGCCAAAGGTCAATCATCAGACTTAATGGAGACCAATACATTCGCTGCAAGGCCAGCCTGGGTAGTGCGTGCCTTGCGACCGGATGCTGAGTCTTGCTGAAAAAACCCTAGTATGTTATCAAAAAGAGAGCCTTAAAGCCTTTAAGAGGCTTTGCTGTGCCGTTTAGGATGTTATCTTGATACTCTTTAGCTGAAGTTAGTGTAGCCCATTTTCACGAAAATGATCCTTGGTCACTCCGTGATACCCTTATCCAACGATTACTAATGTCGCTTGATGATCATTCAGGATTCTGATAACCTGTTGAGAGTGTTCTTTGACTAATAAGCTTAGGTACACTCAATCATTTTGCTTGTTGTAAAATCCCTTGATTGTGAAAATTTTCTTATCGGTAGCAAGAATATTCCTGAGTTTTCATTCATCAGTGTAACGAACAAGCAAAGGTTTTGATCTTTTCACTCTCTTCTGTATAAGCGACTCGTTTAAGGTGATGATGTAATATGATGAGTAAGAACCTCATGATACGTGATAACGATCTAGCAGGTGGATATTCCATATACGATTTTTGTGTCCTTACGAGATTTGATTCTGGCCCTAACAGCATTCACTACCTGCTCTCATTACACACGGGCGGATTTTTAATGATCGTAAACAGAAGAAGTCCACAGTTAGTGTAGCTATCGCTATAATATATGGTACATATTGTAAAAACAAATCTATGACTGATATCAAGCTTCAGTAGCGTTTTATGCTTCAGTAGCGATATGCCATGTATGCTAAAAAATAGTGTCATTTGAAAGTAATAAAAAAACTCTAAAAACCGGATACTTGAAAAAACCCGGGTTTTTTAATAATTAAAAATATGCCGAAAACCGGTTTAATTTACGTAAATCACACACTATACTTCAGCAATGCTTTTAATACCGTCGATTTTGATAATTTACTCAGCATACTAAGTTCTCTTAACTTATCTCCACCGGTAATTGATTGGTTTCGTAGTTACCTGTGTGGCCGTTGGCATCGTATTTGCATTGAAGGTTCGTCCTCGTCGTGGTGCAATACCTTTGCCGGTGTACCGCAGGGGCGTCCTATCTCTTCTTTTCAGTATCTTTATAAACTCAATTACGTTGCTTACTGCTTTACGCTGACGATCTGCAAATATATTCGTAAGCCCCGCCACATGAACTGTTCGAAGTAGTTAACATGGTCAATAAAGATTTAGCTCGTATTTCTGAGTGAAGTGTGGCCCATGGTCTGAAGGTCAATCCTATGAAGACCCAGGTCATTGTTGTCGGCAGCGCAACGTTGAAATTGACTGAACGTGGCTTCCACCGATTGTATTTGATGGCTCAACTATCTCATACAGCGACTCAGTGAAGGACTTTGGTATTATTATTGATAAGGACTTTTCGTGGAGTCCTCAGGTGCAGGAAGTTAGCCGCAAGTTGTTTGCGTCTGCGTGGTCTTTACGAAGGCTGCGCAATTTTCTTCCAACTACAACCAAATCCTTGATTATGCCGATGTCAGTTATCTGGATCTAACTGAAGTGCAGCTAGATAAGCTTGAGCGACTTCAAAACTTCTGTATTAGATTCATATTTGGATTACGCAAATATGATCATATTTCTGAATTCCGTATAGGGCTCAAGTGGCTGCCAATCCGTCTTCGCCAGAATGCTCATATTTTATCGTTGCTTTCCCTGTGTCCTGTTTATTCCTACAACTCTCTCTTATCTCGAAGAACATTTTAAGTTCCTTCATGACACACATACTAGACACTTGAGATCATCAGAGAATTTGAAACTTTTAATGCCCTCGCATTCTACAAAGTTTTGTGACAAGTCGTTTGCGATTCAGGCGGTGCGTTTGTGGAACGTGTTGCTATTACCAATTAGGCAAGCCCAGTCACTAATTTCCTTCAAAAATCAAGTAAAAGACCATTTTCTTTCTCTGTAACGCTATCCTGGTTCTACTTAATTTAATTTCTTCTACCAACCCTACTTTACTCTTTTTCCTTTTGTTCCGTTTTTCAATGAAATTGTGTAACATATTAAAATATGGTAAACATGACGTATATAAAATATATAATTATTTCAAAGTTACGTATTGTGTTATAAATAGGTATATTATATATATATAGGTAATCTATACATATAATAAAATCGTAGGAAAGTCAAAACTGTACATTGAATATTTTTTTAAAAGAATACTTGGGGCGTGATGTACAATCGATATCAAACTCAAAAATATAGTTTTTAGAATTTTTGTCTGTTTGTCTGTTTGTCTGTTTGTCTGTTTGTCTGTATGTATGTCCGGGATAAACTCAAAAAGTACTGCATGGATTTACTTCAAATTTTGCATGAATATTACTAAGAGGTCGGGTCAACATATAGGCTACATATTATCACGCTATCACCTACGGGGGAGGAGCTGTGAATCTTTATTTTTCTTACGCATTCTGGGACAAGGTGTGATCTAACGAAGCATATTTAAATGTTGTTTTTGAGTAAGCCGTGCTATTATCTAGCTTTACACTATAAAAACTACGCCATTTAAGTAACTTGGGCAGAGAAACATAATTTAATGAATGTTAGTAGTATAAAGACAATTTTAAAGCAGCGCCATCTATGAGATTTCATAAAAATCAAATCAAGTTACATGATACTTTTTGGAAATTAATAATTTGATCATGTTGGCGAGGTTGGTAGTTAGTTATTCTTAAAATTCATAGATGGTAATGTGTATTTTCTTCATAAAAGTTGTATAGTATAATTCGTTTTGACAAATTCAAGTTCCAACAAAACCATCATCTTGAGCAGAGATGAGGAAGACAATTTAAAAAAAAATGTGGTGTATTACATAGTGACATTTTTCAGGCTCTGTGAAGTCGATCAGTTTGCGAGATCCCTTACGTATGAGGTGCCTTCATATTACCCGTACGACAAGCAAAGGGGTGTATTTTAACCGACGTCAACGAGGAGGAGCTGTGGAAGGTTTTCTGGGAATTTTCAAGGACACCGCATTGGGTAGGGATTATACCGTGCATCCGAATAATGGCGAATGCTATTTTCTGCGGTTGTTACTTCACACTGTCCGAGGCCCAACGTCTTTCACCTTTCTGAGTACATTTGATGGCGTGGAGTATCCCACTTACCGCGCAGCCGGCGTAGCACGTCACCTTCTCGACGGTGACCAAAATTGGAATGACACCCTCGCGGAGGCGAGCGTCAGTGACAGTCCCAGCCACATACGTCATCTGTTTGCCGTCATCTTGGTGATTTGTGGAGTCACGAACCCGATAGCTTTGTGGGAGAAGTATCGCCATCATCCGTCTGAAGATTTTCTACGAGCTTTGAGACCTGCTATTAGAGACAAAGTCGAAGTAACTGATGAACGCGTGCTGAACACCTGTCTCAGTTCATTTCAAGATGTGGTAATTTCTATCAGCGGTAATCCACTGATCGAATATGTGTTACCAGCTCCACAATCATCACCGCAATAAGACCGTGGAAAACGGGAGTATAACGCTGAGACAAATTACGATTCAGGCAAAATGAACACCATACGAAATGACCATGTCGCTTTGTTCTCTTCAGAGCAAAAACAAATTTATGACACCGTCCTTGAAAGCGTTGGGCAAAACCAGGGTAAAATGTTTTTCTTGGATGCTCTTGGTGGAACAGGAAAAACATTTGTTACCACTGGCATACTTGCAGAGGTCAGGAGGCTGGGCAAAATTGCTATTGCGTCGTCGGGAATCGCTGCCACACTGCTTCCGGGTGGCAAGACAGCACATGCCATGTTTAAAATTCCCATCGATTTAGATAGCGCCGAAAGACCTATTTGTGGTGTGTCACGTAACAGCGATAAGGGACACGTGCTTAAAGATTGCTCTCTGATCGTATGGGATGAGTGTACGATGGCCAATAGGAAGGCAGTTGAGGCCGTGGACAAAACCCCGCGTGACATCCGCAGGGACGAACATTTGATGGGTGGTGTCACAGTTTTGTTCAGTGGCGATTTCCGGCAAACACTTTCCGTGGTGACGCGGGGATCGAGGGCTGACGAGGTGAATGCTTCGATGAAATGATCTTCGTTGTGGTCACGAGTTCGTACGCTGCGCGTGATCATTAATATGAGAGCTCGGCTCGGCGGCAATGCACGTGCTCGAGAATTCTCCAATGTCCTGCTAAGTCTTGGCGAAGGCACTCTAACAGAAGAGAGAGGTGGACAGGTGGTGCTTCAGTCTCTCGGTAGAGTGGTATCCAGCTTAGAAGAACTCATTCGCTGTGTGTACGGGGACATCAGTTGTATACCGCACCAACAGAATTCTTAGGTGTGTGAGCAGGCCATTTTGACGCCCAAAAATGATCAGGCTGCAGCAATTAACGAATGCATTCTCTCGGAAATTGAGGGGAATGAAGTGGTCTACACCTCGATAAACCCTGTTGTCGAGAAAGATGACGCCACACATTATCCCGTGCAATTTCTGAACTCCCCGTTAGCAAGTGGACTTCCAGCGCATACCATCAAGCTGAAGGTCGGTGTCCCGATTATGCTTCTTCGGAACCTATCTCCTCCAAAGTTGTGTAACGGGACCCGCCTTAAAGATATCTCGCTCCACAGGCACACCATTGAGGCGGAAATTTTTACGGGTTGTGGTGTCGGCGAGGCAGTATTTATACCACACATTCCCCTCATACCTCATAACTTCCCGTTCCAGTTCAAGCGCGTACAGTTCCCCATGGGTGTTTGCTTCGCGATGACCATCAATAAGTCGCAGGGGCAGACACTGAGGGTAGCGGGTGTCGACCTCAGGACAAGTTGCTTCTCACACTGGCAACTGTACGTCGCTTGCTCCCGCGTCACCAGTCCTGACTCTCTTTCCATTTTGGCTCCTGGCAGCATAACTACTAACGTAGTTTATAGGGAAGTGTTGTAAGGTATGATACCTTTGTACGTATTTTTACTCTTTTGTGTCTTGGAATGTCTTCTTGGAAGGTATTCCTGCATTATTTTCTCTATTTCCTTCAGTCACATCTTATGACTGAACTCAGCAGGATTCCCATATAACTCTCTTCACTTGCAAAACAAAACTTATATTATAATGCTATTTTAAAAGTTGTTTATTTATAATCCTATAGCGACACTGGCATCTTAGGTATTTTTGGTGCTGAAGAGCCTTCACGTAGACGACGTCGCGGGCAGCAGCTAGTTATTTCATACAAAAGCTTAACTAGTGTTTGTTTAAATTGTTAGCAGTACACCGCAGACTACCCTCAGCAACCTAGCGATAAGACCGCCATTATACCCATAGATTTAAGTTTATGTACAAGCTTTGTTACTTTTTGGTGTACAATAAAGTTTATTCTATTATGCGATAATTATGATTTTTTTACAACGTGTCATTTTCATAATGTGGCATTTTGCTAATGTAGCATTTTGAGAAAAGACATTTTGCGAATGTGTTATTTTGCTAATGTGGAATTTTGCTAGTGTGGTATATTGCGAGATTTCATTTTGAGAATGTTGCATTTTGTGTCAATATGTCTTTTTGCGAATGTGGCATTGTGCGCCTAATCCGCTCAATCGTCGCTTTCTGTCAGGTGAGATAGCGGTCAAGCGCGAACCTATCAACAATAAAAAAAACATAGGTCTATTAAAATAAGTGACAGTAACTGGATACGTTTCTTAACTCTTGTGGTACCATTTTGTATCAGTGATACCTACACTAATTGTCATCGACACTGGTTACTAATCACTAGATATTATTGCTGACTCAATAACCACGTAGGCGCCTATTTGTTCATCGGAGCCGATTTATTATCATAATAGTTAGGTATGCAATAAAGTGCTCCCTTCCTTCCTAACATCGGAAAGGTACTTCAGTTGAACAAGCCTAAACGCAGACATATGAATGTGATCAGCAATAAATAAATAACAGTCCACTTAGGCTGATATACGAGCGAGTATATAGGCATCACTTTCTCCGCGCTACAGCTGCCGGCGCGTAATGAGTCAGCACAAGCGTGCGGCGCGAAAGGGGGCGCGGGGCGGGGCGTGCCTGGCCGCCGATGCTCCAAGTACAAGTATTAGGATGCAATGCGGACACGCACACACGCACGCGGCGCGCTAGTAGGTCGGTGGCTCAGCGCTAGCGGGCGACATTGAGGAGCGCGGCGCGCACGCTGCAGGCACGCCAGTAGACCCACTCTCGACCACGACCTCCACGGCCCCCTCAAGCCCTCAAACATTCACAAAACGGAGGTGCTCTCTATCTTTAGCATGAACTTTACTCGTATTTAATTTGTATTTCAGTAAAAGTTCAGGAAGCAGGATTCTACATGAAGTCCGATTCTTCTCCGTATCTGCACTCGTGCGGATAAGTGCACGGCTTGTCCTTCATATTCAGTTTGTTATAGGTATACCTAGACAACATTAGGCTGGTTGCCCAACAAAAACTAACCCATAGCACACAAAAAAATCAGGGTAAGTGCGCGTCGGACTTGCGCACTGAGGTTTCCATACAAACTCACCTATGAAAACAGTTCGATCCCCAAATTAAGTTACGAAGATTTTTCTGAATCGAAGTCGTAAAAGTTTTTTTTTTGTGATGTAACTACAATTTGCTACATCTGCTGATGACATTCCCATAGAAATATTTAAGGCTATGGGTGGTATTGGTGTGGATATCTTGCACTGCATTTGTCTGCAAATACGGAATACAGGAGAGTGGCCTAAGGATTGGTCGCATTCTTTGTGCGTCCTGCTCCATAAAAAAGGCTCAACTAAACAGTGTAACAATTTCCGCCAAATATCTCTGATATCACATGCTAGTAAGGTTCTGCTACACATACTAAACACGAGGCTACAGGCATATATTGGCCGAGAGATTGCTCAAGAAGAATCCGGCTTTGTCAAAGGGAAGGGAACACGCGAACAGATTCTTAACCTAAGGCAAATCATAGAAAAAGCACGTGAGTTCAATAAAACGCTGTCTATTTGCTTTGTGGATTTTCGTAAAGCTTATGATACCGTTAAGTGGTGGAAGCCGTGGAAAGTACTATTAATAATGGGTGTACAACGGCATCTAGTTTATCTCATTAAGAGACTTTACGAGGACAGTGCAGCTGCTGTGCGCGTGGACGGAATCTATTCCAAGAATTTCAAGACTCAGGCTGGTGTTCGACAGGGTTGTATTGTTTTTCCTCTTTTGTTTATTATAAGTAAATATATACCGAATACATAATGCGGATAATTTTATATGGTTGTGACAGGGGTGTGTCTATTCATCATATCAGCCGAAAGACGTCCACTGTTGGACATAGGCCTCCCCCAAGTGTCTATTGGAGGTCGCTTTATATCAAACCTGAGATATGCAGACTCTACTCTTCTTACGACACGCGACGTCAGGCAGACATGGAACGGCTTCTTTCGCTTCTAGCAGCAACCAGTTCTGATTATGGCCTCTAAATCACGATAAAACCAAAAATGATGGTGGCGGATCGTAAGTATCGTAACAATCAACCAAATTTACGTGAAATAGCCAATTGCGAAGTTGTCCGAAGTTGGATCCAACATCACAAATACTGGAAGTTGCAAAGAAGAAATCAAGAGACTTTGTACCATAACATGATGAGCCGTAGCGAAGCTCACAGAGGTATGGAAAGATCATCGTATAATCAAAAACACCAAGGTTCGCTTAATGAGATGTTTAATATTAGTGTTGCAACAGCACTCTGCTTCCGCTTCCGCTTCTGCAGAAGTTCTGCAATCTTTTTCACTGCCGTTTCCGTTTCTGCTTCTGCTAAATTATAACGGAACTCTAAACGGAAGCGAGGAAAGCGGGGCGCGTGGACGACTAGGCTCTTCGAAGAGGCGTGCGGTAGGGGCGGGGGCGGTACACAAACGTGTCGCAAAACTCGTTGCTTTGTTATATTTTTTTAGTTCATTCTGCGCATCAAGGTACTGTATGTGTACAGACCTGGCTTGTTGACGGGATCTTGGATAGCGAATTTTTTGACGACAGGTACCTAGTGTAGCGGCGCGACCGCGACTATGCCGCCACAGCACAGGTGCGTGGTGGTGGCGTCTTGGTGGCGGTCCGCCGCAAACTTGCTGCGTCTGAGAATGTTGATTGGAAATCGAGTGCTGAAGAGACTTGGATTTCGATTCAACTAAAAACCGGCTGTGACAAACGTACTCTCCGACTAAATCTATCTACTTTATATCTCTGTGAGCAAAATCTAGGCAACAGTTTCAATGGTCAATTAAACGCCTGTCTTAAAAAGTTATGTAAATTAATAACTAACCATCCCACCGACAAATTTATTATTCTTGGCGATTTTAATATGAGCTCCATAACATGGTCAGCTTGTTATGGAACTAGACTCTGCGCCTCAAACTAGCTTCTTCACTAACTTTTTTAATACTATCGATTTTTATGGTGTACAACAGTTTAATCTCATTAACAACAGACATGGTAAAATTCTAGATCTTGTTCTCGCAATACGAATGTCTCCGTTGTGGCATGTCCAGACCCCCTAACTATCGAGGACTCCTATTACCCTACATTATTAGTTCAATTAACTACCGCACAACCTTATCCACTCAAAGCCAATGCACGTATAGTTTATCAGTACAACAAATCCAACTATGAACGTATTCGCTCTGCGCTACGTGATGTTAACTGGGATGACATAGTAATGATAATCGTAGAGCACATAAAAATATGAAAAAAAAAATCTTTTTGCTTCCTCATATTATTCCTCGTTTTCCGAACAGTAATAAAATAAAATAAAATATGTCCACTAGTTCAGCATAAAAAAATCATACAAGTAGGCCATGATTACCGGGAGGTACATTCATTTGAATAAGAACAGTCGGAGAGTAAACGTCAAAATGGAAAAAAAAAACGAAGTCAGAGCTATCATTAAGTAACTACCTCTGTTTGAAAAAAATGTCTACCAAAGACATACACAGCGACCTAGTGGAAACATTGGGAGACTCTGCTCCTCCACATTCCACAGTTGTGCGCTGGGCAAAAGAGTTCAAGCTGGGTAGAACATCCACAGAAGATGAACATCGCGAGGGACGCCCATCCACGTCCCTCACTGCAGAAAACGTCAAAAAAGTCGAAGACATGATATTGACAAATCGAAGGGTGACCATAAGGCATGTAGCTGAGATCACAGGGATCTCATATGGCAGTGTTCAAAGAATCATTGCGAACGAACTGCATATGAAAAAGGTCTCTGCGCGTTGGGTGCCGAGAATGTTAGCCGACAAGCAAAAGAAAAAAACGAGTCGTCGAGGGCGAATCTCGAAAAGTTCCAGACGGATCAGGAAAGTTTTTTGTTTCGTTTTGTGACTATGAACGATACCTGGATCTACCATTTTGATCCGGAAACCAAACAGCAGTCCATGACTTGGAAACGAGCACGAACCTCTTTCCCGACGCCGAAGAAATTCAAAATATCAAGTTCGGTAGAAAAGCGTCCGTTTTTTGGGACGCTGAGGATGCTATTATGATGGAATACTTGGAAAAAGGAGTCACTTTTACGGGCTCTTACTACGCACACCAAATAAAATGATTGCGGGAGGCCATCAAAGAAAAAAGACGAGGCAAACTCCGAGCTGGAGTGTTGTTTCACGGGATTCGAATTGCTGGAACACCCACCCTATTCGCTAGACCTGGCTCCTAGTGTCTTTTACCTCTTTCCTCGGCTCAAGGAACATCTCCGAGGCAAAAAATTTGACAACGATAGCGAGGTGATGATTGCTGTAGAGGCGTTTTTGGATGGTCAAGACAAAGAATTTTTTTCAAAGGTTTTAGAAAAAAGATGGACTAAATGTATTGAGTTACTGGGAGACTATATAGAGAAATATTTTTTTTTAGTGAATATGTCCTTATTTCATATTGATCACCCCTAGTATTAATGAAGGGAACTGTAGATGAAGCTGTCGGGAAGTTTTATTCTACATTATTTGAAATAAGAGACCAACACAAGCAAACGCATAAACAATAATTTCCCTTCCAGCATGTCATACTGTGACAATAAGAGTGACTCAGGGGAAGGAATGGTACTTCTGCCACCATCCGAGGAAATGGTTCGACTGGCTGTGTTTCCAACTGTGACATAGGTACAGTTGAAATTGATGTGTCAACTGTACACAAAGTTTAGAAATCCCTGGACTTAACCAAATCTGCAGGGCCAGATAGTTTACCTGCCGTGTTAATTGTCAATTGCGCTGATGAACTTGCTTTACCTATTTCGTTATTGTTTAAACGGTCACTTGCTAAGTGGTTTGTTCCATCTTTAAAGTTATGGAAATCTGCATTTATATAAAATGCTCCAAAGACAAGGTTGAAAATTATAGGCCAATCTCTAAGCTAAGGTACTGGAACGCATAGTTTATAACCAGTTGTACAGCAGAAGGGGAGATCCACAGTCTCTAACCTAACCTTTTTACAGAATTTGTTACTTAGCATATGGATTAGGAATCCCAAGTTGACGCGATCTACACAGATTACGGCAAAGCATTCGATAGGATCGACCATGACATCCTACTGAGGAAGCTTTTCGACTTGGGTATCAGAGGAGATCTGTA
Source organism: Mythimna ferrago (assembly GCA_910589285.2). Classification (NCBI taxonomy): domain Eukaryota; kingdom Metazoa; phylum Arthropoda; class Insecta; order Lepidoptera; family Noctuidae; genus Mythimna; species Mythimna ferrago. The sequence continues at coordinate 30,721,715 of OU342676.1, forward strand.
CAGACGGTTCTCATCCTATGTGAAAAATAGAACCCATGCCGTAGTACTTAGTGGCTTCATATCTTCCTGGGTAACTATTCCCTGGTGTACCCCAAGGCTTAGACCATTATTATTTATAGTGTTTGTTAATGATATCGGTGAATGTTTCAAGCACTCTGAGTACCTAATATTTGCTGATGACATGAAAATATATAAATCAGTTACGAATTTAACAGATACTAGTCTATTGCAGGAATATTTATGTAGATTAGTTAACTATTGTAAAATTAATAAACTAGATCTTAATATTTCAAAACGTTTAATTATCACGTTTACACGTAAGACTCAGCCAGTCATATTCAACTACTCGATTGAGAATCAGCCGTTATCGCAAACTAATGTTACCAAAGATCTCGGAATTCTTATCGACACTAAGCTCTCCTATGAATGTCATGTCGATCATATCGCCAAAAAAGCTGCCAAAGCCCTGGGATGCCTTATCCGTAATTCCAGTTCATTTATAAATGTGAAAACCCTAAACTGTACTTACGTCCGCAGTCACCTTGAATACGGTAGTCAAATTTCGAACGAACCCAAATTATGCTGTTCAATCCGACAGGTTGGAACGAATACAACGGAGGTTCACGAGGTACTTGGGGTACAAGTTCAAAATCCCTTATACGAGTTACAATGAAAGATGCCTCGATAGAATCCACTTGCTGCCCCTTGTTACTCGCAGAAATATATCCGATATTCGTTTTCTAATCAAAATAGCGCGCTCTATGATAGATTGCCCTGAATTATTGTCAAAGCTATCCCTGAATGTCCCCCCACGGCAATGTCGAATTATAAATCTTCTGCACGCTCCTCATTCACGCACAGTCTACCGTAGTAACTCTTACTTGATTCGCGCAGCAAACAACAATTTAACAATTTAAGTCAAAGAACACACCTCAGTTGATCTCCTTAAAAGCAGCTTAGCATCCATAAACATTGTTATGTCTAAAAGCAATGTCTTGTAATTGCATTGCAATATTGTTTTAACTTGCTTTAGCTAATCAGCTTTATCATTACTTCTGTAACTGTAACTTTCCACAATACTCACATATTATATGTGGAGGCTTGTAAATGGCTCATCGTGATCTATCTTATCGTTTATTTTGTATTGTTAGCTGCAAGCCACCCAAATAAAATAAAATGGACTGCTCACCGCACGAACGTTTTCATTCTGAAAGAGCTTCGCAACAAATAAAGACTTTCATCGATTGTGCAATTGCGAATCTTTAAAATGTTTGGATATATCATATCATGAAACTCTTTAAAACGTTTAGTGGTTCATGGTAGAGTAAAGGTTCTTGCGGTCGATCACCTACCAGATGGACCGACCTTATCAAATCATGAGAAGTCTCGCAAAAGCCGCAACCAAACTACCAGACGATCCATGACCACGATCACTCCGCCAGGAGTGTACGACTAAAAAGAAGAAGAACTACAAATTTACAGTGTTTCAGATTTTTTCCATACTTTGTACTGCGCATTGTGAGACCTTCCTTCATGCCAAATTTTAGGATTCTAGGTCAACGGGAAGTACCCGATTAATGAAGAATCCTATGGATGCGAGACGCGCAAGATCGTTCATTGTGACGACATTTGGGGGAGGCCTATGTACAACAGTAGACGTCTTTCGGCAGAAATGATGATGATGATGGGAAGTGCCCTATGGATTTTGATTTCCTTGAGAGTGTCAAAATACATGTTTTTGCGACATAAACGGCCACGGCCAATATCTTTTTTTCCTCAACACAAAAATTTGATTTTTTTACAGCTTCAAGGGACCGCAGACTGCCGCAGACAGCTTCAAGGGACCGTAGAAAAGCCAATATACTCAATATTGGCTTTAATTTCAACTCGATACCTCCACGCGTTCACAGACGGACATGAGTGAATCATCAAGTCACTTCGTAAGAATCTATACTATCAATCTAATATTATAAAGCTGTACAGTTTGTTTGTTTGGTTGAACGCGCTATCTTGGAACTACCCGTTGGATTTGAAAATTTCTTTTAATGATGATGATGATGCCATCTAGCCGATTTCGGCCACAGCGACCGCATTTCTTGGCTCCTCATAGTAGTCGTGAGCTCAGATGTGCTGCTCTGTTATGTGTGATCTAGCTTTGAGGTAGTCGCGTTTTTGGTCTAATTCCAACCTCCTTTTATTTTCAACGTTTACGTGCCTCTACACCATAAGTCTCCACTCAGGCCGATTTTGAACTTGTGTCTCCCAAGTTGCGAGGTCGATTTCGCATCTCTTCGTGTGTCCTGAACATCCTTGAACGGTAGAAACTGTCCATCACGATTACTTTTTCCTAGCTGGAGTTCAGAATAGAAGATACGCTTTGCTAGCCTCTGTTCGGGCATCCGAGAGACATATTATGTCCACACCACCTGAGCTGCCGCCTCATCAATTAGGCCTCAATGCCCAGGACTCTGGCTCTCCTTATAACGTTTGTGTTTCTAACACGATCCGACCATTTGACGTCCATAATATTTCGGAGGCATTTGAGGTGGAATTTGTCCAAAGTGTTCGTGTGTTATTGTTAGATAGCCCAAATATCGAGGCAAGTTATTAATTCATTAAGCCCCAAGTGAACGCCAGCATTCGCTCTCTCATTGTCTTTCTATTGTGTCTTTAATTACGGTATTCGAAAGATTAATAGTACCTATAGACCATCTAACAGCTAACACCAGGCTGCGACCAATAAGAGCGGAGTAGTAATCAAAGACGCGGGTGAAGCCGCGGAGGACAGCTAAATGATAAATGAATGATAAATGATCTTTATTTTGCAAGTAGGTTTTATAAAAACACTTTTACACGTCAATTATTTTTTTTTGTCAAATAATGCTAGATGAGACCGGTGTTTCCTAGCTGACTACCCTGAGAAGAAACACCGAAACAAACTCAGTCTGATGCTTAGGTACTTAATAAAAAGGCATTTTTTTCTGCAGGGCTGTAGAATTGGATTCGGCATCGCGGTGAAGAAGGTCCCATAATTGAATTTTAGAAACAATTCAGGATAAGACGGCCCACACTAATCGCCGCGACGCCTAAATCTAGACTTCTATAGTAATATTACAAAAGAGAGGAAACATTTGCATTTCTGTTGTAATGAATAAACACAAAAAAATCTACCACCAGTAGAATGCTAATTTACCACTGAGTTACACAGGCGTATATTTTCTACTAGGTATCACGTGGGTGAGGCCGCAGGCAGAACAGCTTCACAACTCTTCTTTTAGCTGCTATGATGCGAGTGCTTGGACGATCCGACGAGCTTTGTACTGGGCTGAAGTACGTTACAACACTGCGCTGTTAAAGTGGGACGCAAAGCTCCTCACTCCTGCTACGCGTGTTTGGTATGTGGGCGCGCAGGATCATGACATCAGCGATTGGCGTGTGAAGTGGCGGCATCCTCTAGCAGGGCGTGTTGCTAAGCGTGTCTGGTATGTGGGCACGCAGGATCACGATATCAGCGTGTGGCGTGTGAAAGCAAAGCGCGCGCGGGTCGCACGCCGACGCCCACTCGCAGCTCGCGGCGCCAGCACACCACGGCGCATACTAGTTGGCATTGACAGCGCTCGTGTCGGCAGTGCCGAGCTCGCTCCCCATCCCGGTGCGCCGCACATCACACTATGTATTCCGATAGCAGTACAAAATTCTTTAGTGGGTATTTGTAAATTAGTAACGTACGTAGTAGTAGTTGTCAATGGCTGTGCGCTCATGGTTCGCGTCAATCATCTCGCCATCTCTTACTGGGCCTCGTCGTCGCTTTCCATCGTCATATTCCGAATTCGATCTGTTTTTTTTTTCACACTCAGAATGCTGCACTCAACTCATAGCTCTCTAACAAACTCCAAGGTGAAACTTTTGCCATTCGAGTGACCAGAGTGCCTAGCGCAAGTTTATTATTATAAGTTAACGTAATCGACACGTTTATGACGTTTAGCGCTCGATTGGCCCGCTCCAAGCTCTTAGCTAGTAAGACAGCCAAACGCAGTAAACGTTCCAATCGTGTTAACGTAAAAATAAGTCTCACTCAGCGCACTGGTCTGTTATGTAACACATGTTGATGATTTCTCGCGTCAGATAGGCCGGCAGATCCCCCTCCCCCTGCTAGGGTTGCGGGAATGGGTGGAAAGAGTGACCGGAGGCCTAGAACGTAAAGGGCAATTGGAGGACATAGGTCGGTTTTAGTCAGTTAAAGACTGACACGCCCTCTCGATTTATCCTAGAGCGGGAGAAGTCATTGAATGATTTCCCACCTCAAAAAAAATGATGACCCTCCCCACAAAGCACATATCGAAAATATCCTATCATTTTAATTGTAATCGTGCGTCATTAGATCGCACGATGTCGGATGGCCGAATGTAATGATTTTTAAAGAAAATATTCATAAATCGTTCAACTTCCAATGATAAGCGATAGATGGCGCTAGTACTTACATGAACTTTAGGCATTTGTTGTAGATATTAAGGGTGAGTTGCACCATTTAACTATAACGATAACAAAGCCGTTAACAGTTGTCAAATCGTCGAATTGACCAATAGGCGGCCGTTTCACGGCTGGTTATGGTTTGGTTATTGTTATAGTTAAATGGTGCAACTCACCCTAAGTAATAATTTATAATATTAGACTTAATGCATTTGTTTTGTATAAATATATCATAATTGTTAAAATGAAATATTTACCTACTTGCAGTTAATTATTAGATAAACCCTACTGTATATTAGTTAGTCAATTGATGTTACGTACTGTTTACTTTGCTCTGATTGGTCGGTTAGTCAACCGAGTGTTTGTGAAAGTTTGTGGTAGGGAAACATTGAGTTTGTATCGGTCATTTTGGACAGAGTCAGTCTGCTTTGAGTTGTTGAACAGTGAACATGTCCGACTAATCCGTGTATTTTTAAATGATTGTTAATAGAACGATAAGTATGAAATTGTGTTGATCAAAGTGAATAAAATATTTATACAATTTATCCTGAAGCGTTTGATTTATCACAATAGTGGTACCTGCTTATGTAGACGTTTCGAGACTTTCCTTACGTACCATAATTCTAGATCTTTCGAACAGCAATGCGTTTTAATTAATGGATGTTACTCATTAATTTCTCGGAGATATGGCGTGTTCAGTGTTCACGTTTAATTGCGTAACAATACTAACAGTACTCAATCGTCCACATTTCCTTCGTCAGAAAATACGTGACGTCTGGTGGCCCTGGGATCTCACTCTATTATAAAATGTGTCAAATATAAGTATTTTTTAAATGATTAAATACTATACAAAATTCCCAAGTCGTTTGACTTTTTAAACAGACTTATAAACTGACGAGTTTCTAAAAAAAGTAATGAAAGAGCGGGGCGATAAAGAAAATTGAAAGTATAGAATCTTAGATTAGTTTTTGTTTGTTTCAAATCTCAGAACATGTTGAGTGCTAACGTAAATAATACTTATATTTCTCTATTATATAATTTGTTTTATTTACTAAATTGTTTTTTAATTATCTCACAGATGGTGTAAAAAATAGAGCATCCAACACGGGGATAAAGCTGTCTTTGTTTTGGGCGGCATGAAGTCCTGAGGTTTCTAAATTAACTCCCTCGCGATGCTCGGGATTTATAATACACATCCGTCGCTGGCGTTCGAGATTAAAACTTAGCGACAATAGCAACCTTCGTTTCGTTCAGAATTCAACATGCCAGACACTGCTTTATTCAATAGTCACATAATCTACTATTTTATCCCGAGAGTAGGTTCCCTTTAGACCATTTTCTACATTCAAGCGGGTAAAACCGCTGGCAGCAGCTAGTCTAGTATTATATTCGCTGGTGCATGCTAGTAGGCAACCTGCGAGCCGCAGGGCACACTACCCCGCACACAACTCACTCCGAGCCATTTGCTGACACACAATGCCTGAGTCGTCGCAAACAACCCTGGCCGTTGTTTGCCATCACTTACCGCCGCCGCCGCACCGCGGCCCCCGCCGACGGCGCGTGGCGCATGTAAAATATTGCCGCTATATATTTACTGTTTACCAACTATTTCTTTTGCAAATGTTCCGAGGTTATTTATTGTCATGCCGGGGACGGCTGGCGGATTAATTTGAACAGAGTGATGTATCGGCGAGGGAGACAGCGCCTGCCAGGCACGCCGTGACGTCGACAGGACACGCCGCACACGGTCGCGAACTCTCACCGTCACGAATCGGCCGCCGCGATTCTACTCACGTCACGACTCCCTAGTTGCATTACGCAGGTCGGCCCGTTAAAGGTCAAAAGTAATTTTTTAGAAATGTCTTGTAGTCGCGATAATAAATATTCTTTACAAATCTTATGAAAATGGCTGTCTGCAGCCGCCATCATCCCATTGTCGTTCGAAAATCTTCGTCCCCGTAGTTCCGTTTTTAATTAGAAAAATGGAAAAATTCACTGGGAGCCAGGTCTAGACTGTAAGGTGGGTGGTCTTTTTCTGTCAATCTCGTAGATTTTAAGGCATCCCTCGCAACTCGAGCTGTGTGAACGGGCGCGTTGTCTTACAGAAAAAGCATTCCGCGCGCCAACTTGCCACGTCTTTTCTGTACGACTGCCTCACGTGCCTGACTCAGTAACTTAACGTAGTAAAGGCTGTTTATTGTAGTCCCTTTAGGCAAATAATCAATTAATAAAGTTCCCTCATCATCATCATTTCAGCCGATACACGTCCACTGTTGGACATAGGCCTCCCCCAAGCGTCGCCACATTGAACGTTCATGTGCGTCCCGCATCCATCGGTTTCCCTCACTGTCCCAGAAAATGATAGCTTTGAGCTTCGATGCCAAAGGAGATTAGGCAAGTTACTATGACACTTGGTTGCGCAAGTTTTGACACTATATAGTAGTGAAAATTAGACATAAAAAAGTAGTATCATGCTTTAAAACAATGTTTGACATCAGTTGTTTTACTGAGCATTGGTTAAATGATTTTGAAATGCTTTTAATATGATTATTTATGATAATTTAATTAATTATGATAATTATAATGTGGGCAGTTGTTTTAACTGAAAGTCAATGTTACGTGGGGGTTAAGATAAGTTTAAAACTCGTAAAGATATAGTTGCACTGTCCGTTGAACATAGCATTGAAGTGTCGTGTGTTGAGCTGGATAGGCATGTCATTGTGTGCGTTTACAGGCTTCCTAATTATCAAAACTACTCTATTTTTGAGTCAGTCATGGGAAGATGTTTTGGCTAAACTTTCAACTGGTAATAAACTAGTAATCATCTGCGGAGACTTTAATGTTAATATTTTAGAGAATAATTTAGATAGAAGTAGATTTTTAAATCTTTTCAAATCATTTAATTTATCAAATGTGCTTATGGAACCAACTCGAACTATGACAACTACTGCTACATGTATAGATACTGTTTTTTGTTGCTGCAATTATTTAGAAAAAGCTATCAATAATCTGCCTTCTGATCATAGCGGCTTAATGGTAACTTTTGAATCCAACTTACCAATAGAACAAGTGCAGATACAATCCAGACCAATAACATCCGGTAAGCTAAATAAATTTAACAGCACTTTAACTTGCAAGTTGGGTGATTGGAACTTTGCAGTGAACAATGATAATGTTTTTTATAACAATTTTTTTTCAATAGATCAAACCGAATTTAATAAGACTTTTGAAAAGAAATCTAAAAGTATCTACCTTAATTTTAGATTCAGTGACTGGGCAACTAAAGGAATCGGAATAAGTAGGGAAAAACTTTTTGAGCTGTATGGCCTTAAGCCTATTATTAACACTGAAACATTTAATAAGTATGTTGCTACATATTCAAAAATGTTTAAAAATACTTCTAAGGCAGCTAAGGCCTTATACATTAGCAACAAAGTTAAATCAGCTGATAATAAAATAAAAACGGTTTGGAAAATTATAAATAATGAAACTAACAGGAAAAAAATACACAATAACGATTACACATTGGAGACACATCATGGTCTTATTAGTGATAATAAATTAGTTGCAGAAGAATTTGTAAATTTATTTACCAGTATACCAATTAAAACTACCGAAACCCTAAATTCGTTTGTTGCAGGTGAATCTTGCAGCCTGCTCGACTGAATTTAATTTTAAGCATATAAACCCCATAACAGTAATAAAAGCTTTTAAACAAATTAAGGTTAAATTTACAGAAGATCTATGGGGTATGTCTATCAAAGTTTGTACTTCAATTATTAAGACTGTAGCGCCGTACTTAGCGTTAATATTTAATTTGTGTATAGATCAAGGAGTCTTTCCGGATCTAATGAAATATAGTAAAGTGATACCACCTTTTAAATCCGGAGACAGTAAAGACACTAATAATTATAGGCCGGTGTCCGTTTTGCCGGTTTTTAGCAAGATATTTGAAAAGGTGATGTTAAATCAAATGCTTAATCATTTTAACACCAATAACATCTTACACGATAAACAGTATGGTTTCACCAAAGGACGTTGTACAACTGACGCTGGTGTCCCCTTACTAAAACACATTTTTAATGCGTGGGAGGAGGCACAAGATGCTATAGACATCTTCTGCGACCTGTCTAAGGCGTTTGATTGTGTGGTTCATGAAACATTACTCCTGAAACTGGAGCATTACGGACTAGGCAAAACAGCGTTAAGCTTATTAAAATCGTATTTTAATGACAGACAGCAACTAGTTCAAATAAACGGTGTCAATTCGTCGGGATTAAATGTGAAAATGGGGGTACCCCAAGGTTCAATTTTAGGTCCTTTTTTATTTTTAGTTTATATTAATGATTTAACCTATTTGTTAAAAAATAAACTTAATATGGTGCTGTTTGCCGACGACACTTCTTTGATTTTTAAGATAAATAGAAGGACTAATAATCTTGGCGATGAAAATAACGCCTTATTGCAGGTCCAAAACTGGTTCACTGCTAATAATCTAGTTCTAAATGGGAAAAAAACTAAATGCATAAGATTTTCCTTACCAAATGTCAAAAGTAATGATTGCGACATAGTATTGAACAATGAGAAACTAGAATTTGTTGATAAAACAGTTTTCTTGGGGATTATGCTTGACTCTAGGTTGCAATGGGGTCCTCACTTAACATCTCTTGCAGGACGGCTTAGCTCGGCTGCATATGCTGTTAGAAAAATCCGCCAATTTACGGATGTTGATACTGCTAGGCTAGTCTATTTTAGTTATTTTCATAGTATCATGTCATACGGTATTTTACTGTGGGGACGGGCTGCAGACATCGAATCAATATTTATACTACAGAAAAGAGCCAGAGCTATTTACAATCTCCGCCGGTGCGATTCTCTAAGGGAACTGTTTAAGGATATTAACATCATGACGGTGCCTTGTCAATATATATATGAAAACGTCATGTACGTTAGAAAAAATCTTCATCTTTTTAGCAAAAGAGGCGATAGACATAACTATGTTACAAAGACATAGGGACCAATTAGTTCAACCAGGCTTCAGATTGGCTAAAGTGGCCTCTTCTTTCATGGGGTACTGTTTAAAATGCTATAATAAAATACCTCCCCAAAAATTAGAACTCAATGAAACGAAATTTAAATCTTGTATTAAACGCACACTATGCAGGCAAGCATATTATAAGTTGGAGGATTATATTCAAGATAAAAATGCTTGGCTCAATGCTGGTCCAGCTCCACTACCACTTGGGTGTATTGATTAGTTTGGAAACCAGTTTTTTATTTTTGTAATTTGAAAACATAGTTGAAGCTTGTGATCATTTATTACTTTTGTTTTTGGAAACCATAGCATTGTTTAATGTAGCAGCACTTTTTTTTTCCAATTTGTAAATGTGAAGTACCATGGAGCATTTTTTTAGGTTACACCTTTTTTTTTTTGACATTTGATCATGGCAGTTGAGTTTGTCATGCTCACTCTAATGTCTCGCTGTTGTTGGTGGCACGTGTTATTGGGTCATTCGGTTTCCTTAAAAATGGTTGAGCTGAGTGGGGCTGATGCATGCGTCATTCCCGTGAACGGGTGCCGTCAGTTGAGACTGGTCATTTCTTAGCTGCCAGTGGCTTAATTCAGTTTGTATCTTTTAATTATTATTATTTTTTATTTTTATTTTATTGTCTACATTGTGCTTACACAATAGAAGTAAAGGCCACTCCCTACTAAAATTGGCGTCATAAAACTCCTCCGCATCGCTGTCGTCTGGAAGTGTGCCCAAAAGGCTGGCGGCATTGCCACGTTGATTGTCAATGCTTAATCTCTGGCCGAGGTAAAAACCAGCCCTTGGGTCACGCGAAGTGTCAACTAAGCGTTTTGACAGTTCTTTAAAAAGCGTATGAGCACTCGTACCCCACGGCCCCAGAGTTTCAACCCCAAACGGCTCAAAAATATGACTGCCGACAAGGCTGTTATATTTCCGCCGCTTGAAGTTCTCCGCAGCCGCAGCGGCAGCACCAGCACAGCACAATGAACTAGGAAGATGGGATGGCGCAAGAGTGTCGACACAGGTAGCGTCCCACAATAAAGGTCTACCTAACTTCCATGGAAATAAAGACATACCGTCTGGTTCTCTTACCATCGTCGCGTGCTAGGCCATGAGATTCCAAAATAGCCGGAACGCCGACGGTGACAAGGGCTCGTCGGATAATGTCGTTAATATTCGCGTGCCGCGCTATGCGCCCCGCGCTTCGACCGCATGACAGGCCGTGGTGACCGAGGCTGTTGACAACTTCGCCTCAGTGACAGCGATGAGGAGAACAGCAAGGAGCGCCAAGGCGTAGGGCAACAGCTAGGCGGAAAGTAGTATCGTCGAACAAGGTGCCAATATTCGACGACGGCAGTGCGTGAAGCCAAAGACCTGACTCCCAATTTCCCACAGCCAGCAGGCGCGCCCGCTCCGCAGTCGTAGCAGATGTTAGAATTAGGTATTCCTGGATTACTCTGCAGAGCGGCTCATCCTACCATCTCTGGGAAGCCGGGTTATCGGGCGGATTTGTATTCGGGCAAGCGAGTCTCCAGGCATCCATAGCCTCGATGAAGCACGGCACATTGAAATCAATCAGTGAGGGAGAAAGGATATTCCTGATTAATTTCTCAGTGCCGTGAACCGAGGATGCAAAAGCTGGTAAACTAATATTAGAAATTTTGCGGACGCTGAGGCCTCCCATACGGATGGGAAGGGTAGCTTGAGCCCAGGCTCGGTCATCCATGGCCACCCGGCCATGGCCGGATAATTTGGTCTATTTTTTCCAAAAGATGATTTTTTTTTCGATGGGAGAAATCATCTTATGACAACCCCCGCTCTTGCGCGGAGCGGGAGATAGTGTCAGACTCTTACTGACTAAAAAACCCATCCCGTTCCTTCAAGCCTTCATACCGGGGCTCGAGCGCCCTTTCGGATAACCCTGGCCCCAGTAGGCTTCGACCCGTCTGGGCCCCTGCTGTTGCTGACAACTCCTTGAGGCCCGCGGGAACAGCGCGCGCCGTCGACGACTTGGGCTTGGTCCGGACAGTAACCGGACGGCCGGACAGCGAGCTACCCATTGCTCACTGTCCGCAAGCCCGCGCCTACGGTGGCTGGAAACCGGGATCGGAATCCCGGCGGCGGCGAGAGCGCCGTTGCCTGATTCGGTCGGCCTCCTCCTTAGCGAGCATTACTGCTTCGCAGAAGTCGGCGGCCGCCTGCCACTCCTCCTCGCTCCGGACCATGGCCTCGACCAAGGCCCGGCGCGAGAGGTCTCCGCCGCCGATCACCCCCACGAGGGCACGGCGATGCTCCGGCCAAGCAGGGCATACCGCGATTGTGTGCTCCACCGTGTCCTCCGGGCGTTCCGCACAGTGGCGACACCCGGGTCCAAAAGATGATAATGTTTCCATAAATGAGAGGCGCGGAGGAAATATGTTAATTTAGGGCCGAAACAGCAGAAACGAATTAAAGTGATGGCTGAATGCATTTTAATTTCTAGCAATCTTTTCGAAATATCATTAAATTTTTAAATTTTTTCCTCAAAGAAATTTTTGACCCAAGGAGGCGAAGAGTGCTTCTTTCAATAATTTTTATCTCCGGGGCTATTGTGTTAAATTTTGAAATAGTCAATTGTCTGTCAGTACCTACTGTCAGATAAGAATAACTCACATTTAGAAAAGTTGAGGTCAAGACCTATTGAGTGAAGTTGATTTTTTAGAAAATGTAAATCATTATCGATTAAACCCTAATTGTTTTATTTTTGCCCAAAAATTTGAGCTTTTTAACGAAATAAATAGTAACATAATTAAAGTAAAATAATAATGACAACTCTTACTCTTAATACTTTTTAGTTGCAAATGTTGCAATGTTTTGTTGTTCCACGATTTATACGTTTAATCGATCGATTATAATTGCGAATGGAGTCGCTTCACTATAATGAAACCAGTGACGTATTTATTGTATTAAATACTTATTAAATGGGAAATAGAAACCCCACAAAATGATTACTACGAATTTAAATAAAAAATCAATAAAAATAATAGTTATGAATTGTACATTAACTCAAATGGCCATACGCGTCAAAAAGTGAATCTATAAGTGCCCAATCTCCTTTTTTACTTTAAATTTCTTCGGAGGCCTTTCCCCCTTTTTATCCATTACATCGACTCTTATTCGGACTCGGGATAGTACTGCACGAATCCTTGTTTCATCCACGGTTACAAAGCAATTACAAATTTCATCAAGATTAGGCTGACATCACTCCAAAAAATCTTTACAGCTGCCTAATCGTCGCTGCTTGTCAACCCGTGTGAGCATTTGCGGTACCCAACGCGCACTATTTTTTTTCATGAGCAAATGATTATGCAAAATCTCTCCAATTTATTCTTTACTAATCTGTAACTTTTCTATCTGCCACAATTTAATTCTGTAATCAGCCAGTACAAATTTTTCCACATTTTTGACATTTTCTTCGGTCAAGACCATCTCAGGGCGACCTCAGGCTAGGATCGTCTTCATATGCCTCTCTGCCTTGTTGAAATAGCCCAGCCTATTTTTTAAACATCATGTATGAATCCTGAAAAACTGATGACACCTCTTCGAAAATTTCTTTGGGCGTATTTTATTTTTTGTAATTTGTTTATAAACTTAAATATAAAAATACAGCAAACAATGAGTGCCGCAATTAGTGGTATTATTAGACATTAAGTTATCGGTAAGTACCTTAGACCGCGAATTTATCAGCCGCACTGGTATGTGGTCCACGTTACTAAAGCCTTTTCGGAATCCGGCTTATTCGGGAGGCTGGAAGTCGTCGAACCTGCGCGCGAGACAGTTCATGATGACTTTGGAAAACATTTTGTAGAAATGGCTTTTTTTTTTTTTTTTTTTTCGATGGGAAAAATCATCTTATGACAACCCCCGCTCTTGGGCGGAGCGGGAGATAGTGTCAGACTCTTACTGACTAAAAAACCCATCCCGTTCCTTCAAGCCTTCGATACCGGGGCTCGAGCGCCCTTTCGGATTACCCTGGCCCCGGTAGGCTTCGACCCGGCTGGGCCCCTGCTGTTGCTGACAACTCCTTGAGGCGCGCGGGAACAGCGCGCGCCGTCGACGACTTAGGCTTGGTCCGGACGGTTACCGGACGGCCGGACAGCGAGCTACCCATTGCTCACTGTCCGCAAGCCCGCGCCTACGGTGGCTGGAAATCGGGATCGGAATCCCGGCGGCGGCGGCGAGAGCGCCGTTGCCTGATGCGGTCGGCCTCCTCCTTAGCGAGCATTACTGCTTCGCAGAAGTCGGCGACCGCCTGCCACTCCTCCTCGCTCCGGACCATGGCCTCGACCAAGGCCCGGCGCGAGAGGTCTCCGCCGCCGATCACCCCCACGAGGGCACGGCGATGCTCCGCCCAAGCAGGGCACACCGCGATTGTGTGCTCCACCGTGTCCTCCGGGCGTTCCGCACAGTGGCGACACCCGGGCGTCACTTCCGCTTTGATTCGGAACAGGAACCTCCCGAACTTGCCATTTCCGGAGAGGACCTGTGTCATGCGGAAGGTAAGGACGCCGTGAGGTCTTTCCAGCCACGCCTCAAAGAGGGGACTTATCGCCATAATTGTGGCGTGCCCATGACGGGGTTGCGACAGTCGCTGACGCCATTCCACCATGAGATCCCGCCGGAGCTCTGTCCGCCATGCCGTGACCTGTCGCGGCAGAGGACTTTCACCCCGGCGTTGCATCTCCACGCGCATGTCGTGCATGTGTGCAAGGACTGTTGCCTCCAGATCCCACGGTGGTAGGCCAGCCAGAAGGCTCGCCGCTTCGCGGGAAATCGTGCGGTATCCCCGCACCATCCGAATTGCCATGGCCCCCTGGCAGGCGTTCAGAATGGACGCCGGTCGCTTTTGCAGCGACAGCGCCCACACCGGCGCCCCGTAGAGGGCCATGGACCGAACGATCCCCGCGTAGAGCCTCCGGCAGGAGGCGTCTGGACCCCCAAGGTTGGGCAGGAGCCGCCCGAGAGCGGCCCCAGTCCGGTTGAGTTTGGGAGCCAGACGTCGGAAATGCTCCTCGAAATTCCATCGGCTGTCGAGGATGAGTCCCAGATACCTCATCGATGTCCCGACGCCGATGCGAACTCCTCCTACCGTTAGTTGGGAACCCGGCGGTGGCGCGTTCCGACGGCCGCGACCGTGAAAACACATGGCCTCGGATTTGCGCAGCGCCACCTCGAGTCCCAACTCCTGGATCCTACCAACGACTATCGCAACCCCGCGTGTCGCTAAAGCGGCCGCCGCCCGGTACGACTCTCCCTGCGCTAGAACCAGCGTGTCGTCTGCGTAGCAGACCACGCTGACCCCGTCAGGGAGGTCGCCCCGCAGCACGTAATCGTACCCGATGTTCCACAAGGGTGGCCCTAGTACCGACCCCTGCGGAACACCGCACGACATCTCCCGACGTTTCCAGTCTCCCTGGTGACCGGGGTAGACAATATACCTGTCCGACAGGTAGGCCTCGACTACTCGACAGAGGTATTCGGGCACCCGGTGGTACCGGAGTGCCCTCCGGATCGTACTCCAGGGCAGGGAATTAAAAGCGTTGGCAATGTCCAAGGACACTGCCACGACACGCCTACCCTGGGACACCGCATCCCCCGTCGTGAGGGCTCGCACGCGCATGATGGCGTCCACCGTCGAGCGCATCCTGCGAAAGCCGAACTGTCCGTCCGAAAGGTCCGGCCCCACCCGTGAAAGGCGCGCGACGAGGCGGCTCGCAATCACTCTTTCAAAGAGCTTGCCCACCTCGTCGAGCAGCACAATGGGCCGGTACGCGGACGGAGAGTCCGCAGGGCGCCCTGGCTTCGCGATGAGGACCAGTTTCCCCGTCTTCCAGCGAAGTGGGAACTGGCCCCTCTCCAAGCATGCGCTGAAGAGCCCTCTCAGTCGAGGCCCGAGAGCCTCCATGGCCAGGACCCAGGCTTTCCCAGGCAAGCCATCGGGTCCTGGGGCGGCGTTCTTGGCACTCAGCCTTTGCACCGCCACTCTCATCTCTGCCTCGGTCACCTCTGGAGCATTATCGTCGTCGTCGCTATTGCGGTCCGCGTCAGACACCGCTGGCGGAGGCGGAGCCATGGGCGGGGGGGAGTGTTCCCCTCGTGCAGGGAACAGAGCGCTCACCACACCCTCCACGAGTTGGGGCCGGAGACTCTGAGTCAGCGGCGGAGCCCAGGGGCGCAGTTTCTCCCGTATCAATTTGTACGGGCGCCCCCACGGGTCCGCGTTCAGAGACCCCAGCCACACGTCGCGGGCCTCGAGTTTGGCCCGCTTAATCTCCGCTCGGAGGGTGTGTTTTGCCTCTCTGTAACCTTCGTACAGCTCCGCCTCTCTGGCCTCCGCATCCGGCGCGCGGATGCGGCGCCTGCAGTATCTGGCGTACCGGCGTCGCGCGTGATTGCACGTGTTGCGCAGTGCAGCGATTTCCGGCGACCACCAGTACACCTGGCGCTTAGCACGTCCTGGACGGACTCGGGGCATTGCCGCATCGCAAATTTGCGACATGGCCTCCCGGAACCACTCCGCCTCGACGTCGATGTCGACAGGCCTGTCCGGTGCTTGCACCCAGGCCTGTACCGTCGCGGCTTCCAGGAGGAGCTCCCGGTCCATCTGCTTAAGCGCCCATCGCGGACCGCAAGGGCTCTGTCGGACCGGCGCGGCCGAGGTTTCGGCGGAGACGTCCAACCGGATATACCGGTGGTCGGAGTACGTCTCCACCTCCTCCATAACGCGCCAGTCGACGACACGCGGCGACAGAGCGGGGCTGGCGAACGAAAGGTCCACCACTGATTCACCCCGCCTCCGCACCAACGTGGGGACAGAACCCCGGTTCAGGACGACCAGGCCCAGCTCCAAGGCCCAGTCCTCGACCAACCGACCCCGTGTGTTTGTGCGCCGGGAACCCCAAGCCGTATTCCAGGCGTTGAAGTCCCCACAAACGACCACGGGGAGGGTACCAAACCCAGCGACGACGGCACTTAGCTCCATAAGGGAGACATGGAGTTCGTCGGGAGTTCTGGTCGGGGACAGGTAGACGCCTACCACTGCAATGTCCCCGACCCGTGCTGCCACGCAACCCCGTCCCCTCGCAACAGCCTCGAGGGGCGGGGTACCGGCGGCGGCCGACGAAATTAGCGTCACCGAGCCGTCCAGGTCCTGAACCCAGCGGGGATGGACGTAGTACGGCTCGGAGACGACGGCGACATTGATCGACCACTGCGCCATGCTCTGGAGCAACAGATCCTGAGCGGGGGCGCAGTGGTTGATGTTCGCCTGGAGGAGACGTAATGGTGTCCTTATTGACATTCCATTACAGTCTCCTCCCGAGCCCCCTGTGAGGGCACCGCCGCGGCGGGAGCGGCGGCGACAGCGGCGGCAGCCAAGACGGTGGCTGCTGCGGTGAGGGTGTCAGGGTGGATGGGCCTGACTTTGCCCTTGGCCTTGGCGGGGGGGTCACAGGACCTGCCCCCAGCCCGGTGGTCGGCCGGCTTGCCTGCAGCCGCACATGCGTAGCAGTGCGGCTTTGCACGGCATTCAACGGCCTTGTGCCCGGGCTGTCCGCACTGGTGGCAGCGGTCACTGCGGTCCTCTGCGGCGCAATAGGCCCCCACGTGGTGCCCCACGTGACAGCGGTAGCACCGCAGAGGTTTGGGTTCCAGCATCTTGACTTGGGCTGAAACCCAACCCACCAATAGCCTTCGGCCCTCGGTCGTGATGGCCTTGGCCGCCGACACGGGGCAGCTCACCGTAACGGCTCGCATGCCCGTGCTGTCAGCGCGGATGGTGCCCGCCCGGACCTGATCGGTCGTGCACCCTCCCGCCCTGACGATGGCGGCCACCACTTCCTCCACCCTAACGGAGTCGTCCAGACCCATAATGCGCATGTCGATGCACTTGGTGGGTCTGGACACTCGGGCCTCCTCGGCGTCCAGGGACGCCCTGATCTTTGCGGCCAGAGCGTCTGCGAGTTCCCCGCTATTTGCCCCAGGGACCTCCAGCATTCGGGCACCGGTAGCGGTGCGCCTCATCCGGAAGCCCTCTGAGGCTCCGAGCTCGCCGAGGTGGCCAATCACCGCCTGCTTGGCTTTTGCCATGACTGCATCGTAATTGACGCCCTTCTTTTCCGCAGCTGGCTGTAGTGTGATCACTACAGCTGCGGAAGTCGGGGCGCGAAGTCGAGCAGCCATGGCCCGCTTTTTACGGTCTTGTCGCCGCCTTCTTTTCTTGGCCGCCCTTGCCGCCTTGCTCGCCTTCTTTTTGGCACCGACGACCGTCCACTCGGCGCCAGCCGAGGGGTCTTCGGGCGTAGAAGGCGGCAGGCGCGACCTAGTCGCCGCCGCCGCGGCGGGAGGCCCCGCCGGTTTGGTGGCAGCCGCCACCCTACCCTTCGGGGGAGGGGCAGGCTTCCCCTGCCGCTGCTGCTGCTTGGCCGCCGGGACCGGCCTTGCAGGCCCCGACGCCGCGGCCACGCGCCCGGCTTGCCCCGAGGGGCCAGCCCTGGGTGGTGCAGCCGTCGTGGCCGCGGCGACGGTGGCATACGACGCCGTCCTCTTCTGGCTGGAGGCCGCGAGAGGGGGGCGCAGGACGATGCCCTCCAGGACGGAGAGCTGGCGCTGGATGTGCCCCTGGAACTGCTGCTGCTGCTGCTGTTGCTGCTCCCTAAAGGCAGCCAGCTCCTGCCGCAGCAGGGACACCACCTCCTCACTATCCGCCTGGGGCGAGGGCCGGGATCGGCCCTGCTCCTCCCTGCTCCTCTCTTCGGGACGAGAGTCCTGGAGAGTAGCCACGGCTGCCTCGAGCCGGCCAAACCTCCCGCTAAGGGTGCGCTCGTAGGGCTCGAAAACGAGCCCCAGCGCCTCCTCAATAGAAGTGTTGGCCAGCTCAATGGAGCGTTTTTTGGCCACCCTCTCCCTCTTGTTCGCCACACTCGTGATGGCGGCTGCCACGACCGCTCTAAACTTGGCCATCGCCTCCTCCATTCCTTCTGGTAAGTCCTCAGGAATCCTCGGCACCAAGGCGCTGGCCTGGCGTCCCTCACTGGCGTTCTCAGTGGGGAGCCCTCTCCCTCTGCCCGACTTTCGGGCCGCACCCCGCCCCGACGACGAGATTTTTCGGGCAGGTCCCGTCTCGTCGTCGGACACGGAGCGCATGGCGCGCATGAATGCCCTCCTTCCGTTGGATGCGGAATCCTCCACCTCCATCGAAAGGAGGGGCTCCCGCACCTCCAACTCCGACTCTTTCCCGTCTGAGTTGAGTAAAGACGCGGCATCTGAGTCCGACGCCGCGTCTTCACTCACCTCCCTGAGGCCAAACCTACGGCCGGCCTCCATTGGCATCGCGGACGTGCTGGGAACTGGTCCCAGGGACTCCGCGCTGCCGAAGTGTGAGCCACCCTGGCTCGTTGCGTCCACGAAGGACGGTACAGGGTCCGGAGACCCGAGGCGGTAGGTGCCCCCCCCAGAATACGAGGGGCAGCCCGAGCTCTGCTCGGGGAGGGATTCTCCAGCAAGCTGGTACCCTCCTGGGGTAGTATATTTTTGACTACTCGCACTCATGTTTTGCTGAACACAGCTTTGCCTTTTTTAATGGGGTGGGGTCCCCATTGCACGTTCGCCATCCTGGTCATGTCTGCTGAACAGACACGTACCGGAGGCGAACCCTATCTCTTCAAATCGCTATCCAGAAGGCGCCAACAGCTGTTGGTGCCAGCGCTCCTGGACAGCGCACCCTCCGGGCGGTCCGACTGGACTCCGCCGTGTGTTCCTCTTGGTCTGGTCTCTCGCTTGAGGCCTTCCGGCATGAGTAGCTCTACCGGCATAGCCCTCAAGGTCACTGAGACACGCAAGCCCCACCACGACGACAACGTGGGAACACAGTTGGTGGGGTTGTAGAAATGGCTCAGAAGTGAAATGGGCCTATAATTCTTCAGCAGGGTTTTATCACCCTTCTTAAAGAAGAGTACCACCACACTTCTGCTCCATGCATGTGGTGTTTTTCCCTCGAGTATGATGGAATCGAACAACTTCTGAAGGGCCTTTAGGACCGGTTTTCCACCCGCCTTCAGGAGTTCGGCCGTAATTCCGTCCTCACCCGACGCCTTGTTGTTTTTCAGCTGCTTCAGAGCCATCCTAATCTCGTACAGGCTGACGTCCGGGATGTCTTCGGTATATTGTCGAGTCAATCTAGCTCTTGGGTCATTTGCTAGATTTGCAGCGGGTTTAGTGATAGATGTTTGGGTTAATAGGTTTAATAATAACTGTTTATTATCCTTTTCTTTATATTGGAAGGTGTATTTCAGTAATATTACGTAAGACGTGTGCTCCTAAGCAGGGCTAGTGGAATGGATTTGTTTATGTTATATTCCAACAATACACTTGTATAACTGTCCATAAACTTGTTTGTGTCAATCATTAAAATTATTTTTTAATATAATTCAAAATCCATGTAAAAAAAATTAAATTAAATATTCAAATCTTTTAGATCCGTCAACTCAATCATATCAATATCCATTTTTAACAATTTTTATATGGAACTAGCTTTTGCCCGCGCGGCTTCGCTCCCGCTCTTCCCTACTCCACCCTACTGTACCCTACCCGCTACCCTACTCTACATTACTCTACTCTACACTACTCTACTCTACACTACTCTACCCTACCCTATCCTACTCTACACTACTCTACCCTACCCTATCCTACTCTACACTACTCTACCCTACTCTACAATACTCTATACTACTCTAATCTACACTACTCTACTCTATAGTACTCTTCTCTACTCTATCCTACTATATCCTACTCTACCCTACCAAACTTCACATAAACCATCTACTAAATAGTCCGAACAAAACATTTGGTTTGGATAGGTGAGCCCGTTCTTGAGTTACAAAATTACAATGAAAAGTGGCATTGATATTTATATATATAGATAACACACAAAATCAAAGCTAATTTTAAATAATAAGTAAATAGTAAGTTAAACTAGGGGTATCGGCGGGCGGTCTAACTTTACTATCACAGATAGAGTGAGTTTCACATAAGAATTCCCTTCGTCGTATTGTTGGCTCCCCAAAAAAAGAAAAGAGTTGCCTACTCTAGCAAAAATGTTGCAAAAAATGCGAAACGAAATCGATTTTTACGGTAGTCGCAACACTTTATGGAGAATCAGGGGAATGGTTTTTTTTTTTAAAAAAAGCAGGTCTAACAGGAAGTTGTTAATGGAGAGGTACGATATGGTATGGCAGTTTTGGTATTTGAAAGAATTGCAGGAAAATTAAATAGAGCCCAGCGTCGTATACTTTATTCAAAATTAGTTTTTACAGTTTTGAAAGGAAAAAAAATAACAATTAATAAGGCAATTCTTAAAAGTAACGAAATATCTATCTATATTAACTAATTTCATAGCTAAAAATATAGAAACACTGTTTTTCCGTATTGCCAACATTACGGAGAAGGGAATTCTTACGTAAAACGCATTGTAGTTCAGAAATATCAATACTGTAACATGGAAATATTGTAATATGAACCACTTTTTTTTAAAAGAGTGGTGTTTCTTGCCAGTTCTTCTCCATAGGAAACGACCAATTTAGAACCGTGCCCTAGCTTCTGACGGTTTTTAAGTGCCCATGTAGGCCTATGTGAAACATTTTTTTTTAATTTTAAATCAAGAGCGAACATAATAGATTACTTCTAGTGAAGCGTGCTTCATTGTAGACCACATCATAGCTTACCATCAGGTGGTATCTTGGCCGAACGCGAGCCTACCAACAATTAAAAAAAAGTTGGTTTGAAAGTTCAACCAGTCGACAATTGAACCGACAACGCGCGTGTGAGGAACCCTGCGCTGATATCTGACTGAAATATGTGGAGCAGCGCCTCTGTGAGTCTGTGACAAACAAGTCCCGAGCCTTCCAGCGGCGACGCTGAATAATGGCCGCCTCGCTCGAGAGCAAAAGAGGGCGCCCGGCCCCGGCCCGATGAGGGTTATTTATTTACCGACACTTTTGCCGTCTACAGATCCTGCGACAATAACAGTAAACAGGATTTACCGCAGCGTTACATTGCCATCATGCGTACAGCTCGATTTGTGTAAAAAAAACTAACAAGTAAGGGCCTATTTTAACGAATCGATATAATTTTTCGAGTCCTTCTACACAACGCCCATGGCCCTGAAGACAATTTCCTTCCTCTAACGAATAATCCGGTAGGTTGCATGACATCTGACAGCGCTAGTGTTTAATATTATAGGCACTTTGGACTCGTTCATTCTCGTCACAACCACCGGCCTACGGCGTCCTTGCTACGGACAAATTCGCTATACATAATGTGTTTTGACCACAGGCCCACAGTGATCAGACAAAAAAAAACTTTTTATAAAAAAAATATAACTGACTTCAATGTTAAAGAACACTGAAAAGTATAAAATAACTTTAATTTCGGAAGTCGGTGTTTTTATAATAGTTTTGTCTCTTCGGTATTTACCCCTGACTTCCGGAATTAAAGTTATTTTATACTTTTCAGTTTTCTTTAACATTGAAGTCGGTTATATTTTTTTTTATAAAAAGGTTTTTTTACACCACCTGCTCGATAATGTCATTTTATACGTCATACAAACCTCACTTAAAGCAAGCCATTCTATCCCTAGGGCGATAATGCAGTATGGCCGATCCGAAATTCAAACTGGCCAGTAACAAAAAAAGAAAATAGAATAAAACCTGCTTACTGACGCGTGACGGGAGCATTATAGAAAATTGAAACTATTAGAATCTTGGAGTAGGTAGTGAATATTGTTTGTTTGATGAACTTGTTATATAATAAAATTAAATATAATATTTATATTTCTCTACTAGCTTTTGCCCGCGCGGCTTCGCTCCCGCTCTTCCCTACTTCAGCCTACTCTACCCTACCCTACTCTACCCTCCTCTACCCTACTCTACCCTACTCTACCCTACTCTACTCTACCCTACTCTACTCTACCCTCCTCTACCTTACTCTACCCTACTCTATCCTACTCTACCCTACCCTACTCTACCCTCCTCTACCCTACACTACCCTACACTAACTTACTCTACCCTACACTACCCTAATTTTCATTTTTTTTTCCATAAGAACTTTCTCCTCATAATAACGAATACAACAAAAAAAAATTAGCGAAATCGGTCCAAGCGTTGTTGAGTTATGCGCTTACCAACACATTTTGCGATTCATTTTTATACTATAGATTATATGATTTGGTCGACCAAATTGTTTTTTAATTATCTTACAGATGGTGTAAAAAGTAGAGTATGCAACACGGGGATAAAGCTGTCTTTGTCTTGGGCGGCTTGAATATCTCACTTCACTCAGGTTTCTTTATTAACTCCCTCGCAATGCTCGGGAGTTAATTTTATAAATCCCTCACTATCATTCGGGATTAAAATCAGCAACCTTCGTTTCGTTCGGAATTCAACATGCCGCCCGCGACTTAAAGACACTGCTTTATCCCCTAGTCACATAAACTACTATTACTTATTTTACACTTTTTAGTTATGGTACCACCACTAAAAAGTACCTCTCAGACAAACTTAAATAACTTATAGCCACAGTGCATCTCATAACGATTCTAATAATCCCAAACACGGATAGATTACATTAATTTTATTTTTTCCTTCTGGCTTCATCATCAGATCAGGGGCCGTATTATGACCTCTTAAAACCATCATATTTTCAGTGTGAAAAAGAGACGGAGCTATACAGGACGAATAGCACTATCCTTTTCTCACACAGAAAACATGATGGTTTTAAGATGTCATAATACGGCCGCAGTTCGACACATCCCTCCCCCCCCCTTTTCTGACAGTCAGTCATCGACTACACGAATAAACAAAGCAACTTTACTTGTAACCACAGTTTTGCTGTGATTCAAAGAAGAGTTCTGTTCTATATCTTCGAAGTTAATGATCAAATCATAACAATATTTCTATGGGACTAACTTGGAAGCATAACCTATCAATCAAAAAAATAATTTTCAAAATCGGTCCACAATTGAACGATATATCGGTGAACATACATAAAAAAAAAACATATTCTTTCCTTTTCGAAGTCGATTAATGAGCGCAGTCACGCGCAATACAAGTTTATTGACGCAGCCATCACGAGCGGCGAGTGTGTGCCGCAGCCATCACGAGCGGCGAGTGTGTGCCGCAGCCACCCCGAGGCAGCCGAGCTGGAGGTCGCGGTGAGATCATGCGCTGCCAGAGCAAGGACGCGATCACTGCCATGATCGGCATATCATGAGGAAATAATCAATTACTTAACGCATTATCATTTGTCAATGTCTTCCTAAACGTAATAGGAATTTGTAATTCAAATAAAAATCAGCCTTGTTAAGTCGAAGGTATACATATATTGGGCTTATTTTTTTTAATATCCATGAACGGAGGATCCACTAATTTAGGAAGTTCGTTTAAAGTAAAAGGTTACATAATATGCATACCTGCCTATGCATATTAGGTACATAACTCATAGGGCTTATCTGCAATCGTATAGACACTAGTTTTTAATAGGAAGGAAGCGAGATTGTGGACAGCGGGATGAGGAGCAGTGCGCAGTCCGCAGCGCGGGTGTGTACTCACAGGAAGTGTAGATGGTGCAGGTCCGCGAGCGCGTGCGCGGGCAGGCGGCGCAGCGCGCAGCGGTCCAGCCACAAGCGCGCCAGCGCCGCGCCGCCCAGCGCGCCGCCCGACACTGACTCCAGCCGGTTCATCGACAGGTTCCTGCAACACGCATACACCTCAACCAAGGCTCTTCAAGCGACTCACCGACTACACCATAAGTAGTGTTGCCAGGCGTCCCGATTTGCGCGGGACGTCCCGATTTTTAGGGGTCTGGGGACGCGTCCCGATTTGCACCTAATCGGGACGCTAAATGTCCCGATAAATCAAAATCCAATTATAAGTAATCTGTGACTCAATAATCCATCTTCGTTTATCCATTCCATTCATATGCAGTAAAATGTAACCAACAATATAATTTTAATATAATATTAAAACTTTTAAAACAGCGGGAATCATTCATAACTTCAATACTTTTTTTAGTTTTTGTCTTTGTTCCTGCATCTTTATTGTGCGAAAGACATACCCGGGACCCGGGTATCAGCATTGTGTGGACCGCCCGGATGACACCAATGAGCTTACAAAGGAAGTGTGCCCTGCTCAAAAATAAAATTACTGAAAAAAAAAAATTGTCCCGATCTAAACCCCTAAATCCCGATTTGTTTTGCCGTCTGTCCCGATTTTCATCCAATCGGACCTGGCAACACTAACCATAAGGCTGAGCGCACACTTGAGTCACAATCACAACAGTTTTAAGACAGCTTTCCTCATATAGATGAGTGCCTCAAAGCTAAAACGAAACTGTTTGGTCTCGTCCAGGAAGCCGCTACGTGCGCCCCGCCAGGGTCGCAGGCGTAACAAGCCTACTGTCAACCGTCAGCGCTCGTGAGCCCGAGACAAGTACACAAACACTACAAGGGCCAATATCCATTTATTATTTTCAGTAATTAACGTTATAAGAGTGATTAACACATATTGTAGTATGGCAAAAATATTTTACTTTTATCTGATTTATGATTCAAAGTAGATTTATGAATTAAATTCCCCGCACACGGGCTTCAAAAAAACGCCGCTTCAAGCTTCATTTTGAGAGATTTTGAGACAGAAAGGGGTTTAACTGTCCCCACACACGAGCCTTAAAAAAATGCCGCCACAAAAAAACGCTTGGAGCGGCCACAAAAAAAAGCTAGTAGCAGCCGCAAATCACAGCTAAAGCGCGCGACACCTTGTGTGTCCGGAAAAGCTTGAAGCCGCTTCAAGCGTTTTTTGTAGCGGGACCACCGCAAACCAGCTACAAAAAAGAGGCCGCCTCAAACAGAAGCTTGAAGCGGCGTTCTTTTGTTTAATTACTTTTCAAATTCCAAACATCATAGTGGCTAAAAAGAATATCACTGTTAACCCTATTCTTGGCACGGTCTTAAATATGATACGTTCACCTTTTAGAAAATCGAGAGATGTGATGAGACTAGAAAATATTATAATAACTGTACGAAAAATACTCTTTTACCATTTGCAACATTTAAACAAAAGTAGAACGAAAGATAGAAGACCGGTCGAAGGCGTCTGCACAACGCAAGGTAAAAATAATTTGTTTTTAGTTACATTTTGGCATATTTTTGTTAAAAACTGGTATAATTCGGAAAGTTGAAGGTATTTACTAATTGAAAAAAATACAATCGAGAAAGAAAATAGATTTTAATCATGAGCAATATATGGTTTTTCTCCGGGGTAGTAGTAGATTTGATACATTGCCAGATAACCAAAGTTCTAGATATTTTTTGACAAGTATCAAATTTGCGACATTGCTAGACTCCTGTAGATACTATTACTTTATATGTTATATATATATTTATCTGCTGTAAGTGGTTCAGCAGCATAGTATGCAACATAAAAAAAAGCTCGTCAGCTTGTGGCTGTGCTGACGAGCTTTTTAAAAATGCTAAATCGGATCAAGACGAAAAAGATCTACTACTTCCGCCCTAGGTATTTTGACACTAGTTCGCCACTTCCATCATTGCAGTTTTCGATAGAGAACTTTAAGCCTTTAGACGATAATGAGGTAAATCAAGTGGTTGCTTCAACATCTCTGACCTTAACCAACAGTCATCACCGTCAATTAACCCTTGTTTACCATCAATTTTATCTGCAATAAGACAGCTTTGAAGTGCTGGCGCCAATCTATTGCTTTCACAACCAACTTTATCTCATGAAGTCCACTATCTCCTCAGGTATCCTCTTTTCAAGTACTTTCACCACAAACTACCAGCCACCACTTTACACGTCATAACCATGTGCTATTTCCACTATAAGCACCTTCTCTCTCAGCGGTTACTGGCTCAAAAAAAACCCGAAAACCAAAAGATTACGACCTACTTGGCGTTATCTTAAATTCACCGGTTCTGCCAAAATTAAAGTAAACTCACTTAAGTTATGGATATTTGTATAAGCAATGCCTGGCTTCTCTGTCACTTTGATAGATAAGCCAGAAAAAAAACCAAAAAAGGGAAACTAAAATCATTTCGAATAATGTTTGAAGGCGCAGATTTGAGAAAACTGATACGGGTATCTAATACTAGCAAAACCAGT
Source organism: Mythimna ferrago (assembly GCA_910589285.2). Classification (NCBI taxonomy): domain Eukaryota; kingdom Metazoa; phylum Arthropoda; class Insecta; order Lepidoptera; family Noctuidae; genus Mythimna; species Mythimna ferrago. The sequence continues at coordinate 30,748,425 of OU342676.1, forward strand.
TGCTAAAGTGCCCCCAGATGTTTGATCAGCAGTTTGATCAAGTTGCTCACAATCCTAATAAAGCATCCAGCATAATAGAGGTAGTTGTATGTTTTGTACCAATGAGCAGAATATATTACTTTGCCAAAAATATAAAATTTGTCTTTTGCCTGAACGCAATTTTTTTTTGAAATATAATATTTCACACAAAGTCATGTAGTTCCAAACTAAACAGAGCTTGTGATATGAGTACTAGATAACTGATAAACATGCTTATATATTTCTAAATATACCTATACACATTATAAATAAACTACACTCAGACACAGAACTAATGATCGTGCTCATCAAAGATATATTTTTCCGGAATCAAACCCACGACCTACGGCATAGTAGTCAGGACCACTGACCACTAGGCTAATAGGTCTTTTACTCAGAAAAATAAGCAAGTAATATATAATAATAATAATAAGCTGGCAACTCTGGGTGTCAAAAGTGTTGTGTGTCGTTCAAGCAAATTTTAATATAAATTAATAATTTTCGGTGCCGCAAACCCACAATTTTTTATTCCAATACCCCTACAAAAAGCAATAAACCAAATCTAAACTTCTCTTCAACAAATAAAGGCCGAAACATGAAAGAAAAGAAAATATAAAATTGGTAAAGACAGATGACATTTTATGTCACACAATAATATTTTGTACTGGAATGTTGATGAAATAAAAACCGGCCAAGAGCATGTCGGGCCACGCTCAGGGTAGGGTTCCATAGTTTCCCGTCCGTCACAATAAGTGTACCCACTTATGAGGTTAAAAAAATGCTTGCATATACGATTATACTACAAACTTAGTCCAGAAATTATTTTGTAGAACCCTTTTGTCTTTTTTGTACAAAAACTGTTCTTCCATCAAGTTCAAAATAATTTTTCTAGAAAGTACTTATAAATTTCAACTTTTCAGATTTTTTTCATATTTTCTAAACTTATGGTTCAAAAGTTAGAGGGGGGGGGACACATTGTTTTTTACTTTTGAAGCGATTATTTCCGAAATTATTGACATTATCAAAAAATGATTTTAGTAAACCCCTATTCATTTTTAAATACCTGTCCAACAATATATCACACATTAGGGTTGAAATTAAAAAAAAAATCACTTCCCACTTTACATATAGGGGGGCTACCTTAATAAAACATTTTTTTCCAATTTTTATTTTACCACTTTGTCGGCGTGATTGATATACATATTGGTACCAAATTTCAGCTTTCTAGTGCTAAAGGTCACAGAGATTAAGCGAGGACGGACAGACAGACAGACAGACGGACAGACAGACATGGCGAAACTATAAGGGTTCCTAGTTGACTACGGAACCCTAAAAACGACTACAATGCTGGAATCACAACGCTGACAAGAGCTGCTGCACGACGTGCACGCCCACCACCTCCGGCCTCGTCGCTAAGCTCCGCCTCGCCGCCGCCGGAACCCAGCCTCACTGAGAGTGAAGAACTGAGGAGTGCTTTGGAGTGTGCTATTCGGGAGTATCGCAACATGCCGCTTGAGCTTAGGCCACGTTGACCTCGTTTACCCATGCATAATAAGAATAAGGCGCTGGTGGCTGCTCTGGATTTGCAGTTGTCAAACTATTTTATGACTGCGAAGATCTCATCGATACACACACGATCATGTACTGCGCGGCCATAGCGGCATGTCGTGTAGCTCACGTAAAATTTCCAAACAGTGACGTAGCTACACGACCAAAACCAGCTGGCCTGGCAGTGTAGGATCGAGCGTCGTATTGGTGGGGCCAGAGCACTCATCGGCAAACTAATCTGCTTCAGGGAGGGCAACACTCGCCCACGAGTGATGCGCTTTGTGAGGCGGGCGTTTTCGGGGACTGACATCAGCCCCCGAGACCATATGTCCCGAGTCACAGAGCGCATCGACTTCCTGAAGCAGAAGGTGTATGCATGGGCAAACCGTATACGAAGGTATAAGCGGCGGGTTGAAAGATACACCCAGAATAGCACATTCCGGAGTAATGAAAGGTGGGTATACAGGGCTTGGGAGCGACCGGACCAAGGTGTGACTGACACGCGCCTTCCGGATGATGACGCTATGTGTTCGTTCTGGTGCAACGTCTGGTCGGTGCCTGTCAGTCATACTGAAGGTGGTGGGACTCGAGAGGTCGAACTAGCGTGCGAATCAATAACAGAAATGGGGGCAATAACAATCAGCCCCCAAGATGTGGCCCGTGCAGTCCGTCCGTTGCCTAATTGGAAATCTCCAGGGCCGGACGGACTGCATAACTTTTGGATAAAGTGGCTACAAAGGTCGCACGCTCGTTTGGCATCTCAGTATCAGGCCGCCTTAGAGTCTGGCTCGCTACCCGAGTTTTTTCAACAGGAGTTACCCACCTGCTCCACAAATCTGGTAGCACCGCGGAACCCAAAAACTATCGGCCGATTACATGTTTGCCGACAGTTTATAAGGTTCTTACATCCATTTTGAGAGCAAAGATTAACCACCATGTTGATAATAACGCTATCATGCCTGCCTCTCAAAATAGATGTAGGAATGGGTCCCGCGGTACGAAGGAGCTACTCTTCATCGATATGGCCATTAGCCAACAGGTTCGGCGTTCCCGAAAGGATCTGTCGACATGTTGGATAGATTATAAGAAGGCCTATGACTCAGTTCCTCATACATGGCTCATGAGGGTCCTGGAGTTGTATAAAGTTGATGCAACTCTTCGCACCTTCCAGATGTCATGTATGAGGCAATGGAGGACGGTCCTCCGCTATCCAGGATGTCGAAATATCCAGAGGAACAGCGAACCGGTAAGGATCGAGCGAGGTATATTCCAGGGTAACAGTTTGAGTCCGCTTTGGTTCTGCCTAGCCTTGAATCCTCTAAGCACATTGCTGGAGAATTCAGGCCTGGGCTATCGGTTGAAGAGAGGTGGTCAGGTTATATCTCACCTCCTTTATATGGATGACTTGAAGCTCTTTGCCCCCAACAATCTGCAACTGATGGAGCTACTGAAGGTAACGGAAACCTTCAGTAGTGCCATCAGGATGGAGTTTGGTGTGGACAAATGTGCGGTCATGCATATAAAGCGAGGGGAGATTGTGGAATCCGTGGGTACCCAACTCTCGGATTCCATAAACCTGAGATCCCTCTCTCCAACCGAAACCTACAAGTATTTGGGTATGTCGGAAGCGTTATGCATCAATGCTATTGACATGAAGCAATCGTTGAGGGAGCGCTTCTTTGGCCGCCTGAAGAAGGTACTTAACAGCCTTCCTTCAGGTGGAAACAAGGTGCGTGCCTTCAACGGTTGGGTCATGTCGGTATTGATGTACGCTTTTGGCGTACTCAAATGGACTCAAACGGAACTTGACGCCCTGGATAGGAGGGTTCGTACACTGCTGACTGCATCACGAATGCATCACCCTCGGTCATCGGTAATGAGACTATATCCCGCGGAAGTGTGGGGGTCGAGGCTTTTAAATGCTAAGACCCTGCGCAATCGCGAGGTATGTAGTCTCAGGGAATACTTCCTAGCCGCCGACGTGGGTATGCATCGTGATGTAGTAGCAGTGGACAAGGGACTCGCTCCGCTCTCCTTGGCTAACGAGAACTGGCGCAAACCTGTAGTGCTTGACACTAACGTACGCAAGGAAGTATGGCAGAGTAAGGAACTTCACGGTCGCTTTTTCCGGGCTCTTCATGGGCCCGATGTATACCAACTAGCGTCGGTAGCCTGGCTGCGCGTCGGTGACCTCTTTGGGGAAACCGAAGGTTTTGTCTGTGCAATTATGGACGAAGTTATCATAACGAATAACTACCGGAGATTTATTGTGAAGGACGGCACGGTTGACATCTGTCGGGCATGTTACCGACCGGGTGAATCAATCCGCCACATTATCTCTGGTTGTTCTCGTCTAGCTAACGGGGAATACTTGCATAGACACAACCTTGTAGCCAGGATTATCCATCAGCAACTTGCTCTGAAGTACTCTCTTGTGGAATCGGAGGTGCCATACTACAGGTATGTGCCCGACCCAGTTCTCGATAGTGGTGATATCACGTTGTACTGGGATCGGTCCATCATTACTGACAGGACTATTGTAGCCAATAAGCCTGATATAGTGGTGGTGGACGGAAGGGAGAGGCGTGCAGTGATTGTTGACATATCCGTTCCGCATGACGAGAACCTCGTGAAAGCCGAGAAAGATAAACAAATTTAAGTATATCGACTTGGCTCGCGAGGTTGTCGACATGTGGGATGTGGACTCAGCGATCATTGTACCGATAGTCGTGTCAGCCAATGGCTTAATAGCTAAGAGCCTCGACCAACACCTTAGGAGGCTCTCGTTAGGCGACTGGATCAAGGGCTTGATTCAGACAGCGGTACTCTTGGACACGGCTCGTATAGTCAGGAGGTTCCTTTCTCTGGAGCCCTGACCGCCAGTAGCTTGGACCCTGTTCCCGATACCGGTGGGACACTATTTTTATATTTTTATTTTATTTTTTATATATTTAAAAATATAATTTATATGTTACAATAATGAATAAACGAAAATATAATAATAATAATAATATTCCACAACTATCACACAACGCCGTCCAGTCTCAAGATAAGCAGAGCTTTGTGTTATGAGTACTAGACAACTGATAAACATACTTATATATTTCTAAATGCATACATATTATAGACAAATTACACCCAGACACAGAACAAATGATAGTGCTCATCACACAAACATTTGTCCTGGGTGGGAATCGAACCTACGACCTCTGGCATAGCAGTCAGGGCCACTAACCACTACACCAACAGGCCAGTCAAAGTCTTCTTCTTATATAGTACATATCACAAGTCTTTGTCTTGTGATATGTACTATATAACAGTCTAATATTTTAATAGATATATGATTGATTTGTTTCTCAATAATTTGCTACAAGTAAATAGTAGCTGCTAGTAAATATAAGCTTCAAAGGCTGTCATGAATTTTTAATCATTTTATGATAGAACAATACAGTTGTGGTTGTGTTTATGTTATTTCACGTTAGAATATGATTATTTTTCTTTATTTATTTTCTGTATAAATCGTGCGGTGCTGACGCCATTGTTCTGCGTGTCAGCGCTTGGCGGGATCGCAAAGCCGAATACCGTTGTCTCGCTTCAACCTGGCAATTCAGTTCGGCTGTCTCGCTCTCGCTTCCTCTGACGAGTAAAGCGACGCAAACCAGTCCTATACTGACCGCGACCCAGCGTGGCATATCGCAGACGCTAATCGCAAACGAGCCACCGCTATCGATTTCTTTTCTAAGTATCGCCGCGAAACCTCTCCTCTAGCATTGAGCTGAGTCGAGAGCCCTCATCCGCTATACCGACACCCGTCAAGTCACCGGCAGCCTAGCGATTACAGCCTCAAGAAAGTTCGGACCAGACCACGCGGTTCAACGGTTGAAGGTGAGTGATCTTGCTGAGTTGCTGATTTGTTTGGGCAAGGGTGTCATTCCATTCCTTCCGAGGGTTATTATATATTATCGACCAAATAGGGAAAACCACACCATGCGGAAAACCCGGCAATGGGGCAAATATGATACATAGATATTGTAAAGTTGATATCTGTTGGCATGGCAGTGTAATATGTGATACATTAAATAAATCACAGATTAATATATATAATTTTTTAATTTTATTTTTTACCCCTTCCATGAATACCTAGGAACCCATTTTAAGTAAAATTTTTCAACATTTTAACAAAAATGATCTTGGCTAGAGGTTAACCCGAAAACTGAAAGTCGCTTAGAAACTTTTAAAACTAAACTAATTAATAATTTACAGGCTTTGTCAACATTAGACGATCTGAATCAACAATATGAATGTTATTTTAATATGTAATGTACGCAATTTAATTCCACTTTTATACCCAAAACTATATCGGTTAATAGTAATATATCTTTCAGTGAATGGGCTAACATTGGTATACATAAAAGTAGAACGCGACTCTATGAATTGAATGATAAAAAAAAGTCTTGTGAACACTCCCGAGTTTAGTTTGTATGTTAGAAATTATTCAAAATTATTCAAAAAAGTATGCTCTGTTGCAAAATCGCGCTACTTGAGTTTCAAAATTAAAAATAGTAATAATATAATTAAAACAACCTGAAATATTATAAACAGTGAAACTGGAAGATCTACAAAATCGTGTAGCGACTTTAGCCTTAAAATTAATGACAGTGTGATCAAATCGGACTCACAAGTTGCTGCAGCTTTTGAAAAGTTCTTTTCAGAGATCCCCATATTAAGTACTAAATCTCTGAACTTATCACCCACTGCTGCAGAGTCTCTGCTTAAAGAAAATGTTAAAGTTTGTGATTCAGATTTTAATTTCGAACATGTGACATATGTGGATATAATTAAAACCTTTAACACTTTGAATGTAAAAAAGACCACAGATTTATGGGGAAATTCTATGGATGTTGTAAAGTCCATTATAAAGGTTGTAGCTCCTAGTTTAGCACTTATTTTTAATAATTGTATTGATCGTGTCGAGTTTCCTGACTTAAGAAGGAAGTATAGTAAAATAATATCATTGTTTAAAACGGGTAGTACATCTGACCCCATAAATTATAGACCTATTTCAGTGCTACCCACCTTTAGTAAAATATTTGAGAAACTAATTTTACATCAATTAGAAAGATTTTTTTCGTTGAAGAGTTCGGTTTTACAAGGGGTCGTTCAACAACCGACCGAACCCAGGGTTGAACTTTTAGGACATATTTATAATGAATGGGAAGACAAATGCGATGTCCTGGGCATTTTTTGTGATTTGTCCAAGGCTTTCGATTGCGTTCTCCATGAAATATTAATCAGGAAACTACACCATTACGGGATCCGGAATTCCTCTCGGGATCTTCTTACGTCTTATTTGAGTGATAGGATTCAGAGAGTTGATGTAAACGGAAAAAGATCACCCGGGTCTGTAGTATCAATGGGTGTGCCCCAGGGCTAGATTCTTGGCCCATTTTTATTTCTTATTTATTTAAATGACTTGCCATACCTCATAAAGGATAACCGTGATATAGTGTTGTTTGCAGACGACACTTCGCTTTTGTTTAAGCTTAAACGTCAGCAGCCGGTTACTGATGACATAAATCTTTCAAAAATATTACACTGGTTTAATGTCAATAACCTGCTCCTTAATGAAAAGAAAACTAAATTTGTTAAATTTACGATGCCCCACGTTAGGCAGGTAGAAACTAGTGTGCTAATAAAAGGTAAAGAATTGAGTCCTGAAGACACTACAGTGTTCTTGGGTATAACTCTTGATGCTAAGCTTCAGTGGGGCCCACACATAGATAAGTTGTCGAAAAAACTTAGCTCTGCCGCATACGCTGTTAGACAAATTCGAAATCTAACTGACTTAGAGACAGCCCGTTTAGTTTACTTCAGTTATTTTCATAGTGTCATGTCGTACGGTATTCTATTAGGGGTAAATGCCGCCGATATCCAAACGATTTTTGTTTTGCAGAAAAGGGCCATTCGTTCAATTTATAAATTAAGTCCCAGATAATCCCTCAGAGATAAATTTAAAAATATTAATATTTTGACTGTGCCATCTCAGTATATCTATGAAAATATTTTGTATGTTCATAAAAATAAAAACATGTTTAAAAAATACAGTGATGTCACTGTATTTATTAAACATGTTTTTGTTCCTAGTATTAACGTTATGAATGTTCATAACGTTAATACTAGGAACAAACACAAGTTAGTGGTTCCTGCCACCAGGCTTAAAAAAATAGGACGCTTATTTAGATGTCAAAGTATACATTTTTATAATAAGCTTCCCAGTCCTATTCAGGAACTTAGCATTAATAAATTCAAAATATTTGTAAAGCGAAAACTTTGCCAAAAGGCTTTTTATACTGTAAAAGAGTATCTCGAGGATAAAACGGCTTGGGATTGACCTGCTCCAGTACCAACTCACTATAATTGATATCGTTTGAATGTTTTGCTTGCACTGACTGGACTGGTCCACTTAGAACTGTGTGGTTCTTTCTTCAAAAGACCATCTCAGGCTCAATCTGCGTGGTTCTCATATGATTTGAACATTACATGTTTTGCTGTATGGACTTTAAAAAAGACTTTGACCCCTGAGTTTGTTTCGGTGTTTCTTCTCAGGGAAGTCAGCTAGGAAACACCGGCCTCATCTAGCTTTAATTGACGAAAAAAAAAAATGACGTGTAAAAGTGTTTTTATAAAACCTACTTGCAAAATAAAGATCATTTAACATTTATAAAAATAAAAAAATAAAATCTTTTTATTTCAGACACTTAGTCCATATTAGGCATTAATTAATTATTCATTACATTTCCACTATTAATTTATTATTTTAGTATGGGTTTATTTATCATTTGTGGCCCGTGTGTGGGGACAGTTTCAAGTAAAAATATTGTTGTAGGTAATGTACCTATGTGTGATGTTGCATGGAATAAAAGGTTTTTTTATTTTTATTTTATTTATTTATTAAACCCCTTTAGCACTGATGATAACACTAGTTTACATTTTTTTTATACCCCGAAAAAAATGTGTATAAATGTGTTAACTTACCACCCCTAAAACTAAAAGTGTCAGCAAAAATATTATATCACGTCCCATTTTTTTTCTGCAGCAATTTATTTTTCAATACACTTACTCGAAAACTGGCTCTTATCGCACTACGATTAGGTTAGACATGTTTATCACCCTCGTGTTTTTTTTTTTAATTTATCATAACAAGGGCTTTTTTCATTTCTATTTCGTCACGGTCAACGTGATTATTATTATTTTTTAAACCAAAGAGGTAGATATTTTTATGGTTTTAATATTTATTGAAAATTAAAATTGTTTTTATGAACAGAATATCATGAATAAATAAGATTATTTACACAATAATTTGTTATTATCAAAAAATTAACATTATCTGTGTTCTAAATTCAAAAATATTTGAATTTCAATTTTTAATATTGAGTAGGATGTTTAAGGTTTGATATCTTTGCTTCTTCAATCTGCAAAAAGCGTGGGAAAAAAGTCTATTAAATATTATTTTTTATTTGTGTGCAAAAAAGGCGGCAAACCGTGTAAGGGCCGGGCCACACGATGCGTTGCGGTGCCGCACCGCAAATATTTCGACGAATCAGCGGGCACACGAGTGACGCCACCTCGCTCGTACGGCCCGCCGATTCATCGAAATATTTGCGGTGCGGCGCCGCAACGCATCGTGTGGCCCGGCTCTTAAAGGAAAGGCGCGCTTTTTGAAACAATATTTGCTCAATTTGTACTATACTTCTGTAAATATTTTCATTTTTATTTACGTGTTTATTCATAGTTACGAGTTTATCCATAAATAGTTAGAAAAATTAATAAAACGACGAAAAAGAGAAAGAAAGATCCTCCTCCACATCCAATTCTTGCATTCGCATCTAAGATTTTCCCTGAAAACTTATGAAGTATGAGTGACAAACAAGGAGAACGTTTTCACCAAGATTTAAAGATTTTTGAAGACCGACTTCGGGGGTTTTGTGATGAAAACATATTAGGGGATTACTGTTGGTTCATCATAAGAGAAACTGATCTAAATAACTATAAAAAGAAGAGTAAAGTTTACCATTTTTCATTCTTTTTTGTATAAATATTAAATATTATTTAATTATGTAATTAAATTAAAGTAATATATATTTCTTACAATTTTTCAATAAATCGGCCAGATTTATTGAAAAATTTTCAACAGATGGATGTAAGAAAACATGCTATTAAAGATTTAATTCCTGCATTCGCATTTGAGATTTTTCCTGAAAACTTAGAAAGTATGAGTGACGAACAAGGAGAACGTTTTCACCAAGATTTAAAGATTTTTGAAGACCGACTTCGGGGGTTTTTGGATGAAAACATGTTAGGGGATTACTGTTGGTCCATCATAAGAGAAATTGATCCAAATCAATCAATCCAAAAAGAAAGGAAAAATTGCCATTTTAAATTTTATTTTTGTATAAATACCCAAGTTGTGTAATTAAATTAAGTTAAAAATATTTCTTAAACCAGACGTGTCAGAATGTTTTTATTATTTGTTCTTCTTTAATTCTTTATTGTACACTATAACAACACAAAATAAGTGGATAACAAAGTTCATGTACATAGACCAGCTTAACTCAAAGTTGAGTTTACTCTACCTAAACAAATATAACAAATTCAGCTGGGGTATGAAAACCGTGTAAACTAGTGTTATTATTACGTTAGTTCCAATTTTGTACAAAATTAAAAAGGCCAATTTCGTTTTTCTAAGAAATTTTATTATGGAGAGTTAACAATATTTTAATTTTTCTTCATCAGAACACGACACAATATCCTCCATTTCGGGGCTAGTTTCCAAAGACTCATGAAATGGACGGCTGCATGGTTGGAGGTCTCTGACTTTTGGTGCAGAAAGTTTAATAGGTCTGGTTTAGGGGGTGCTCTCACTCGATCAACAGGAGCCGACCGCCGCGGGCACGCCACAATCATGGCGGTAAGTCCCCTCTTTGAGGCGTGGCTGGAAAGACCTCACGGCGTCCTTACCTTCCGCATGACGCAGGTACTCACCGGACATGGTTCGTTCGGGAGATTCCTGCACTCGATTCATGCGGAAGTGACGCCCGGGTGTCGCCACTGTGCGGAACGCCCGGAGGACACGGTGGAGCACACAGTCGAGGTGTGCCCTGCTTGGGCGGAGCATCACCGTGCCCTCGTGGGGGCGATCGGCGGCGGAGACCTCTCGCGCCGGACCTTGGTTGAGGCCATGGTCCGGAGCGAGGAGGAGTGGCAGGCGGTCGCCGACTTCTGCGAAGCAGTAATGCTCGCAAAGGAGGAGGCCGAACGCATAAGGCAACGGCGTTATCGCCGCCGCCGTCGCCGGGATTCTGATCCCGATTTCCGGCCAACGTAGACGCGGGCTTGCGGACAGTGAGCAATGGGTAGCTCGCTGTCCGGCCGTCCGGTAACTGTCCGGACCAAGCCCAAGTCGTCGACGGCGCGCACTGTTCCCGCGCGCCTCAAGGAGTTGTCAGCAACAGCAGGGACCCAGCCGGGTCGAAGCCTACTGGGGCCAGGGTTATCCGAAAGGGTGCTCGAGCCCCGGTATGAAGGCTAGAAGGAACGGGGTGGGTCTTTTAGTCGGTAAGAGTCTGACACTATCTCCCGCTCCGCCCAAGGGCGGGGGATGTCAATGCATGATTTTTCCCACCATAAAAAAAAAAAAAAAAAAAGCCGACCGCCGCGCGACGAGCTGCGACATAACATGCAGCGGGCGGGCCGCCCGCAGCCGGCCGGCACTTGATGCTCGAAGTTGATTAGAGTACAATATTATGAAACATGCGCACACTGCATCTAATATTCGTTAGCACCTACTGAGGTCATACAAGGACCGCTCAACATAAGATTTTTCATTACTCATACTCTGAAAGTAGGTCTGAAGTTACCTGAGGAGCGGGCTGAAAGTGATGGTGGCTTCAGCATCATGGACCTAAACCGGGATTGGGCCGGACATGATTGCCGCTTGTCGGATGAGCTAAAAGAGCCACTTATTGGGTTCCATTAGACAGCACTTTGATTTATATAATCGAAGTAGGCAGTCTGTATTTCACGAGCGCGTTGCATCTGTGTCGCCAGAAACCACACCACATAGTATACACTCCGGTGAACAGACACGCCTGTTTTTTGGCGGCGTTGAATCCCATCAGATTGGTTTCGCCCCACTTGGAGACTGCCTGAAGTGAGATATTCGTACGCTCTAAGCCCGAGCATCTGGCAGGTATCTCTCTACAACTGTGCTATCATCTGCATACCCATAGATACCGGGCATCAGCAGATAATTAATATGCAGCAGGAAAAGAGTTGCAGAGAGAACTGACCCCTGAGGAACTCTGGCATTAGTCGTCATGGGCTCTGATGAGCATCCATCGACAACAACTCAAAGAGACCGTTCTCTCAGGAAGTCTTTTACCCAGTTAATCAGACCAGGGGAAATGCCGTATGCTGGAAGCTTACTCAAGAGGCTAGTATGCCATACCCTGTCGAAGGCTTTCGAGACGTCTAAGGAGACAGCAATTGCTTCCCCATTCTTCTCGATGGCCTCGCCCCACAAGTGGGTGGCATACACTAGTAGGTCCCCAGTAGATCGATTGCGGCGAAACCCGTACTGTCGGTCACTGAGGAGATCGTTACCTTTTAGGTATGCCATGAGGCGCGAGTTCAATACACGCTCCATAATCTTGCAGAGTATGGAGGTTACCGAATTCGGCCGATAGTTGGCAGGATCGGCACGACTGCCCTTTTTGGGCACGGGTTGCACGTTGGCAAGCTTCCAGAATTTGGGCACTATTCCAGTCCTAAACAAGAGGCGATACAAGCGTGTAAATACAGGAGACAACTCGGGCGCACAAGCCTTGAGAACAATCGCTGGTATACCATCGGGTCCACTAGCTTTATTCACGTCTAGACGACACAGTGCTCTCAAAAGTTTTTGTTCCTTATGCGAACCTCGGGCATCAAAGTGTCGCAGTGAGGTAGAGTTGGTGGAGTAGCACTGCCAGTATCAAGAGGAGAATTATGGGCGAAGAGAGATGCAAAGTGACCTGCTTTCTCTTTCGCCGTATGAGCCAGTGTTCCGTCAGGTTTAACCAGCGGAGGCAATGTGGGCCGACAGAAGTTCGCTTCGACCGATTTGGCAAGGGACCAGAATGCTCTGTTACCGGATGACTGTGCAGAAAGCTTTGTGCCAATATGGGCAATGCGGTCAAAGCGAGCCTTCTTTAGTGCCTTTTTGTAAGACTTGGCAGCACGGTTAAAGGCACTCTTCGCTGAGCTCAGATCGGGAGATTTGCGGTCACGAGCGTCAACCCAGGCTAGAAACGCCGAATGCTTACGCTCTTCAGCTTGAACGCAATCAGCGTTGAACCATGGGTGAGCTGAGCTTTCGATGGGTACGTCACTATAAGGAATGAAATACTCCATAGCTTGACGCACCACATCGGACACAGCATCCGCATACCTCGACGGATCTTTAGAAGAGAAGCAGACCCGCTGCCAAGGCTAAGACGCAAAAAAGTGACGCATCTCATCCCAATCTGCTAACTTGTATCGCCACATTCGCCGTTCGCCACGAAAGTCACAGTCAAGTGAGGAGAAGGACGATACAGACTTCACCAGACAGTGATCTGAAGTTCCAAGTGGTGAAGAAACTGTTACGATACATCTGTCTGGGTCGGTGGTCAGCAGAAGGTCCAGACAGTTGGCAGTATGACCAGCTACATCAGGCACCCTAGTCGCTTGCTTCACCAGCTGGGACAGGCCCATCGATACCGCAAAGTTTCGCGCTTCTCTCCCAGCATGGTCGGTCTTCTGATACGGGAAAAGCCAGTCTTGGTGACAGGCATTAAAGTCTCCCAGAGCGACGAGCTGCGCATCAGGGTGCCGATGCAGAACCTTATCGGCGGCCTCACTGAGGTGGTCAAACATTCGAGTGGTCTCCTGATCACCGCTGTGCGATCGATAGACACAGGCATAGACAATTTTGTCCATGCCAGTGTCCAGCAACAGCCATAGCGTGTAAAGTGTTGTATCCTCAAAGTGACGGAGACGCTGACAGCAGATGTCATCACGAACGTACACACAGACCCCGGCACGCTGCAGGAAATGATGCTCCAATGAGGGTATCTAATACCACATAATATACTGGCAAACCGTAACGTAAAATAACAACATTCATTCGTACAGTAACCCACCGAGATTGCATAACTTCGTATTCCCTCTCAGAAAAAAAAGCACTTATGTAATGGCGTGAAAACTCGGCAGGATCGGACACGTCACTACTACGAGAACGCAAGAGCATCACTGGACCTCCGTGTGCGCAAAGAGATAGTTCGTTAAAATAGATTTGTTTACGTTATAGATCGATTTCAACAAAACACACCGAAATCGCACTTTGGCATGATAGCAGAAGTATCAGAAGTAATAAATATGGTTACTATATGTATTGGCCAATATAATCATGTTTAATATATGTACTATTTAACCCTAGGAGGTGATGTAGACACGGACTTAAAAGATTTAACTTTTTTGAAAAATAAATTTTCTTCTATTGGATTACAATTAAACTTTTCAAACTAAATTTACGTATAGCCTTTGCACTTCCCATCTTTGGAAGCACCCACAACTTTTGGAAAAAGCCGATCGAATTTATTAGGAACACATTATCTTCAATTCTAAATGTGGCCTTGGACGACCGAGCATGGCAGCAAGCCACGCTGCCCATCCGGCTAGGTGGCCTCGGCGTCCGCAAAATTTCTAGTATAAGTTTACCAGCTTTCCTCTCCTCGGTGCACACGCACAGTACTGAAACATTAACCAGGAATATTTTATCTTCTTCACTGGTTGGACTGGAGGTTTGCTTGTCCGATGCGTTGAACGCTTGGAAAATGGCTTGTCCCAACACGGATTTGCCCGACAACCTGTCATCACAGAGACGGTGGGATGTGCCGCTCTGCAGTATTGTACGGAATAACCTATTAAATACGTCGTCAAGTACTGCCGAGCGTGCGCGTCTGCTGACTGTGGGGGAATGGGAGTCGGGCTTCAGGCACTCCCGTCATCCACCATAGGCACTATGATGGATGACGCCTCGTTTCGGCTCGCTACCTGTCTACGCTTAGGCGCACCTTGTGTTGCTTTACATCGGTGCCACTGTGGCGGAGGTGTCGACAGCCTCGGACACCATGGCTTGTCCTGTTGCAGGAGCGCAGGCCGTATACCAAGACACGCTAGCACCAACGACATTATTTGTCGAGCTCTTGTCACCGCCGGCGTACCTGCCGTATTAGAACCAAATGTTTTGGTACGTGACGATGGGAAGAGACCAGATGGTATGACGTTGGTACCGTGGAAGGTGGGTAGGCCTCTGGTGTGGGACGCAACCTGTGTCAACACCCTTGCGCCATCCCATATTCCAAGTACGGCAGGCCGTGTTGGCGCTGCCGCTACTGCTGCTGAGACCCTTAAACGGCACAAATACTGTAACCTTATTGGTAATTACAGTTTTAAGCCGTTTGGGGTCGAAACACTTGGTTCATGGGGTCCGAGTGCGCGTCTCCTTTTCAAGGAAATTTCACGCCGACTGATCGACACTTCACGTGACCAGAGGGCTGGCTCGTTCTTCGCCCAAAGGATTAGCATTGCCATTCAACGTGGTAATGCTGCCAGTCTTCTGGGCACATTTCCGGATGACAGCGATGTGGAGGAGTACTTTGACGCCTGAGCGTACTTTGTCATTTTGTATTATTTATGTACATAGTTAGGTTTTAGTATAAATAGTTTATTTAGTTATTTAAGTACTAAATTTGCCATCACAACTATTTAAAGAGGTAAATGCGCTTAAAAGTTAATCATGGACATACTCGTACCACCGATATTGAGAAACAGACATATTTTTTTTTTTTAAATTTATATTTATGAGAAATATATTTATACTAATGCCTTCATATGAGCTAGTTTTCTTATTACACGAAAAAAATAGAATGGACACAGATTTACATTTTACATGGTGATTTCACGCGTAGAACCTTTAAAAACGCTGTTGGTGAAACCACCCTGATGATTCTAATCTTTTATTTTAATGTGGTAGCAGAGCGATGATATATTTTTAACTAATTTTTAACTAGCTTTTGTCCGAGGCTTCGCCTGCGTATTTAAAATATACTAATTCGCAATTGGACTAGCCCCTCTAGCCAAGTTACAACCGTTTCGCAAGCGTCAAACGCTTCGAGTTGGCCACGCGCCCAATTCTTTTGTTCTGACCACGTGACTGAGCGTTGAAATGTCGTCATTTCCGTACTTTTGAAGCTTTCTACTATCGTTAACTATTGCAGATCAGCAACTTGGCTAGGGGTTCTTGGTTGGGGGGGGGGGGGTGTTCAGAGATTACCCCTTACAGCCCCCTACAAACAAAAACCATAAAAAAAAAACAAACTTTACCTCTTTATAATATTAAAGTGTATGTAATTCAAAAACATCAAGTCGAAATCGCCACTAAGAGCGCCTTCTCATTAGCCGCGAAGTGGGCTGCCGTCGCGCTGCTTTGTTAATCCATACAAATTAAAAACGCTAAAGCTAAATCTAAATCAAAAAGTAACATAATCGGAAATTCTAAAAATAAAAATACCAACGAGACCGGAATGAATTGTCGCTAAAAATTAACAATAAAATGATTTCAGATACTTCAAAAGTGGCTGAGACATTAGAAAACTTTTTCACTAATATCCCAATAGAAGTTACGAAATCTCTTCCTTTTTCATCTTTGTTAGCTGAATCTTTTTAAAAACAATATTTCACTTAGGATATACCAACCTTTGAATTTAAGCGTATATCTCTGTAAATATAATAGGCTAGTGGCCGTCAAAAAATGTAATTAGTCCGTCTTTTAGATTATTCAAAAATAAGGCACACGAATTTTTTATTTGTAAATATGCTATATCTTTGTTATTTTTTGTTTAATCGAAAAAAGAAAAAATACGTGTCCAATATTTTTTTATAATCTAAAATACGGACTAAATAAAATGTAATTATTTTGATCCTGAACACTACCCTATTATAAAAACATTTGAAAGTCTTAACATAAAAAAACTGAATATTTATGGGGTATATCCGTTAAGGTTCTTGGAGATATTATTGATACTAACAGGCGTATTTAAATGTTTAGACAGCGGTACATTCCCTGATTTAATGAAACATAGTAAAGTAGTACCAATTTTCAAATCAGGTAGTAAGAGTGATCCCTCTAATTATAGACCAATATCTGCGTTTCCAACATTGAGTAAAATCTATGAAAAAATCATGCTCGACCAGATGTTGTCTCATTTTAATTCTAATAGGATTTGGCATATCAACGACGGATGCAGAAGTGAAACTCATCAGTCACATTTTGGAATCCTGGGAGAAGTCCCAGGATGCCATTGGTATATTCTATGACCTCTCTAAAGCATTTGACTGTGTTGACTATAATAATTCTCTGATCTGTAAATTACATCATTACGGAATTCGTGGACGAGCTGCGGATCTTGTTTTTTCCTATTTATCTTACAGGCAGCATAAAGTATTAATTAATGGAGCGACGTCCTCGAAATCTTAGTAAAGATGGGCGTGCCTCAAGGTTCAATTTTTGGCCTTTTCCTTTTTCTGGTTTATATTAATGAACTTTCTTACATGATGGCTAATTTATCCGATATAATTCTATTCGCTGATGACACCTCTCTTATTTTTAAAGTAGATAGAAAAGATAAATGGATATTATTAAAGTAGATTATTTTTAAAGTATATAGAAAAGATGGGGATGTCTTGCATGTCAACGTAAGTCTGGCTGTTCTTTCGAAATGGTTCGCAGCTAATAATCTCCTATTAAGTGCGAATAAAACTAAATGTATAAAGTTCTCACTACCGAATGTCCCTCAAGTTGGCGTTAGTCTAATTCTTAATGGCAAAAAACTTGATGTTATTACGGACACTGTGTTCTTGTTCTTAGATAAACAAATACAAATCAATACATTTATTTGCATAATACAAACAAGTATAAAAAGGTATTACATGTAAGTATAACAGGTACTGCCTTTACAGGCACTACTATGACCTAATAATGTTTGCATTTTTTTATTTGGTATTATAGTCTACGGTATACATAATTATTTATATTAGTTTTAACTTTTATATTATATGTCAGACAATAAGTCTTTCTTTTCAGCTAATGAATCTGCTGCCTCCTCAAGTGACACGAGTTTTTGTTCTCTCGGCGACACCCTTGGTGACTTCGTACTTCGCAGCTTTAGTGATGATGAGTCTGGTCGGCTGTTGAATGTATGTCATATTAATGCTCAAAGTATCGCCAGTCACTACAGTGAGTTGTACAATACATTCAACAACAGCAACGCTCATGCCATCCTGATATCTGAAACATGGCTCAAACCACATCTTCTGTCCACCACTTACCCCCTCACTGGTTTCGTTCTTATACGCAATGATCGGATTGGTAAGGGAAGGGGTGGTGTGGCTATATATCTCCGAAGTGATTTTCCTTACAAAGTGCTGGCTTCTTCCTCTTCAATCTATTCTGCCTCAGCTGAATTCCTTTTTCTTGAAGTTTGTATCAGGGGAGCCAAAACCATCATTGGTGTTGTTTACTGTCCCCCCAGTGTTGATTACTTCACTGAATTCGAATCAGTACTTGAATCAATGGGTTCAGAGTATGCACATCACATCATAATGGGTGATTTCAACACAAATCTCCTTGTCTATAACTCCCCTCGCTCCCGTAAGCTCCTCCATCTTATAGAGTCAGCGAGTTTGCATGTGTTGCCGCTCCAACCCACTCATCACAACACTGCGAGTGATGACACATGGCTCGACCTGATCCTTACCTCAAATCCTTCTCTCGTCTCTCTCCATGGTCAACATGATGCTCCTGGTTTCTCTCATCACGACATGATTTTCCTATCCTATATTCTTAAACCTCCTAAACCTAAACCCAAGGTTCTGTACAGGCGTTGTTTTGCGAGGATGGACGTTGAAAAACTCAAGAAGGATGCATCTATGGTTGATTGGGAGCCTATGATGGAGGCCACTTCAGTTGACGACAAGGTGTTGATCTTCAATGATATTGTAGTGAATCTTTATAACATCCACGCCCCTATCAAAAAAGTGAAATTAAAACGTCCTACCGCACCTTGGATGACGGAATGAATACAGATGCCCATGCGATGCAGAGACCGCGCATTTCGTAAACATAAAAGGGATCGTACTGACGAGAGCTGGATTTTATTTAAGTCTGCAAGGAATAGGTGTAACCAGATGATACGTAATGTTAAACGCCGCCACATTCTCAAAAATATTTCCTCTTCTTCTTCTGCCGATATTTGGAAATTCCTTGGAACACTTGGTATCGGCAAACCGCGACATTTAGACCCTCCAAATTCTATTGACTTAGATGATCTTAATCGTCATTTCTCCACTGTGCCTACCTTGGATCATCTAACCAAACTACAAACTCTGTCTCTGATCTCTGGTCTAACGCGTCCTAAAATTAATCCTTTTCGTTTCGTTCCAGCTGAACCGGAAGAGATAAAAAAAAATTATTTCCATCAAATCCAAGGCGGTAGGATGTGATAATATCTCTCGGTATGATTATTGCGATCCTTGATCACCTCCTACCAGCCATATCCCACATTGTAAATTTTTCCCTGTATTCTGGAATATTTCCTTCCTTATGGCGTAAAGCCTATGTTCGTCCACTACCCAAAGTTTCAAATCCCACTCTTCCAACCCACTTTCGTCCAATTTCTATCCTTCCCTTCCTTTCCAAAATGCTTGAGGCCTGTGTCCATAAACAACTCTCAAGTTTTGTGCAGTATAATTCACTTATTAGCCCTTTGCAATCTGGATTCAGGCCTGGGCACAGCACTATTACCGCCCTTCTTAAAGTGACTGGCGATATAAGGGCAGGACTAGAAGATACCAAAGTCACTGTATTAGTGTTGGTAGATTTCTCGAATGCCTTTAATACGGTTAGTCACGAAATCCTTTTAGCCATTCTTTTCTACATTATGGTCTCTTCCTATCTTCAGGGACGTCAGCGGTCGGTTCACGTCGGGGATTCTTCTTCTCGCTGGTGTTGGTTGGAAACTGGTGTTCCTCAAGGCGGTGTCCTTTCTGCTCTTCTGTTTTCTATTTTTATTAATATAATCACTACTGTACTTTAGTGTTCGTATCATCTGTACGCTGACGACTTGCAGTTGTACTGTCAAACGAGAGTTGACGAAATATCTGCCGCTATCGACCAATTAAATAGGAACTTAACAGCCATAAAAGCCTGGTCCGATAGATTTGTGTTGCAGTAAACCCCAATAAATGTCAGGATATCATCATTGGGAGTCCTCGAAGCATCGCTAAAATGGATTGTACTACTTTGCCACCAATTCGTTTCGACGGTACGATCATCCCGTTTAGCGCCGATGTAAAGAATCTGGGCTTGCGCATCGATAGTACAATGAACTGGCGTACTCAAGTGGCTAGTGTAAGCCAGAAAGTTACAGGAACGCTGCGAGCTCTGTATCGGTTGAAGAACCTGTTACGATCGAGCACGAAGACCATGCTTGTGCAGACCTTGATTTTTCCAATCATTGATTATGGCGACGTGTGCTACTACGACCTGAATGCAGATCTCCTCAATAAACTTGACCGTCTTCTAAATTACTGCATTCGATTCGTTTTCAATCTACGTAAATATGATCATGTTTCAGCGCATCGATCGCTTTTAAAGTGGTTGCCCATACGTCAGCGCAGAGAGCAACGGGCGCTCACAACCTTGTTTTCATTTCTTGAATCTCCTAATTCCCCTAGCTATTTAGCCCCTCACTTTCAATATATTTGCGCCAACCACAATAGAAATCTGCGCTCATCTTATAACCGCCTACTTCAATGTCCCATTCACCATACTGACTTTTTTCACCAATCTTTCTTTGTTCAAGCGATTTCTTTGTGGAATGCGCTCCCCCAGGAGATCAGCATGGCAACAAACCGATTAGCATTCAAAACTAAAGTTCGTGAGATAATTCACAAGAGGTTGGCAGTAGTATCATCACAGCGTTAAAGTTTTCCAATTGTCGATTTGAACCAATTGTTTGACTATATTAGGGTATATATGTATGTAGTTTATTTATTTGAGTATGTATATATTATATAATTGTAAGTGTAATTTATGGTTTATTAGTTTATCAATTCTTGGAATCACTTTATCCCTTTCTTTTATTGCACCTACCACTGTTTTTCTCTGCACCACCCAAAGGTTGACTGGAAGAAAATGCCTAAGGCATTAAGTCCGCCTCTGTACTTTTATGTGCATGAAGTATAAATAAATAAATTAATAAATGTCATCATTCAAATATTGCATTGTGCCAAAATGCAAAAATACTACGGTTGTTACCACACCCGATAAACTATTTTTTTAATGTTCCGAGAGATGCAAAGACCCGAAGAAAATTGTGCAAAAGTGGTCTGTACTGTTATATATGTCGCAGGAAAATGAGGATATCAGGGATTTCGCAAAATCCCTAGGGATATCACGAAATACCGGTAGATGTCGAATATTCTTGTTCATTACGTCTTCTTACTAAAAGTATCTAGTGAAATGTCAGAAAAGCGGATATTGCCGAATAAATATCGAGCCATGCATTTATCTCGCTTGCTCTAGTGCTCACACGGGCACTAGTGGGAGCGAAACAAATGCGTCGCTCGAGCTAGCGCGGCTCGTGTGTTTGAAGAATTTTGGGAAATTCTTCCAGTTAACTCTTATATCAATATGGGAATGAATACGATCAAGCCGTTCGTCGCACGGCTCACGCAAGATGACGTCATCGTAAATAACTAGTCCAGCGAGAGCGCGCGTTTCAGATAGCCGTTCAGAAAAACTTTAATAACTCCACCATTTCTTGACGGATTTTAATAATTTAAAAAATGAAATGCTCAGTAAATTATTACATACGGATGTACTTAGTAAAAATCGGATTTTCTATTATGTGATTGATCCTCATTCTGAAATGTTGGCCACAGCCTTTTACTTTATAAAATTCAATTCGTTGACGTATACAAAATAAGGGCAATCTTTTCTTAGGTTTCTTTTTCCGAAATCTTTTTTCGTTTTAATAGTTTCGTTCTAATCGAGAAACCAAATGAAACTGTGATGAAACGCTCGAACATAGCGGTTCTAGTGTGGCGGCGCGCTGCTGTTGCGCGGCAATTTGAAAAAAGTAGCTAATTTGAAGGCGCTCAAAAGCGCTCACGATTAACAAAGGTATCTTGTGTTAATCCAATCAACCTTGGCAAAACTGAAAATTAATATCAGTAAACTAGATGGTGCTAAGAATTGACCTACCTGGAAAAAGGAAAACTTGATTTTAAGAAGCATGGCAAATGGCACAGAAGACGCCTTGCCAAATTCGATGAAGTTAACAGCGCAGCAATGCTATTGCTTACGCCGAACATGACTGATGAAAATATACACTAAATCATGCGATTTCATTCTTCAAAAGAAGTCTAGGACAAGCTCAACCAACTCCACGAAGGACCTAGAAAAGATCGTTCATATGACCTACTTATGCATGAAATTCTTTAACTACTAAATAAATTGTAGTGACAATATGGCCACATATTTCAAAAATACAGCAGATATAGTTTGAACTTGAGACAGATCTAGCCAAAGCAGAACCAGATATTCTATCAGAAATCGAGCTGGAGCATACTATCTAAGGAGAACCGTTCAGTTGAGAACCTTACGTCACAACTATGCCCATATGAAAAGGTGCTATCTAAGTAAGAATGGCAATTCATCAGGCTTAGAAGTGTTGCATACGAGTAAGAAAGACGGAAAGTGGATAAGTCAACACAAAACGATATTTTACTGAATTAGAACTGGTCACAGAATTAAAAGTTGTAAGTATGTTTTTTTTTGTTAGGTGGGAAAATCACCCAATGACATCCCCTGTTCTTGGATGGAGCGGGAGTGTGTGTCAGACTTTTACTGAGTAAAAACTCACTCGTGTTCCAGTCGACTTTCCATTAATCGAACATAATTATGACTCTCGAATTACCTAACGTTACGGACCCGTTCTTACAAATATACACAATATGCACCTAAATATTCGTAAGCTACTATCATACATAACCCTTCCTTTTGTGTCGGGATAGTCGGGCAACAAGGATGATTGCTTATTCGAGAAACTATTGCGCGACACAATTTGAATGTCTAGTGACTTATCCAACATTTTCATATGACCTACTCAGGATGTGTAGCACGAGTCCACAAAGTGCCTCCTACTTCTGTATGGTCAGTAACTAACCTAACCCTACTGCGGCAGCGTACTAAAATATTCGAGCTCAATTTTGCGTCTTAGTTCTTTTCAATCTCAAACTTTTCGGCGTGAGTCGACAAAGTAATTGATACTTTTTATCCGACAGCGGAAAAGCCAAAACGGTTAGGATTTTGATATCAAAGCGCACAGCACAGTTTTTTTACAACTAAATCGCAGAAACTTTAATACTTACCTACCAACTTAAAATTTGGCTGGTAGGTTCCTTATAGGGTGTAGACATCCGCTAAGAATCCACTTTAGGCACCCCCTAAAGTGGATTCTTAGCGGAATTAGATTTTTCGAGATGTACTTCCTAAACAGATGATCGAATGTTTGTATGAAGAAACCGAGTTTCACGCAGGCGAAGCCGCTGGCAGAAGCTAGCGTATGTATAGTTGTGAGTTCCTACCATACAGCGGTGAAACAGCTAAACCGATTATGATGGTCCTGGTGTCATTGGCTAATTTTATTTATAGCTTGTACATCTTTCATATAAATAAAATTGGTGAGTCTGTTTATCATATCAAAATGGCATTTTTTTACTAAACGCATGTATACAGTGTGGAAAAATAAGTCGGGCCCTGGAGGGAAACTAAATCCTTAAGTTAGCTCGTTTTCTTAAACCTTCCTTTATTTTAAAAAAGAAACCAAACTGATTTCACAATTTTTAAAAATCGCTTGTCTATCCGGTACTCGAACCAACAAAAATTAAAAAAAAACAAACATTCGCTTTTACTTATACTAATCGATAGGATAATTATTCGGGATAAAAAATTTCTAAAAAACATTTGGTCTTACTATCGTCTGTCGTACTAGGTAGATATCCATGAAGAATACCTATTTAATACACAAGTTCTGTGAACATCTCGTATTACTGTTCACTTTCAACAAGTAAAAATCATATAACAGTTCTCTTATCTCTCCAACATTCAAAGACTTTGAATGAAGTACACGCTTGCTATAGATCCACCAACTTATCTGTGAACTGAGTGGTAGCGACACCGTCGCTTTAGTGTTGCAAATTAATAAAAGTTACCTATGATTGGGTATGTCAGATAAGAAACTAGGTAAACATATAAACATAATTTTATTATTTTAAACAATACCTAACATTGTTTTATAATAATAAAATGCTAATATAAGTACTAAATAGTCTTCAAAAATAGGAAAATTAATGTACATAGGTAGATACAAACATTAGCTTTTTCTCTGGCATTCAATTGATATAATGTAGGTACCCCACTTATAAACTAAATGTTTAGCAAAGTAGGCAAATGAAATTTAATAACTTGCAAATAAACGTTATATTAAAAAAAAAAACTAATTCTGCATTTTGCATAAGTACCTACTTAGATGGATTCAGCAGTTACAAGCTTGATACAAAAAACCCATAGTTTAGTACTAGCTTCTCTATTTAAACAAAACTCAAATGTCTAGACACTCAAGATGTGTCCTGTAGGACATGACCTAGTTAATAGATAGAATAAAACAAAAGTTTCATCATCATCATCAACTCATATACATCCCCACTGCTGGGGCACGGGCCTCCCTTAACGATTTGAGGGGTAAAATAAAAATAAAAAGTTTGCTTAACAATAATTTATTAGAATCCCGGTTTACAATCATTATGATCTTTTGATAAACTTGCACGCCCAACTTCATCCTGGCTGTGAGGCCATATGCTGCTTATATCCATGTCATCATTATCACTGTCACTTTCAGTTTCCGAATCACTTATCACTTCTATAATGAACGATTTATCCAAATACACATCATGCTTCAAAATATTCTGCTTGTAACTTGCGAACATGATTGCAATGCTGAGCCCACTCACTAACCGTTATACTTTCAAAAGCTTCTTGAACTAGGCCCCGCCTAGTTCAAGAAGCTTTTGAGTCGACAAAGTAATTGATACTTTTTATCCGACAGCGGAAAAGCCAAAACGGTTAGGATTTTGATATCAAAGCGCACAGCACAGTTTTTTTACAACTAAATCGCAGAAACTTTAATACTTACCTACCAACTTAAAATTTGGCTGGTAGGTTCCTTATAGGGTGTAGACATCCGCTAAGAATCCACTTTAGGCACCCCCTAAAGTGGATTCTTAGCGGAATTAGATTTTTCGAGATGTACTTCCTAAACAGATGATCGAATGTTTGTATGAAGAAACCGAGTTTCACGCAGGCGAAGCCGCTGGCAGAAGCTAGCGTATGTATAGTTGTGAGTTCCTACCATACAGCGGTGAAACAGCTAAACCGATTATGATGGTCCTGGTGTCATTGGCTAATTTTATTTATAGCTTGTACATCTTTCATATAAATAAAATTGGTGAGTCTGTTTATCATATCAAAATGGCATTTTTTTACTAAACGCATGTATACAGTGTGGAAAAATAAGTCGGGCCCTGGCGGGAAACTAAATCCTTAAGTTAGCTCGTTTTCTTAAACCTTCCTTTATTTTAAAAAAGAAACCAAACTGATTTCACAATTTTTAAAAATCGCTTGTCTATCCGGTACTCGAACCAACAAAAATTAAAAAAAAACAAACATTCGCTTTTACTTATACTAATCGATAGGATAATTATTCGGGATAAAAAATTTCTAAAAAACATTTGGTCTTACTATCGTCTGTCGTACTAGGTAGATATCCATGAAGAATACCTATTTAATACACAAGTTCTGTGAACATCTCGTATTACTGTTCACTTTCAACAAGTAAAAATCATATAACAGTTCTCTTATCTCTCCAACATTCAAAGACTTTGAATGAAGTACACGCTTGCTATAGATCCACCAACTTATCTGTGAACTGAGTGGTAGCGACACCGTCGCTTTAGTGTTGCAAATTAATAAAAGTTACCTATGATTGGGTATGTCAGATAAGAAACTAGGTAAACATATAAACATAATTTTATTATTTTAAACAATACCTAACATTGTTTTATAATAATAAAATGCTAATATAAGTACTAAATAGTCTTCAAAAATAGGAAAATTAATGTACATAGGTAGATACAAACATTAGCTTTTTCTCTGGCATTCAATTGATATAATGTAGGTACCCCACTTATAAACTAAATGTTTAGCAAAGTAGGCAAATGAAATTTAATAACTTGCAAATAAACGTTATATTAAAAAAAAAAAACTAATTCTGCATTTTGCATAAGTACCTACTTAGATGGATTCAGCAGTTACAAGCTTGATACAAAAAACCCATAGTTTAGTACTAGCTTCTCTATTTAAACAAAACTCAAATGTCTAGACACTCAAGATGTGTCCTGTAGGACATGACCTAGTTAATAGATAGAATAAAACAAAAGTTTCATCATCATCATCAACTCATATACATCCCCACTGCTGGGGCACGGGCCTCCCTTAACGATTTGAGGGGTAAAATAAAAATAAAAAGTTTGCTTAACAATAATTTATTAGAATCCCGGTTTACAATCATTATGATCTTTTGATAAACTTGCACGCCCAACTTCATCCTGGCTGTGAGGCCATATGCTGCTTATATCCATGTCATCATTATCACTGTCACTTTCAGTTTCCGAATCACTTATCACTTCTATAATGAACGATTTATCCAAATACACATCATGCTTCAAAATATTCTGCTTGTAACTTGCGAACATGATTGCAATGCTGAGCCCACTCACTAACCGTTATACTTTCAAAAGCTTCTTGAACTAGGCGGGGAATCTCAGAATTTTTGTGGTCATTATTTACATCAGCAACTTTTCTTTTCGTCGAGCTCCATATTAATTCGATGGGATTGAGAATTGCGATCACAATGATAGGGAGGTAAGTATAAGCATTTGTGTCCATTTTCTTCTAATATTTTTTCAATTTCATATACAGGTTCAGACTTATTTCTCTTTATTATTTCTAACAGCTGAGGTTTCGTCAACTCCTCTCCGTAGTCAATTTTATTTTGTGTCAACCATAATTGCATATCTTTCTTTATAGAATTAGTATTTGGTATTTTATTTACACAAATATGGTGATAAGGGGCATTATCCATTACTATTACTGATGGCTCTTGTAAATTAGGCACAAGTTTTTAAATAACCCACTTTTTAAAGTTAGTACTATTCATGTCGTCATGATAGTCACCACTTTTTGTGTTAGACTTAAAAACTAGAAGAGTATTTTGGACAAATCCGGTATGGGATACCGGAACCCACATGAACAATATTATATCTTTGCCCTTATGACTGTCTGTCATCTACTTCAAATTAATAACAAAATATTATATTTTAAACACCACGTCTGGTGACATGGGCCACTTAGACCCTCATAAATTGTCCTTTTAATGTGAAAGGAACAATTACAAAAAAGGAAATATTTTAGCACAATGGTAAAGAAATGACCAAAAGACCCAACATGTGCAAGCAAATCGTGAGAACCAAGCGACCCAAACCTTCTTAGAAACTATTCAAAAACAAAGCAATAATAAGTAATTGACAAGCGATACTGAGCCTTAAGGCGAGTGGAGGCACTCATGACTCGGCAGGATAGGACACTTAGCGTCAGGGCCGAGTAGGGAACACACGTCTAGGGACACGGAACGTCAGGGCCGCGCAGAGGACACAGGTCCAGGAGGATCTAGCTAAGCTAGCTGACTCAGTAGATATTGTAAGGCTATGTCCCGTTGTAATTCTTAGAAGTTCCAGTATTGTGATACAGTATTAGATATAGATGAACCGAGTCTAGTTTAGGCTTGTCTAATATTTATAGTACAGATCTATGTATGTGAGTCAGAGTACGAATGGATGGGCATTGATTGTGATCTAGTGAGTAGTGTGTAAGTACGCGAGTGAATCTCAGCGGCTGTGTTGAAGACTGAATGGGTGAGTGTTGTGTGTTTTATCCTTCCTTATTCCATCCTATGACAAAGTAACCTGAGCTTGCGGTTGGTGTTAGGGACTCGAAGAAGGCCTTCCTTTGGAGTGAGTTGACATTGACTTTCCATCGAGTGGACTTGACACTTCCCGCCATACTGGTGCAATCATGACTTAAACGCTGCCAATGGAAGGTTGAACCGAATATATATTCGTTACATGCTGAGGCCAGTTTAAGATATACTAAGATCACAAACCACCAAACACTAGCGATGGCTACCTCCCCCTAAGAACTGACTGACAGTAGAGTGATTTACATTGCTCTTGTTATACGCACACTTCCAGGGAGCGAGGGTAGGCTTCACCAAGTACCCCAAACTGCAATGATAGTCGTTCTATGGAACGCTAGGGAACGTATCTCGTTAAAACACACCGGTCTTCGGGCCTCTTACTGATACAAAAAAAAAAATATTTAGCGAGACACGTAATTTGGACTCATCTCTGGAAAACCCCGCAGCTAGACGTAGTTCGGAGGCATATAAGTTATAGTGTCCTCACCTTTGGGTAGAGTAAGGAAGTGAGAAGTGTCGATTTATTGAAAACCACTTCGGCGTCTAGCAAGGCGACTGTAAATAGTTCTGCGACCGACTGACGATGCGTCACGCTTGTTTAAGTTTTGTATTGTCTTAGTGAAGAGTGAGTAGGCCGTTATAAGGAGTCAATTGTAGAAGAAGTGTGTCTTATCCAATAGCGGAGGCCTCACAACCCTTTGCCGTAGGATTGGTCAGGACACGCACGAGCGAAACGGATTAAAGTAGTTTCTAAAATAATTTAACTTGCAAATACAAGCGTCACGTGTCATATACCCTTTTGCAGCCCTCTTAGTCTCATAATATTCATAACTAAATAGAAAAGTAGATTATCCTTCCTTATCCCTTGGATTTCCAACCCTATTTGATTTTAACTTTGCTTTTCTCAATTCCCCACCTAATCCCCTAGCTTTCTAAGTCGGGGGAAGGTGACATATTCCTTGGAAATCCATTACTGTCGGTGGGACCTTGCCCAGACTCTGGTTGAAAGCTATAAGGACGAGCGGAGGAGGAGCTCGTCCTCTTCCCCTTAGGGGGAAGCCGACCTTCATACTTTCATGTAGGGAAATTCAGAAAAAATGAAAATTTTATCAGCTGAGGGTCTTATTGGAACAGTCACACCCTTTTTATACAGGCATGCTCTAACACTCCATCTACACCCTCTCCTTACCAGCATTAACCTGATGTATGCGATGAATGTATATAGGTTTCATCTAAATAAATTAGCGGCCGAGGATGTGGATTTATAATTTTTTTCTACAGCATGCAAGTATTTTGCTCTCCAAGCTGATACTTCATTGCGCTCCATGAGCATTTTACGATTAGACTGCGACTTTTTAAAACGAAAACCCATTTTGTGGAGCAGCTTTCGTAGACTTTCTCTTTGTCCCGTGTAATTTATTTCTGTTTTTAAGACCTCTAGGAGCTTCTTAACAGTCGGTAACTCGTTTTTATTAGAGTAAAATTCATGTACTTTCCTCCAGATAACTCCCATGTCAAAATCATCAACATGAATAAACCCACTTTGACGTTTCCTCTCCTTGCCTGGGGTCCGAATTTTTGTACCAGCTTCTTCTGCTGCATGCCCTTATTTAACTATTTTTGAAATTAGCCCTTGACTCACACCTGAAATATAGACAAAATTAATTAAGTATTTACATCTGTAGTTAAAATATTGAATGTAAGTATGAGTAACTATTTTTTATGCGGCTTGCGTACAAATCGCGTCACGTAAGAAGAACACTGGAAAGCAGTTTTTACGTGACGAGAACTATAGGTAGTTGAATCACTCAGCTTTATATTTTTTAAGTTACAGTTACGTTAAAAAGTAATCAATGAAAAAAATGTCGGGTAATTTATAAAAAGAAAGTAGACAACACTAACCTGTAGCTGCCGTAATTCGTTTGTATACTCGATTAAATGGAATAATCGGATCCTCCGCCCGAGCTTCTTCTTCAAAAAAGGCTTTGACCTTAAGAATGATGCTTCGCGCATCACTTTTAATCGCTTTCGGCATATTAAACGCTGAAAATGTAGAAATATCGCAACAGAAAACACAGAGCACCCGAATGTAGTAGACACTGACAATCGAATGACATTTCAACATGGCGGTCGTAGTTTCCATTTTCTCCATTTCACAGATAAGTTTGTAAGACAGTATGTGCATCGAACGATTTTATTCGAAATTCAAACTGGGCCAAATTATCGACCATAATATCGATTGGTTGGATTTTCGAAGTGAAATAATGTAAATATTTTTATTATTTTACAGAGTAGTAGAGAAATACGTTAGCAACTGTCGGTAAGTAAGTTTAAAAAAATAAAAAATTGTCCATCGACTATTAACTTACAATTTAATGTAAGTTGTCAGATATCGTATATTATGGCAGTATCTTCGTGTTATTTCAAAAAGTAAGCTTTTTATGATTTTGATATTTTCACTTCCTTCTCAAAAGCTTCGAATGCGCTATAATAATGAGCATGGATGCGTGACGCACAGGACCGGTCGTTGTGGCGACGCTTGGCGAGGCCTATGTCTAACAGTGGACGTCTTTCGGCTGATATGATGATGATGATGATGAATGAGCATAATTCAGAACATATTAAGGAGTTTTGCTTAAAATAAGGCAACATGTTTTAGCTTTTTATTTGTTATGCGTGGATGCGTGTTATATTTTGTATTCCTCCGCGACACAGACAAGCGGTTATATTTAACAGTAGCTTAGGTAAAAATGATAACTAAAATGTTATATTATTATTAATAAGTTATTATATAAGTTATCATTTTTATGTTTGTTTTCAGTTTCCCGAAAAATAATTAAAAAAGCAATGGATTGATGCTACTGGAAGGCCACCTAACCACCTTATTGGTTGCCTAAAAGAATATAGTACCAAAGCTCAATTCACTTTTGACCAGAAATGTTTCAGCCTCTAAGAAAACGCCATCTCTCAAATCCCTAAATCAAGACTAACCTAATTTTTGTAAAGTTTTTTCTTTTAATAACTTGTTTTTTCATGTGTAATTCATAATTCATAATATAAATTATAAAACTTTTCAGGATTCTATAGTAGTGCGTGTTCCATTTCGCCGATTTTTCGTATTTGATATTGTCGTTCTAAAATGCCGTATAATTGCCTAATGGCAATAAATAGAGTTTTTAGTTTTTTGAAAGAATAGAATAGAATAGCATTTATTCGGCGCAAGCAACACAATATACCACAACATAAAATAGTAATAAAAAAAAGAGTACAAACATACAATACCGTTGCAGTGACTGTGCCTGAACCAAAAGGGTCACCAACTCAGCAATTGCTGGGCGTCAGACACCCAGCGCTGATTTTCAGTTGGCACCCCGCAGTCACACACGGATGATGGTAAATAAAATATACTTAAACAAATAAATATAACCTATATAGATATAACCTATACTTAAAATAAATATTGATACTAGTGTATTTGTGTGATAATATTGTTATAATAGGTACATTACTAAATATTATATAAAATATGCCATGGTAGTTACAAAACAATTTTCTCACTATACCCACAATATTTCAACAAAATATATCGCGGGAAACATAATGCATCGCGCGATGCGAAAGTTGACGTCAGACAAACATCGCTGCACCGGCTCGGCGACTAGCCTCTATCTTGGTCTAAGACAAATATATACAAATACTACCGAAAATAATTTAGGCTTCCAGAAAAAAAGTTTGTTTAGATTGCTAAAGTTTAGAATTACAAAATTGAAAAGGAGTAGAAATGGAAACAAAACGAAAGTGGAGTGAATACTATGTGGTTCCTGACGATATAGATGCAACGCGCTCGTGAAATACAGACTGCCTACTTTGATTATATAAATCAAAGACTACATACAAACACCCTTATTACCTGAAAAACCCAATTATGTGAATAACATTTTGGTTGTTATACTTTTATATACATATATATTATATTATTATATACATTATTTTCTGGAAGCATTCGCTTTTATTTAATTTGATATTGGAACCCAAAAAAAATAGCACGTTAAAAAAAATAAAAAATCGATAACTTTTTTTTTTAGTCTATCACTAGCGTAAATGTAAAATAAATGGCTTTTGCATACCACATCGATAGTTGTATGTTGTTAATGTGTGCGTAAGTTGTACGGTGCAAGGAAAATACACGCTGTTTTTAGGCCAATAAGGTTTATAATTAACTGTGTAGTTTAGTCTGATTTATGATTTGTGGATGTGTGCGCGACTGCGTAAGTATTCCTGTACGTGTAGTAGTATCGGTAGTGGAAGGAGAAACTGGATACACAGTGTTCCGATACATTTTTTTTTCTACTTAGCATATCTCCTCATTTCTTATATCTATGCTCAAAACTTATGTTTGTAAATAATAAATTGTATTTTAATTATCTCACAGATGGTGTAAAAAGTGGAGTATCCAACACGGGGATAAAGCTGTCTTTGTCTTGGGAGGTTTAAATTCCTCACTTCACTCAGGTTTCTTTTTTACCCGACTGCAAGAAGGGTTATGTTTTTCGCGCGTATCTTGTATGTTTGTATGTATGTAATATTCTTTATTACCTCATATCTTCCAAACCGCTGAACAGATTTTTATAATTAACATATCATTAATTTGTCTTGATAACCCAAGTGTTCTTAGATAGGTGACGTTAAAAAAAACAACATA
Source organism: Mythimna ferrago (assembly GCA_910589285.2). Taxonomy (NCBI): domain Eukaryota; kingdom Metazoa; phylum Arthropoda; class Insecta; order Lepidoptera; family Noctuidae; genus Mythimna; species Mythimna ferrago. The sequence continues at coordinate 30,780,990 of OU342676.1, forward strand.
TCGACTGTGAAATGCTATATGTTAAAGTAAAAAAATATATTATTTTTTTATTCTGCAATATGGGTATCAAATTAAAAGGCTTTTCATGAGGATTTCAAAATGACCATATTAAAAAAAAGTACAACAGAAAATCTATGTTATTTATTTTGTACTGAGGCGAATGCCTAGGTCGGTTTTTAACTTTATAGTGATTTTACGTCTAAAATATAATGAATAAATAGTGATTTTAAAAAATAAAAAAAACCCGACTGTGTAAAAAAATACTTTAAATAAACACTGAAAAGACTATAAACAAGTTCAGTCCACAGTTCAGCAACAGTCGGGACCCACATTAGATAGAATGATTTTAGTCTACATTATTTTAATGGGTCCCGACTGTTGCTGAACTGTGGACTGAACTTGTTTATTATCTTATTATATCTTTTCAGTTTTTATTTAAAGTATTTTTTTTAACAGTCGGGTTTTTTTATTTTTTAAATTAATTTTTTATTTTACACTTTTTAATTACAATTATAATATCACTATTTATTCATTATATTTTTGACGTAAAATCACTATAAAGTTAAAAACCGACCTAGGCATTCGCCTACACAGTCAGGTTTTTTTATTTTTTAAATTAATTTTTTGATCATTCCTTTTTTCTCTTGTTTACCAGCATACAGGGAAGGTTTAAAAGCAAAAAAAAAAAACCGGCCAAGAGCGTGTCGGGCCACGCTCAGTGTAGGGTTCCGTAGTTTCCCGTCCGTCACAATAAGTGTACCCACTTATGAGTTTAAAAAAATGTTTGCATATACGATTATACTACAAACTTAGTCCAGAAATTATTTTGTAGAAACTTTTTGTCTTTTTGTACAAAAACTGTTCTTTCCATCAAGTTCAAAATGATTTTCCTAGAAAGACCTTAGAAAGTTCTATTTTTCAGATTTTTTTCATATTTTCTAAACTTATGGTTCAAAAGTTAGAGGGGGGGGGACACATTGCTTTTTACTTTTGGAGCGATTATTTCCGAAATTATTGACATTATCAAAAAATGATTTTAGTAAACCCCTATTCATTTTTAAATACCTATCCAACGATATATCACACGTTAGGGTTGAAATTAAAAAAAAATCACTTCCCACTTTACATATAGGGGGGCTACCCTAATTAAACATTTTTTTCCAATTTTTATTTTACCACTTTGTCGGCGTGATTGATATACATATTGGTACCAAATTTCAGCTTTCTAGTGCTAACGGTCACAGAGATTAAGCGAGGACGGACAGACAGACAGACAGACGGACAGACAGACATGGCGAAACTATAAGGGTTCCTAGTTGACTACGGAACCCTAAAAATAGGGTAGGGTAGGTGGGTAGCGTAGGGTAGGGTAAGTAGATAGGTAGCGTGGGGCAGGTAGGTAAGTAGGTAGGGTAGGGTAGGTACTCAGTTGACGAGAGCGAAGCCACGGGTAAAAGCTAGTAATGTTCATATATTATGAATCACGGAAATAAACATCTTTCTTTCTCGTTTTCTGTCTGGTAGATATCGCTGTTAGTGATAGCGTGACGAGTGACAGGACAGAATGGAAGAAAAAAACGTGTTGCGCCGACCCCAAATAAAACGGAACAGAAGAAGAAGAAGGAAGAAGAAGAGATATCGCTGTTAGCGATAAGGCCCCCATTGTAGGTGCCCATAGATTTAAATAAGTTTAAAAGTTTTGTTACTATATTGGTGTACAATAAAGTTCGTTTTTCTCTTTCAGACACGTGACATTCGTCCAAATTTTCCATTCCTACAGTAATGTATAGTACCTAATGTATGTAATTTTTGCTTATCGCTATTTTCAACCATGCTCTGCTGATACTTATGTCGGAGTTCTGGGTTTGATTTTCACGATTTTACATAGAACCAATATACTTGTACATACAAGAGACCAAGGAGTTCTCGGTCTTGAGATCATGCAGAAGTTTCTAATGATTTTTTTTATACTTGAACACTGAAAATATTCGTAATTTTCACTTATCGCCTTCTTCAACCATGCTGTGCATATATTTGAAGTCGAATGTGTTGTGTTTTGCATTTCTTTGTTTATATACCATCTCATCCACTTATTATGGTCAGATTTATATGTGAAAACTTTTGTTTTGCGTAATTATCGGCTGTTTCATGATACCTATTTGTTTTTTTCTGTTATAACGTTGATACGTTTTTATTTTTTTGCGACCTCTAATTGACAGAACTATTACTAAAAGTATTTAGGTACTATGGAACTCGCCTTTGTGCACCTAAAGCACTTTTAAAATTTTGCTTTTGGAAAAAATGATCTGCTACCAGAAGTTAGCAGATCATATTTTCATTTGATATTTTTTTCAGGAAAATCACCAGAACTTTTCCTGAAATGTATCAGGAACTCCAGAACTATGCTGCATGCGAGTAGAACTCTCATTTTTTTATGCTCTATGGAAAATGATCTGCTAAGTTCACGGCCATGCATAAATTCGATTAGAATACGGAATGTCGATGCACAAAATATCGATAAATGCTAATACGATGCTACAAAATTGCGATGCACGTTACGGCGAAAGACCGTCTCTGCGAAGCCACTTCGACTTCGATGCATTTTGGTTATATCTAACTCTGTATTTATGTTAAGTTGATTAAATATACTTATAATGTCATTAATTATACATAATTATATTATGATTGTTTATTATCTACTGTACAAACCATTATGGAATACATAATTATTTTGTTCACTATGCGTTTTGGTTTATATTATATTACTAGCTTTGCCCGCGCGGCTTCGCTCCCGCTCTTCCTTACTCCACCCTACTATACCCTACTCTACCCTACTTTACTCTACCCTACTCTACTCTACCCTACTCTACCCTCCTCTACCTTACTCTACCCTACTCTACCCTACCCTACTCTACCTTACTCTACCCTACACTACCCTACTCTACCCTACACTACCCTAATTTTCATTTTTTTTTCCATAAGAACCTTCTTCTCATAATAACGAACACAACAAAAAAAAAATTAGCGAAATCGGTCCAGGCGTTGTTGAGTTATGCGCTTACCAACACATTTTGCGATTCATTTTTATATTATAGATATTATTTTTTGGCCCATTCAAAACATATTTTCGTTCTGTCGAAGTGAAAATCTTTCCGGTGGAATTTCGTGGAGTATTTCCGACGTCTGGCTCCCAAACTCAACCGGACTGGGGCCGCTCTCAAGCGGCTCCTGCCCAACCTTGGGGGTCCAGACGCCTTCTGCCGGACGCTCTACGCGAGGATCGTTCGGTCCATGGCCCTCTACGGGGCGCCGGTGTGGGCGCCGTCGCTGAAAAAGCGACCGGCGGCCATTCTGAACGCCTGCCAGAGGGTCATGGCAATTCGGATGGTGCGGGGATACCGCACGATTTCCTGCGAAGCGGCGAGCCTTCTGGCTGACCTACCACCGTGGGATCTGGAGGCAACAGTCCTTGCACACATGCACGACATGCGCGTGGAGATGCAACGCCGGGGTGAAAGTCCTCTGCCACGACAGGTCACGGCATGGCGGACAGAGCTCCGGCGGGATCTCATGGTGGAATGGCGTCAGCGACTATCGCAACCCCGTGCTGGGCACGCCACAATTATGGCGATAAGTTCCATCTTTGAGGCGTGGCTGGAAAGACCTCACGGCGTCCTTACCTTCCGCATGACACAGGTCCTCACCGGAAATGGCAAGTTCGGGAGGTTCCTGTTCCGAATTAAAGCGGAAGTGACGCCCGGGTGTCGCCACTGTGCGGAACGCCCGGAGGACACGGTGGAGCACACAATCGCGGTGTGCCCTGCTTGGGCGGAGCATCGCCGTGCCCTCGTGGCGGTGATCGGCGGCGGAGACCTCTCGCGCCGGGCCTTGGTCGAGGCCATGGTCCGGAGCGAGGAGGAGTGGCAGGAGGTCGCCGACTTCTGCGAAGCAGTAATGCTCGCTAAGGAGGAGGCCGACCGCATCAGGCAACGGCGCTCTCGCCGCCGCCGGGATTCCGATCCCGATTTCCAGCCACCGTAGTCGCGGGCTTGCAGACAGTGAGGAATGGGTAGCTCGCTATCCGGCCGTCCGGTAACTGTCCGGACCAAGCCCAAGTCGTCGACGGCGCGCGCTGTTCCCGCGCGCCTCAAGGAGTTGTCAGCAACAGCAGGGGCCCAGCCGGGTCGAAGCCTACCGGGGCCAGGGTTATCCGAAAGGGCGCTCGAGCCCCGGTATGAAGGCTTGAAGGAACGAGATGGGTTTTTTAGTCAGAAAGAGTCTGACACTATCTCCCGCTCCGCCCAAGAGCGGGGGTTGTCATAAGATGATTTTTCCCACCGAAAAAAAAAAAAAAAAGTGAAAATCTTTCGCGGTAACGTGCATCGAAGTGTAGTGGCTTCGCAGAGACGGTCTTTCGCCGTAGCGTGCATCGCTATTTTGTAGCATCGTATTAGCATTTATCGATATTTTGTGCGTCGACATTCCGTATTCTACTCCATAAATTCACTTACAGCTCGCGCAGGCCAACGGCGGGTAGCAGCGCGTCGCGCGCCAGAGTGCTGATGTTGTTGTTGGACACGTCCCTGCAACAAAAACACATTTTACATTACACACGTCTGACACGTCTAACACTTAAGGACACATCAGTGCTTGGGTAAGTAAATAAGAACTTAATTTGAGTATCCGTAGTGGGCACGGGGCGCAGGCTTCTCGATGTGGGACTACACGGGCCGTTATCGCGGGACGCGCGCTGCCAATTACGGTATAACTCCTTCATACAAGTAATTTGAAATTTCTTCATTTTTCACATAAATAAAACAGTTAAATGACAATTAGAACGTATTCTTTTCTTTTTTATTCTATCGAACTTGTAAAAAATGTCCGGTCCTTCATCCAAGTGGCCGCAATAAGTGCGCGGGCGGCGAGCGACCACCCGCGCTGCCAGTCTGGCCGAGCACTTGAGTTGACGGTTATCTACCGGGGAAATCTATCAACTGACAACGTCAATTTTATTATGCGACTTATGCGTGAACTAAGTAAGCGACAACAAAAGAGTTTACGCTGCATCCATGCTAGTGTATAGTCTGTCTAATAAGTCAACCGACTTGGGAATTTTATATAATATTGAATCATTTAAAAATACTTATATTCGGTACTTTTTATAAGGTTCTTCTGTTAGTAAATAATGATCTCTATCTCTTAATCAACCTTGATTATTGAACTCGTGTTGACCTAATGAGATTTCATTAAATCCTAATAATTACCCAAGTCGTTTAACTTATTAGACAGACTCTAGTGATGACGCATGACTAAAGGCATGTACAGACTTACGAAATAATAATAATAATAATAATAATTTATTTCTACATAAAAGTTGTACAAATTTTGAGCAATGAATTATAATATAATATTCCACAACTATCACACAACGCCGTCTAGTCCCAAGCTAAGTTTATTAATTCAAGGTTACTTAATACAAATGCATAAGAAATAGACATGTGCAACTGCGCCTGAGCTAGGCCGAGCCTGTATTTCAGGACGCAGTTCTCTTCCCAGAAAAGGAGTTATCAATATTACGCATTTGCGTGTTACGTTTATATACTTTTTTATATAACAATATATCAATTTGCAATCGATATTGTGAGTTGTGTGCATGCATGTGTTTCGTGTTTGTGTGTGTAATTTTATCTCAATGATTTAAGATGGTTTTCAGTAGTTTGGTAATCGCATGTGAGTAGAAATTCTAATAATTTGGTTTTGCATTCTTGTTTGCTTAGTGTGTAGATATTGAAAGTTGTGTTTAGTTTATTGTAGAGGAAAGGACCATTGAAACAGAAAAACCTATGTGTAAACGAATGTTTAAATTGACGGGACTGGGGTACTACAGTGTTACGATGCCGTTTAAGCAGATTATTCCTGTCCAGAGGGGCAAGAGAGTGTTGTTTGAGAATTGCAGTTAATATATAAAGTTGACGTACAGTGGGTAAGTTCCAGGACTGATACAAAAGATGTGTAGGGTAATCAATGGGTCGGAAGGAGCTGACCTTTAGAATGGCTCGTTGTGCTATCTCAAGAGGAAGTAGAGTGGTTTTGGAAGCTCCACCCCAACTTGAAATGCAGTAAGTTAAGAGCGATTCACAAAGTGCCTTATAAACTTTTTTTAGGATTGTAATGTCTGCCACATGGCGTAAGTTCTTGAAGACGTAAATCAATTTTCGAAGTCTGGATTGAAGCAAGGAAATGTGTGCACTCAAAAATTCAGTGATGAGTCGATTATAACACCTAAGTATTTTGCTTCAGATTTTCTGATTAGGCAAGGGCAATTGCAAGTAGGATCATTTAAAGAGGGGACATGATTGGGATGTGACTTTAAGATAAGTTCAATGGGGGGTGCATTAGAATTTCGTAAGTAAAATGGCATGTATAAAGTTTTATCCGAGTTTAGAGTGAGGACATTTTGCTTCAGCCAGTTGGAAACCCTATTGAAGCCATTCTGCGCCAGCATAAAGGTGTTTTCCCAGGTTTCAGCAGAAAATAGCAACACAGTATCGTCAGCATAAGAGATGATGACGCCCTGCTCTAACTTCATTTCACATAGCTCATTAAGATACACTAAGAAGAGCGTAGGTCCTAGCACCGAGCCTTGTGGGACACCAAAAGAGATAGATAGGTCAGTGCTAATATATGTGTCCACTTTTAAACATTGCTTACGATTACTCAGGTAATCTTGAAACAATTTTAGCTGTAAGCCTCTCACACCCAGGCGTTCCAACTTAGATAGAAGACGAGGAACTGACACAGTGTCAAACGCCTTACTAAGGTCGAGAAAAATGCTGAGTGCTTTGTTATCATCGTCTAGACTTCGGACAATATGATCAGTAAGTTTATGCACCGCATCCTCTGTTGACTTTCCAGAACGGAAACCAAATTGTCCAGAGGAAATTAAACTATTTCTTTCGAGATACCTAACAAGTCGACAATTAATAACTCTTTCCAGAATCTTAGAAATAGCTGGTAGTATGGCAATTGGCCTGTAGTTGGAGACACAAAGTCTATCTCCCGCCTTGAAGATAGGGACAATGATAGCCTTCTTAAGAACATCCGGGAAAACCCCTCGGTTAAGGCAAACATTGAATAAATGAGTAAGGGGTGAGACAATGATATCTTTTATGGCTTTCAGTATGCTGCTAGATATTTTATCATGTCCGATTGCACCAGTACATTTTAAGCCATTTATAAGTGAGAGGATCTCGCCCTCATTAGTGTCTAGCAATACAAACGAGTTTTTAGATGTGTGGTTTGAGATTGGAAAATCAAAAGTATCCTGATCTATTGTCGAACAGTTTAGAAGCTTGTTTGCCAGTGAACTTCCAACGTTAGCGAAATAATCATTAGCTTGATTGACAGATGTTTGAGGGCAATCACCAAGTAGGTTGTTAGCAGCTGATTTTGATTTATTAGTGTTTGTTACTGATCTGATGACTTCCCAGAGTTTTTTATTGTTACTACTGTTTTTGTCTAGTTCGCTTTTGTCGTGTTGTCTTTTGAGTCGTTTCAGTAAATTATTACAATGGTTTCGATACCGGTTGTAAGTTAGTTTCAAGGTATTATTTTCAGGTGCACTTTGTGACGCTTTGTGAAGGCGATCCCTATTCTGTATACATCTAAGTAATCCCGGAGTGATCCAGGGTCTAATGATGCGTTTTTTACGGGGGATTTTAACAATTGTGGTATTGTCGTTTATAACTTCTTGTAACATTATTACGAATTTATCCATAGCTTTATTAGGATCGTCAATATTAGTAATGTAACTGAAGTCTACATTCATCAGTTGTTCACGAATAGCGGCGACATTATGTTTAGATACGTAAGATAATGGATTTTTTTCTTTGTGAGTCTGATATAGGCATACTAATTAGCGATGGGCGACTCGAGTTATCCAACTCGAGTAACTCGAGTTAGACCGTAAGCGAGTCAGCCCGAGTCAAAATATCTGCAAACCGAGTTGACCCGGAGAGCGCGCGCGGCGGTCGGTGCGGTGGGTTGGCGGCCCGCGGCTAGCCCGCGAGTCGCGAGGCCCGAACGACTCCGAGCGAGCCCGAATCAGCCCGATGACCGAACGTCCGAGCCGCGAGTGAAAGAGATAGTTTTCGTTCTTGGTTTCTTAGCAGACGGTTAGTCAGACAGAACGAGAACTAATGTGTGAGTTTTGACATAGAAAGCCAGCTCGCTTTTTTGGTTTGTTTACGTTTTTTGTTATTGTTACTTCGTTTGTTGTTTATTGTTTTGTTGCCGTTTTATTAGTTTGTATTAGTTACTTTTATAAAGTTACCTATATTGTATTTTTTGAACTTAAAACTGGTATTCATTCAGAAATAAGTGCTATTACATAGATGTTGATTAGCTTTTTTTATAGGTGTTACTTGATAGATAGATGACCAAATACCAAACGGTGCGGTGTTTAATTTAAGGAATAAAATGCCATTATTATTTAAGTTTCTTATTATTTACGAGATGAAAATGTTACCATTCCTTTGCGCTACATAAGTAGTTCGTTTAGTGATGTGATGTTTGTAAACGCTAATTTATAAACGTCTGATTTTTGAACGGGCTCAATTTTATTTAACTACCATTTAATTGACTCGACGCTGCCACGCAGCCCGCGGCCCGCCGAACCCGAGAACGTAGCAAACTAGCAACCCGCGGTACGATGCACCGAGTTGAGCATTTACTGACTCGGCCGTACAACGCGGCGACCCGGCAGACTGAACGAGTCAACTCGAGTTGCAACTCGAGTTGGTAAGCGAGTCAACTCGAGTTACACGAGTTACCAAAAAGTCGACTCGGCCCATCGCTAATACTAATACCGCGTTGTGGTCTGTAATGGTAGAATTCAAAACAAATGTTTGAGACTTGAGCTTTGTTTTAAGAAGAACGTGATCGAGACAAGTTTTACCTTGCCTGGTGGGAAAAGAATGGGCAGGTAAGAATCCTAGAAAGGCCGTAGTGGTTAGGTATTCATGTGCTTTGACGTCATGTGAATGCATTGAGATATCTATATTAATGTCTCCAATTACAACGGCAGATTTTATATTTTTTAAGTTGGATATAGTGGAATTGAGGGATGCTAAGAAGGGAGTTAAGTTACTGTATGCTGGCGATCGATACAATGCAATTACAGCTGTGTCATTATTTATTGTTAAAATCAAACAGTTACTTTCAGAAAAAGACGGTTCAATTATATCAACATTAAGCGAAGTACTCTATGGCCGAATCGCGTTACAGCGCTGCGTTGTTTCGATGTGAAGCTTAAACCAGGCGGCAGCGGGGTGGCGGTCTGATTGGGGGGGGGGGGGCTCAGGCCGACATACAATGACGGTGGCCGTTTGATGAAAACTTTCAAAAGTTTTTTCACTATAACTTTTTGACTAGTTATCACAGCGTGGACCAAGTTACTTTATTCGGTAACACTGTTAATTGTCCAAATACAACTGTCGAAAACACTCACAAAAATAAAGCTATAAATGACTTTTAATATTTTTAATTTAGAGCACAGTTTAAAACGAACACTGCTGTTAGGAGCGTTCCAGGTCAGTCAGAAATGCAACATGTAATGTAACACACAATGAAAGAATTTGCCGTTCATAATAGTGATGTAACGAATATTCGCATTAGCATTCGCGCGAATATTCGCACATTTTAACATTTGCATTCGAATTCACAAGAAACATACGAAATTTTGAATTTTTTTCTTGACAAACAAAAAGGTATTTAAGTATTGATTGAACGGATATGGAATGATAATACATCATTCATCACTGATGTGAAGAATGTTAAATTTCAACGAATTATTCGCCAATATTATTCGCGAATATTGATCGCGATCGGTCAAAATTTAATATTCCTTACATCAGTTGTATTATCATTCTACATATATCCGTTTCCAATATTTTGCAACAGTTTGCCAAATATTCGCAGGTTTCTTGTGAATTCTGCGAATATTTGTGAATGCGAATGCGAATATTCGTTACATCACTAGTCCATATTGTCGTTTGTCAAACATTTTCGAGTTTGAAGCTTGTTGGATGAAATTTCATATTTTTGTTGTGTTTGGCGCGCCGTTCGATGCTACTATCATTATATCAAGAAGAAGAAGCACCTGAATTGTGGAAGGTAAAATCAAAACATTACTTCTTTAAAAATAAAAAGGCGTTAGCGATCACAAAAAATACTAAGGCGTTAAAAGTATTAGATAGAAATTTTACGGAAAATGATTTGAAAAAAAAGATCAACAAACTTAGAACAAGTTTTAATCGTGAATTAAAGAAGAAAAACCGGCCAAGAGCGTGTCGGGCCACGCTCAGTGTAGGGTTCCGTAGTTTCCCGTCCGTCACAATAAGTGTACCCACTTACGAGTTTAAAAAAATGCTTGCATATACGATTAAACTACAAACTTAGTCCAGAAATTATTTTGTAGAACCCTTTTGTCTTTTTTGTACAAAAACTGTTCTTTCCATCAAGTTCAAAATGATTTTCCTAGAAAGTCCTTATAAAGTTCTACTTTTCAGATTTTTTTCATATTTTCTAAACTTATGGTTCAAAAGTTAGAGGGGGGACACACATTGTTTTTTACTTTTGGAGCGATTATTTCCGAAATTATTGACATTATCAAAAAATGATCTTAGTAAACCCCTATTCATTTTTAAATACCTATCCAACAATATATCACACGTTAGGGTTGAAATTAAAAAAAAATCACTTCCCACTTTACATATAGGGGGGCTACCCTAATTAAACATTTTTTTCCAATTTTTATTTTACCACTTTGTCGGCGTGATTGATATACATATTGGTACCAAATTTCAGCTTTCTAGTGCTAACGGTCACAGAGGTTAAGCGATGACGGACAGACGGACAGACAGACATGGCGAAACTATAAGGGTTCCTAGTTGACTACGGAACCCTAAAAAGGAATCAATGAAGTCAGGATCCGGCACTGATGAAGTTTATATACCTAAATTATGGTATTTCAACGAGATGACTTTTTTGTTGGATGCAACGGTTATAGCGGCTACGCAGAGCTCTGTGGATTTGCAGGTAGTTCTCAAATATATTAAATATATTATTTTTTATTATATTAGTTTTTTTCATTCTTTCTTTTTTTATTGAGTGAATCAGTTGTTGTTAAGACAGTTAGTTTGCCATGGGACTGCCCCGCTAGTATTAAAGTATTCGCAATAGTCATCACGTACTTTTTTCACTTGCTCGTTTGCAATATTACCTCTCAGGCCTTGTAATGGTATCAACTGTGTACCTTCTAACCTCCAAGAACCTCGCAATAAATCGCCGGTATTAGTATCCTCATAATCTACACCACCTAGGCGAATATAGGTATTTCTCTTTGACAAGTAATTATGGATATAACAGCATGCTAGAACAATTTTGCGAACTTTATTAGGTGCCAACGGAATAGCTTTTTTAAAATTTTGAATCGAGACGACAGTATTCACAATCCTTCGCGCGCGGGACAATCGGTTGTTAAAAATTCTCTTGCTATCCGTCAAATCTGTTCTATTATATGGTTTCATGAAGTTTGTTGTCAATTGAAATGCTTCATCCCCTATAAAAACGAAGGGTAATTCCTTGTTGAATGATGGCAATCCATAGGGTGCAGGAATATTAAGTTGGTTATTAACAAGTAGGTTCCAAAAGGTTGTATTCTTAAGAACTCCACCGTCTGAGATTCGATCATTAGCTCCTACATCAACCATTAAAAACTCATAGTTTGCATTTACTATAGCCATCAAGACAATGCTGTAGCCCTTTATAATTGTAGTAATAAGATCCTGAATTTGCTGGATTTTGTATTTCAATATGTTTTCCATCTACGCTTCCGACACAGTGTGGGAAATTCCAACACTGTTCATATTCTTGTGCTACTTTCAACCAATTCTCCCATGTTCTGGGCATCTGAAATGTTATAATAAAATACCACCCCAAATATTAGAACTCAATGAAACGAAATTTAAATCTTGTATTAAACGCACACTATGCAGGCAAGCATATTATAAGTTGGAGGATTATATTCAAGATAAAAATGCTTGGCTCAGTGCTGGTCCAGCTCCACTACTACTAGGGCGTACTAATTAGTTGATTAGTTGGAAACTAATATTATTATTTTTTAATTTGAAAGACACAATTGCATTGTATAATGTAGAAGCACTTTTTTCAAGTTTGTGAATGTGAAGCACCATGGAGCATTTTTATTAGGTTACAACTTTTTTTTGACATTACGAGCATGGCAGTTGAGAGTTGTCATGCTCACTCAAATGTCTCGCTGTTGGTGGCACGTGTCATTGGGTCATTCAGTTTCCTTCAAAATGGTTGAGCTGAGTGGGGCTGATGCACGCGTCATGCTCGTGAACGGGTGCCGTCAGATGGGACTGGTCATCTCTTAGCTGCCAGTGGCTCAATTCAGTTTCTATCTTTTAATTATTTTACATTTTTATTTCACTATCGACATTATGCTCACATGATAGAAGCAACAAGTAATATGTAACCAAGCATTATATGTAACACATAATATGATTTAAAAGAGTGTCCATGGAGTTTCTTACACGTTCTTCTCCATAGAGACCTACTCTTTGGAACGTGCAATTTAGCTTCACTTTTCTTGGACTGACCGACATTTGACTATTCAAAAGTGCCTGTAAATGGTCTATTTGAAATAAATGCTTTGTTTTTTTTTTTTCTGTAAAAAAATATGTATTTTTATTTTACAGGGTTCATCAGAAGACACAGGTGATCGTCATAGTGCAATTGGAAGTAACAAGCAAAAAAAGAAGAAACCAGATGACGTTCAAGTGGAGCTGTTAAACCTAGCGACTTCGTACTTCAGTAATAAAGAGTAAGACGAATATGACGTAATGGGCAAGACTTGGGCTATTCAAATGAGACAACTAAGAGCTGATCAAAAAATTTTGCAAGAAAAAAAACTTTTTACAAAAAAAAATAACCGACTTACTAAAAAAAACACTAAAACCATCAAAATAACTAATTTCGGAAGTCGGCTTTCGGATATTTTTTTTTTTTGTAAAAAGGTTTTTATTTCACACTTTTTAGTTGCAATACACTTACAGCCAGAGTACCTTTTTCTCATGACAATTCCAATTAACTCAAACCCTGCTAGGATACATTGATTAATTACGAAGTTCCAGTGCCTATCTTCCGGCTCCATCATCATCATCAGGTACTTCGATGATACCATTTTCAATATATCTATTCAGAACCGTTCATTATTTGTATTATCATAGTTGTATAACTATGTTCATTGTGATATCTGTGTGAGTATGAACTTCCGTTGGCCATTTCTGGTCTTCGTCACCAGTTCCACTTCATCAAATGTCATTTTTTGACTGTAAATGCTTAAGTCTTAGATGAAAGAAAATACCATAAGAACTGTATGGTTGCCTATAATATTTGAGGAGTTCCGTCGATTTCGCCAAGATTCCATCATCAGATCCCAACTTGGTGACTATGGGACCATTTGGGAAGTATACCCTTTCCAACAAAAAAAGAATTTTTCAAATCGGTTGGCAAGTGACGAAGATATGCGCGAACATACATAAAAAAAAAAAAAAAATACAAACATCCGAATTGAGAACCTCCTCCTTTTTTAGAAGTCGGTTAAAAATAATAAATGATGTTTTATTTGAAGGTGCCATGGGAACACTTACTAGGCACGGAGTGAGTTTTTTGCCTGATGTTGCTTCAGGATCTCCAGTTAATATATCAAACAATTATTCATACTCATCTGATTCTACATATGTTTCACCGATACCACCCCAGCCTCCTGTACCTAGAACTTATTCTACACCAAACAACCCACCCATCTATTCGTCGTCTTCAGAAACTTCTCTGTCCCCGATAAGACACTAATCGCCCGACCTATGTAAGAACATGTGTACCCTACTTTCCATTGATTTAAATCAACAACCTCAGTATCAATCACAAAACAATAACGACTACGCCTCTTCATCAGAAAGATCTCCTGTAACGAATACGCCAAGTATTGGCCAGTCTCCTATGGCAAACACAAGTTCTGCATGCGACAACGAATCGACAATATTGCCTTATCGTGTCAAGCGTTATACACTACGGAAAAGTTCAACAAGAAACTCAAGCCATAAAAACTCCTCAACAAGTCAGCGTTCAACAATACTGCGTAAATCTATTGTGGAACGGTACACATCGGCTTTAAACAATGAATCTCCAAAAGATTCTCCATCTTGCCAATTAAATGAACACTTTATATCTACTGATGAAGAAAATGATCTGATTCGACCAGAGGAACTTAATTTAACATCAGACAGCAGATTCTCGACAATGCGAAACGTGGAGGAAACTTATACAGCAGCTGAATATCTAAAGAATTATTCTAGTTTTTAAGTAAGAAATATTAGTTGTACCTATTGATTAATAATAAATCTATTCTTACCTTTAAAAAATCTTTTAATACTTCTATGACAGCTTCACATGTTTCCATAATTATTATATCTAATGTTGGGGGGTGGATGGCGCATGTAAATTTTAAATCTTCTAAGTCCATTCCACTTGCTAAATATCTCAAGGTTATGGACAATCTTTGATTCACTGGAATAGCTTGTCTCATATTAGTATCCTGTTTTCGTATTATTGGGTCTACTATAAGCAATAAATTGTTGTAAGAAACATAATCTATTCTAAGAAAATTCTTACAATTCTTATAGCCCTAGTTCTAGTTTCTAGTTTCTTTTAAAAATCTAGTTAAAAACCATTTCCTTTCTCTCTAATACTATACTGATCCTACGTAATTTAATTTCTTCCACCAACCCTACTTTAATCTTTTTTTCTACCCTTTTTACTAATTAAATTGTGTAACATATTATAATATGTATGTATATGTATATTTATTCTATTCTATTCCATAATCATCTGGAGCGGTAGTTTCTAGCACTTTCTGTAGATGTTCGTGGATAAAACGATATCTTAGTTTGTACCATTCTTTAGACCAAAGTCTTTTTCTTTTTTTCTCTTCTGACGCAAGACATTAACGTTATAAACATAAGAAAATCGCGATCCTTGTTCGAGAGCATCTTGTCTGCATCTTTAGATCTGCATCACACACAAGTCTATTATGGCGGCGTACCGAAACAAAATAAAAAATACATTTCGAAAGCAAAAAGCAAAAATCCAACACGTAAGGTTTGAATCAAACCGTTTGACCGTCTCGGGGCCCCTTAACAGAAGAACTTTGTAAAAAGTATCGAATAAGTCTCGACGTGAGACCCATATGGTCTGATGTCAATATTAGACCAAAATAACTTTTTTAGACTTTTTAGTGAGATTTTCGAGCTCTTTCTAACAAACTTACATTTCTATCACTTTTCTTTGTGCAGTTTTCAGATTGCTATAAAGTCGTATATCGCAAAATTACAGAATTAAATAGAGTAATAAAGTTTTATTATGCCAGTGGTCAAACTTGTCATCCAATCTTTATGTTTGATCAAACAGATTTGACCGTATATGGGAGTGACAACATGTTGACAACATGTTGGTCATACCAATCCACTCCCACACTAGAGATTGCAAACCGGGGCCGGTGCCGGTGCAATTCATACCGGGTCCGGTACGAAAACTGCAGCACGGAAGTCACAACTTGTAGAAAATTGGCATGGCAATTATGATTTAGGTATAAAAAATACAAGAAAAATCAATTCATGCAATTTATACCCAGAATATCTTTAATTGTCAACTTTTTCTTTTGTGCTTTAAAGGATCTTTTCGTTTTAAACGTAAACGCTTATTGCGTAGCATAGTTCTGTTCCAACGGCCTTGAAATAGTTCTTCAAGCTTCATTACATCTTGGTGAAACCTCTCACTCTCCTCATCACTGACCTCACCAAGATAAGATGGAAAAAAAGAAACGCGCAAATAATAAAGAGAATTTTTAACGACATTCTGCAATCATAGAAATATAAATCTAACTTTTCGTATGCTTTAAACATAGCACAAAGCCTAAAATAGCTATATTATTCATAGTTTTTATTGATAAATAGCACGTCCGAAATAAAAATAAAAAGAAATATGTGGTTCTCACTTTTACTTACTTTTTTTTTTGTATTGTATACTATCTACAAACGTAACACTTATTTCATGCATTTTTGCAGTTACGACAACCAGTTAGTTCTATAAACATGTCGGGTTTTAAAATAAATATGTACAAAAATAATCGCAGTTATCGAATAAAACCGATTTGTAAACAAAACGAAACAATAAATATATGTATTACTCATCAAAAACGTCGACTCCTTTATCGCTTTCAGTGAGGGTAGTTGAAATATTGATTGGCATGTACCTCGGAAACTAAACGTGATAGATCATATCACATACGTTTGGAACTTTTTATCTGTGACTCATTACCATTTCGTTTCAGCTCTTAGTTAAGCGGGTACCAAAATCGTGTTGCACAGTGTTATTATTTATTTGCTGGTTTGAAATAAATATTATTCCGTAAACTTGAATCATTGTATTTTTCCTCCATTTACTTAAAAAAAATATAAAATACTTTAAAGGTTTCATCCTAACACATCAACCCGGGTTGGCGGCGAATGTTACCGGACCCGGCCGGGTTGAAAAACATACCGGGTTGCAATCTCTATCCCACACACGGTCAAATCTGTTTGATCAAACATGTAGCTTCATACCGATTGAACGACAGGTTTGACCGTGTACGGCTGGCATTATAATATCAGTTTTGATGCTTAAATATTTGGTATCATTTTAACGGCGAATATTGAGTTGAGTTTTTATGCTTTTAAATGTTTTGTCCCAAACTAAGGGCATCTATCAAAATTCGACTTTATGCTTCTAAAATTATTGTGTACAAATGATATTAGGATGCAACATCACATTTTAGCACGTGCAAACAATTCTCTATCTTCGTTTATCAAGATAATCTGTTTTTTTTTTCTTTCAGATACTTTATTATATATATGTAATGAAATGACCTCCTTGGAAATGACATTTTATTTTTTTAATTTTTAAGCTGTGGATACGGGGTGACGTATCATTCAATGACAGATGATGTTTAGATTAATTTTGTGCATTTTATTGTTATAAAAACTTGTAGAGAGATAATTAAAGGGATATAATTGAGGAGGCGATATTAGTGAACTTTAATGTCGTTTCTTTGTTTTCAGGTGAGATAAAAGTGTAATTTTAGTTAAACGATAATTTATTACATAATACTGTAAAAGCATCTTGAATAAAACAAATCTTTGTTTTCAGAGAAACAATTTGTGGTTTATTTCGAAAATCCTCAATAATATACCTTATAAAACGACATTTTTGTTAACTAAAAGAAGATGGACCGGCTGCAATTTGAGTTTACGATGATAGCTTCAAATGATGGCAAATCAAATGTATTAGCCATAACCTCAATATCTACAGAAGAAGGAAAATGTTATGTTTTACCTGATGAGCTTTTTTTTTTTTTTTTTTTATGGTGGGAAAAAATCATGCATTGACATCCCCCGCCCTTGGGCGGAGCGGGAGATAGTGTCAGACTCTTACTGACTAAAAGACCCACCCCGTTCCTTCTAGCCTTCATACCGGGGCTCGAGCGCCCTTTCGGATAACCCTGGCCCCAGTAGGCTTCGACCCGGCTGGGTCCCTGCTGTTGCTGACAACTCCTTGAGGCGCGCGGGAACAGTGCGCGCCGTCGACGACTTGGGCTTGGTCCGGACAGTTACCGGACGGCCGGACAGCGAGCTACCCATTGCTCACTGTCCGCAAGCAAGCGCCTACGGTGGCCGGAAATCGGGATCAGAATCCCGGCGGCGGCGGCGGCGGCGGCGGCGATAACGCCGTTGCCTTATGCGTTCGGCCTCCTCCTTTGCGAGCATTACTGCTTCGCAGAAGTCGGCGACCGCCTGCCACTCCTCCTCGCTCCGGATCATGGCCTCAACCAAGGCCCGACGCGAGAGGTCTCCGCCGCCGATCGCCCCCACGAGGGCACGGCGATGCTCCGCCCAAGCAGGGCACACCTCGACTGTGTGCTCCACCGTGTCCTCCGGGCGTTCCGCACAGTGGCGACACCCGGGCGTCACTTCCGCATGAATCCGGTGCAGGAAACTCCCGAACGAACCATGTCCGGTGAGTACCTGAGTCATGCGGAAGGTAAGGACGCCGTGAGGTCTTTCCAGCCACGCCTCAAAGAGGGGACTTACCGCCAAGATTGTGGCGTGCCCAGCACTGGGTTGCGATAGTCGTTGACGCCACTTCACCATGAGATCCCGCCGGAGCTCTGTCCGCCATGCCGTGACCTGTCGCGGCAGCGGACTTTCACCCCGGCGTTGCATCTCCACGCGCATATCGTGCATGTGTGCAAGGACTGTTGCCTCCAGATCCCACGGTGGTAAGCCAGCCAGAAGGCTCGCCGCTTCGCGGGAGACCGTGCAGTATCCCCGCACCATCCTTATTGCCATGACCCTCTGGCAGGCGTTCAGTATGGCCGCCGGTTGCTTTTTCAGCGACGGCGCCCACACCGGCGCCCCGTAGAGGGCCATGGACCGAACGATCCCCGCGTAGAGCCTCCGGCAGGAGGCGTCTGGATCCCCAAGGTTGGGCAGGAGCCGCTTGAGCGCAGCCCCAGCCCGGTTGAGTTTGGGAGCCAGACGTCGGAAATGCTCCACGAAATTCCACCGGCTGTCGAGGACGAGTCCCAGGTACTTCATCGTCGACCCGACACCGATGTGAACTCCTCCTACCGTTAGTTGGGAACTCAATGGCGGCGCGTTCCGAGAGCGGTGACCGTGAAAGCACATCGCCTCGGATTTGTGAAGCGCCACCTCGAGTCCCAACTCCTGGATCCTATCAACGACCATCGCAACCCCGCGTGTCGCTAGAGCGACCGCCGCCTGGTACGACTCTCCCTGCGCTAGGACCAGCGTGTCGTCTGCGTAGCAAACCACGCTGACCCCGTCAGGGAAGTCGCCGCGCAGCACGTAGTCGTACCCGATGTTCCACAAGGGTGGCCCTAGTACCGACCCCTGCGGAACACCGCACGACATCTCTCGACGTTTCCAGTCTCCCTGGTGACCGGGGTAGACTATAAATCTTTCCGACAGATAGGCCTCGACCACTCGACAGAGGTATTCGGGCACCCGGTGGTACCGGAGTGCCCTCCGGATCGTACTCCAGGGCAGGGAATTGAACGCGTTGGCAATGTCCAAGGACACTGCCACGACACACCTGCCCCGGGACACCGCAGCCCCCGTCGTGAGGGCTCGCACGCGCATGATGGCGTCCACTGTGGAGCGCATCCTGCGAAAGCCGAACTGACCGTCCGAAAGGTCCGGCCCCACCCGTGTTAGGCGCCCGACGAGGCGGTTTGCAATGACTCTCTCAAAGAGCTTGCCCACCTCGTCGAGCAGCACAATGGGCCGGTACGCGGACGGAGAGTCCGCAGGGCGCCCTGGCTTCGCTATGAGGACCAGTTTCCCCGTCTTCCAGCAAAGTGGGAACTGGCCCCTCTCCAGGCATGCGCTGAAGAGCCCTCTCAGTCGAGGCCCGAGAGCCTCCATGGCCAGGACCCAGGCCTTTCCAGGCAAGCCATCGGGTCCTGGGGCGGTGTTTTTGGCACTCAGCCTTCGCACCGCCACTCTCATCTCTACCTCGGTCACCTCTGGAGCATCGTCGTCGTCGTCGCTATTGCGGTCCGCGTTAGACACCGCTGGCGAAGGCGGAGCCATGGGCGGGGGGGAGTGTTCCCCCCGCGCAGGGAACAAAGCGTTCACCGCACCCTCCACGATCTGGGGCCGGAGACTCTGAGTCAGCGGGGGAGCCCAGGGGCGCAGTTTTTCCCGTACTGTTTTGTACGGGCGCCCCCACGGGTCCGCGTTCAGAGACCCCAGCCACACGTTGCGGGCCTCCAGTTTGGCCCGCTTGATTTCCGCTCGGAGGGTGCGTTTTGCCGCTCTGTATCCCTCATACAGCTCCGCCTCTCTGGCCTCCGCATCCGGCGGGCGGATGCGGCGCCTGCAGTGTCTGGCGTACCGGCGCCGCGCGTGACTGCATGCGTTGCGCAGTGCAGCAATCTCCGGCGACCACCAGCACACCTGGCGCTTAGCTCGCCCTGGACGGACTCGGGGCATTGCCGCGTCGCAGATTTGCGACATGGCCTCCCGGAACCACTCCGCCTCGACGTCTATGTCGACAGGCCTGTCCGGTGCTTGCACCCAGGCCTGTACCGTCGCGGCTTCCAGGAGGAGCTCCCGGTCCATCTGCTTAAGCGCCCACCGCGGACCGCAAGGGCTCTGTCGGACCGGCGCGGCCGAGGTTTCGGCGGAGACGTCCAACCGGATGTACCGGTGGTCGGAGTACGTCTCCACCTCCTCCATAACGCGCCAGTCGACGTTACCTGATGAGCTGAAGCCGGTGATTCATCATACATATATTGTCAAAATGAATACTTTCTCAAAAATAAAAAATAGTATAAAAAAAAGATATCAAAGTAGAAAAATATGGATAAAATTGGATGAAGATCTTAAGAAAACATATAGAGATGAGGAAGGTAATATGCAATTTTTAGATCAATATTTAGAAGAAATGAGCACAAAACAACCAATAGACATAAACGACAATGTATAGAAACCACTTAGAATACTGTGAAGGGTTTATTTAACATAATTATTACAACATCATAAAAAGAACTATCTATTCGACCACGCTAGATCACAGACACAGATTAGCGCGCGTACAGATAATTAAGAGCTACCAACCACGTTCGGATACTCGTAATAAATTCGGAAACATCCCCTTTTCAATCAAGCTGTATAGTCCCTCAAGTAGCGAGGCGTGGCCCTTACACGCTCACTGCGTCGTGGACCTTGATTGCCATCTACCGAGCTTCGCGAGTCTTCGGAGTTGAAAGCTGTTCATGATTCTGGTGCTAGATTTGACGATGGTGTTGAGAACTCTTCAATTGTAAAACCAGTTGACTCATTACAGTGAGGTTGAGGATGTAGTATTGGAGGTGCAGTCGAATCTGTCATTGCAGTCACCTCCTGCCTATGTACAGCATTCGAAGACATCCCAGTAAAAGGCCTGATATATACCCTATTTCTTCTGTACAATTTATCTGCCACTTTAACTATATAAGATCTCTCACTCATGGCTTTAGTGATCTTACCATATGCCCATCTAGTATTTATCTCAGGCTGAAGCTGGACCATCACCTTCTGACCAACATATAGTGGTGGTTTCTCACTAGCACCTCTATCAAAACGCTCCTTTACCTTCTCCTTCCTTTCTTTGATTTTTTCTGAAACATTAGGAATGATGGCCGGTTTGAGATGATTCATTAGGCAAGGTAATCCAGTCCTAGTACGCCTAGAGTACAATTTCTGGACAGGACTTGTATCATCCATCTGAATTGGAATATTTCGTTGATGAAGTAAACAAAACCACAGGTCCTGTTTAGTTTCTATACTCTGTATTACCAATTTCTTAGCTATTTTTACAGCTGCCTCAGCTTTTCCATTTGAAGCTGGATGATGAGGAGATGAAGTGACATGTTCAAAGTTCCACTTATCTGAAAATGACTTGAAATGCTCATTTACAAAATTAGTTGCATTGTCAGTACAGACTCTCTGAGGTATTCCATGTCTAGCAAAATTCTTCTTACAAATTAGGATTAGCTCACTTGCTGTAAGGGTCGAGATGCGATCCAGTTCAAAAAAATCAGAGTAATGGTCCACAGTCACAAGAAACTTTATATCTCCCACTGAGAATACATCCATTGAGATATACTGAAAAGGGTATTTAGGAACTTCATGACTGACGAGTGGCAAACTTTGTTGTGATGGAGCATGTACTGCACAAAAAAAACACTTTTTTAAATAGTTTTTAAGATCCATAGACATACCGGGCCAAAACATATTTTCTCTAGCCAGTCTTAAAGTGCTACCAAAACCGTTATGACTCACATGTACTTTTTGTAGCATTTCATTTCTTAAACTTTCTGGTATCAGTACCTGATTATTCCTGCATATTAATCCTTCTGTTGTGGACAATAAATGTCTGAATTTGTGATGTATTCTAAGATCTTGAGGTAAGTCTAATATGTACCTTGGAAATCCATTTATGATAAACATAATTAATTTTTGTAAGTTTGTGTCTTCATTTGTGGCTTTTTTTATTCTCTCAATAAGTTTATCTGATATTTTTAAATACCTCACTGCAGATATTTTGCTTATAAGCTTGTAAACTTTTTTTTCTGATAATTTGCTTTCCAAATCATAACTTTCTGCACTTTCAGTAACAGGAGCTCTTGATAAAGTGTCTGCCACATGGTTATTTTTACCCTGTATGAACTCAAGCTGAACATTATACTTTTGAATTGTCAACAACATCATTTGCAATCTTTTAGGTGCCTCTATAAGTGGTTTATTAACAATGTTGATAAGTGGTCTGTGATCAGTTCTGATAATAGTCTTGCTACTGCCTGCAATGTATTGATTAAATCTTTTACATGCAAATACAACGGCAAGCATTTCTTTTTCAATCTGAGCATATTTCTTTTCTGTTGCAGACAAACATTTTGATGCAAAACTAATAACATTATTGTCCTGATAGAGAGCTGCTCCAAGACCCAATTCACTTGCATCACATTCAATAACTACCTCTTTGTTGACATCAAAATATTTCAGTGTTGGTAGACAGCTTATAACAGTTTTTAATTGCTGAAATTCTTCCTCAACTTTCTTAGTCCAGATAAATTCTACATCTTTTCTTGTTAGCAGTCTAAGATTAGCTGCCTTAACACTAAGATTGTCAATAAATTTGCTCAGATAGCCAATCATTCCCAAAAATCTAAGCACTTCTTTGCCACAAGTTGGAGTAGGCATGTTTTTTATAGCTTCGACCTTGGATGGATCTACTTTTAAACCTTCATTGGTTAGTATATGACCATAAAACTTTGCAGAAGTTTGTAGCAGATTTACTTTATCTTTATTTAACTTACAATTTACTTCACGGAGTCTTAGGAGAAGTTTCTCGAATTTTTTGTTATGATCTAAAACCGCTTCTTCGATTGTATCTCCAACTCCATAAATCAAAATGTCATCAGCTATAACTTCTATACCATTTAAATCCTTAATGAGACCAGTGAGTCTTTGTTGAAAAATTTCCGGAGAAGAACTCAGCCCGAACGGGAGACGCAGCCATCTGTAACGACCAAAAGGTGTCCAAAATGTAGTAAGCTTACTACTTTTCTCAGAAAGTCGACATTGCCAGAATCCTTTCTTTGCATCCAAAGTACTAAATACTTTGGCTTTACTTAGCTCTGGTAAACTGAAAATTTGGTCTTTTAAGAGCTTTGTTCAAGGGAATGGGATCTAAACATATTCTAAATTTATGATCACGGCTGACTATTAAAATATTATTTACCCAATCTGTGTGCTGAGTCTCTTTTGCAACAATTTGATCCTGTTCTAAAGTGTCCAGTTCCTTGCGCAGCTTCTCTCTTAGACATACTGGAATTCGACGTGCCGGCTGGATACGTGCTGGAACTGTCTCATCTATTTCTAAATTAACTTCTCCTGGCAAGCTTCCATATCCCTCAAACACGTCACTGTACTTCTGCATGATATTTAATGTCTCTGTACGGTCAAGCTGGTTTGAAACGGTGACTTTTCCACAGTATTTAATAAAACCCAATGATACGCATGCTTTTTCTGATAAGAGTGGTTCATGATCTATGTCCACAATATGGAATATTATTTTAACACTTTGCCTGAACTAGTTTTCGTTCTGCATTTGAAAAGAGCAGTCCCCAAATTTGGTATAACAGTTCCATTGAAACATTTCAACTTCTGATATGTCGGGGTCAATAAGCTGAAGTCATCCTTACCCGTGATCTTTTTATAGCAATTGGCTCCCATGACACATACCTGTGCCCCTGTGTCCAGTGTGCAGTATAGCTTACTCCAATGAACTTAATGAACGCCATCTGTTTTGAAGAACAGGGGTGCTTCTTTATGGCCACATGAGTTAGTGCGAATTTCTGATATTACGATGTCACTATCTGAGTCATTTTCCAAATCAACTGTTTTAACTGACTTCTCTTTCTTTTTACACACTTTCTTAAGATGATTTCTTCCACCACATTCCTCACATCTCTTCCCCCAAGCCGGACAGAGCTTTTTGTTAAATATGTGCATCTGCGCACAAAATTTGCATAATTTCTTGATAGACTCCTTTGTATTTTTAATAGTTATCTTGTTGACCACCTCCTCTTCTTTTTGCACACTCGAAACATGCATTGATGCTCTTTCAGCTGATCTGCATAAATTTATGGCTGAATCCAAGGTTAAACTTTCTTGACGAAGAAGTTCTTTCATAACATTTTTGTCTTTAATGCCAACTACCACCCTGTCTCGTAATAACTCGTCACAAAGGGATTCTGGATAATTACATGGCTTGATTAATTTTCGCAGGTTTAAAAGGTACTCATCGAAAGACTCATCAAGTAACTGAATCCTTATGTTGAAAATATATCTCGAGTAAATAACATTAGTCTTCTTGATTATTTCCGATTCCATTTTTTTAAATATATTACTCACATCTTTCTTATCGCTATCCGATAAGTTAAAGTTCAAGTATTTCAGCATTGCGGCGTTGCCGATTGCGTTAAGAAGAATCCCGGCCTTAATTTCTTCCTTGTCAGAAGCCCACTTGTTCATACCTGTAGCGAGGCAGTAATTTTCCCAGCTCGTACGGAAACACTGCAAGTTTTCGAAGGGATCTCCAGACTCCACTTGCAGGGGTTGAGGCCACGGGACGCTGACACTGCTTTTAAGTTCGGATGACCCATTCGACGGCATGACGGCGTGTTGAAGTTGTTGCTGCATTAAGCCCATTTGTTTTTGCATCGCATCTAAGAGGAGAGCTTGCTGCTCGAAGAGCTTCTTAAATGACTCTTCTGCCATCTTCTGACACCATGTATAGAAACCACTTAGAATACTGTGAAGGGTTTATTTAACATAATTATTACAACATCATAAAAAGAACTATCTATTCGACCACGCTAGATCACAGACACAGATTAGCGCGCGTACAGATAATTAAGAGCTACCAACCACGTTCGGATACTCGTAATAAATTCGGAAACAGACAATTTCCAACATATCTTGGAAAAATTAATAGAAACTACTACAAAGAAAGAAAATCAACATAACCTAAAACATATTTCAGAGAAATTTATTATTGAAAAATTCACAAGCAAGAACCCTAATGCAATGCAATGGATTGAGAATTTTGAAAAGGAGTGTGAGCGCTTTAATATATCAAAAGATGAAACAAAAATAGATATATTGAGATTATTTTTAGAAAAATCTTGTTTGGATTGGTATAGCTCGATGGCCATAAAACTAACAATAAAGGCTGAATGGAATGAATGGAAAAACAAATTTTTAGAAACTTTTAAAAACCGAGGATGGGACATAGTTACATATGCTCTCGCATTTAGATATAAAGAAGGACTACTAATTGATTACGCTATTAGAAAAGAAAGGCTAATGCTAGGCATAAACAAATCGATAGACTCCAAAACAATGTCTTCTAATCTTATTGCAACAGGTTTACCTGGGTTTATCTTAAATAGGTTAAACAGAGATGAACTCAATGACACTACTGATTTGTTCAATGAGATAAGAAAATATGAAGGTATGATGTACAAGAAAAACTCAAGTACAATAAAGAGTTGTACATTCCTTTATAAAAATAAAACTAATGAGAAGAAGCCATGTAACACTTGTGAATCTTTGAACAAAGGAATTAGATATCATCCGGAAGAGTCATGTTGGTTCAAGAAAAATAAAAATGAATCTGAAAAAGTTTTTAAACCCAGAAATGTAAATAACAACTCCATTATTGAAGTAGATATAAATACTGAGAAAAAAAACGAGTAAGTACACCATTAATCAAAATCAAGCTCTTATTAGAAAATAAACTAGAAGTGAGCGGCATTTATGATTCAGGCTCACAGATCTCTTTAATAAATTCAAGACTGATTAAAATAAAAGAAAAAAAGGACAATGAGAATATAGCATATATGAAAACGGTTAATGGTGTGAAAAAAACAGATGGCTTGATAACAATAAAAATAAAAATATTTGATTTAGAAGAAGAGGTGGATGTATACATAGTAGAAAATGAATATTTTGATGATTTTATAATCGGATTGGATATGATAAAGAAATTCAAACTAACCCAAAACGAGGACTTGCGGATACGCCCGGAGGACACGGTGGAGCACACAATCGCGGTGTGCCCTGCTTGGGCGGAGCATCGCCGTGCCCTCGTGGGGGTGATCGGCGGCGGAGACCTCTCGCGCCGGGCCTTGGTCGAGGCCATGGTCCGGAGCGAGGAGGAGTGGCAGGCGGTCGCCAACTTCTGCGAAGCAGTAATGCTCGCTAAGGAGGAGGCCGACCGCATCAGGCAACGGCGCTCTCGCCGCCGCCGCCGGGATTCCGATCCCGATTTCCAGCCACCGTAGGCGCGGGCTTGCGGACAGTGAGCAATGGGTAGCTCGCTGTCCGGCCGTCCGGTAACCGTCCGGACCAAGCCCAAGTCGTCAACGGCGCGCACTGTTCCCGCGCGCCTCAAGGAGTTGTCAGCAACAGCAGGGGCCCAGCCGGGTCGAAGCCTACCGGGGCCAGGGTAATCCGAAAGGGCGCTCGAGCCCCGGTATCGAAGGCTTGAAGGAACGGGATGGGTTTTTTAGTCAGTAAGAGTCTGACACTATCTCCCGCTCCGCCCAAGAGCGGGGGTTGTCATAAGATGATTTTTCCCATCGAAAAAAAAAAAAAAAAAGGACTTGCGGATAGAACAAAAGATAAGAACAAATAAAATAGATGAAATGTCTAAAGATAACAGAAATGAAGAAAAGAATATAAAAACATTAGCAATAAATTTTAATGAACATATAGAAACAGAAGAGTTTGTAAGTATGACAGACCATTTAGATAATGAAAAGAAAATTGAGATCGAGAAAATAATAAAGGAAAATAAAACAATTTTTGCAAAGGACAAGTATGATATAGGAACAGTTACAGATTATGAAGCTCACATAGATTTACTAGTAAATAGATACTGTAGTAAAAGACCATACAGATGTACAATAGAAGATAAATTAGAAATTGAAAAGCAAATATCCATGTTACTAAAGAATAATTTAATAGAAGAATCCTACAGTCCTTTCGCTGCTCCAGTGACATTGGCATTTAAAAAGGGTGAAAATAGGAAATCCCGCTTGTGTATAGATTTCAGAGAACTAAATAAAATTGTTGTTCCACAAGCTCAACCTTTTCCGTTAATAGATGATTTGATTGTTAAAACTAGAAATTGTAAGTATTTTACTACACTGGATATAAATTCAGCATTCTGGGCGATACCATTACGGGTGGAAGACAGATATAAAACAGGATTTGTCACACAAGATGGCCACTTCCAGTGGACCTGCCTTCCCTTTGGCTTGAAAACATCACCAGCAATTTTCCAGAGAATTTTAAGCAATATTCTAAGAAAGCACAATCTCACAGGATACTCCGTAAACTATATTGATGATATTCTGATATACTCGAACACCTTTGAAGAACATATAAAACACATAAGAAATGTATTAGAGGCAATAATACAAGAAGGCTTTAGATTGAAGTTTACGAAATGTAACTTTGCTTCAGACTCAGTAAAGTACCTCGGCCATGTCAGAACAATTCGGTAAGACCACTAAAAGACAATTTGATCTCGATAAGACATTTTCCAACTCCTAAGACACAAAAGAATATCAGACAATTTTTGGGAAAAATTAACTTCTACCATGAATACATACCAAGAAGTGCAATTATTTTAGACCCATTACATAATTTATTAAGAAAAAATGAAAAGTATGTGGTCAGAGAAGTGTGAAGAATCATTTAATCAAATAAAAAGATATTTATGTTCTCAACCTGTGTTGGAAATATTCGACAAAGACTTACCAATAAAAATCTTTACAGATGCATCTTTAGAGGGTATCGGGGCAATATTAAAACAGACTCAACTAGACGGTAAAGACAAACCGGTGGCATATTTTTCAAAAAAACTAAACGAATCTCAAAAACGAAAAAAGGCCATATATTTGGAATGTATTGCTATGAAAGAAGCAGTAAAATACTGGCAACACTGGCTAATTGGAAAACATTTCACTATTTACTCAGACCACAAACCTCTAGAGAACATGAATATTAAATGCAGGACAGATGAAGAATTGGGTGACCTCACATATTACCTATCTCAATATGACTTCACAGTAAAATATATACCTGGTAAAGAAAATATAGAAGCAGACTGTTTGAGCCGAAACCCTGTATTAGAATCAGAAGATAACAAGGAGGAACTATTAAAAATAGTTAATTTAATACAAATAAAAGATATAGTTGAAGACCAAGAAAAAAATGAAACAATAAAAGAAAAGAAACAAAATCTACTACATAAAAATAAAATCTATTATAAAAAAATAAAGAAACTTGAAAAGATTATACTCTCAGAAGAATTTAGTAAAAAAATTATAAAAAAGGTGCATGAAGATTTATGCCATATTGGAATCAGACAATTACAGAAAAAAATAAGTCCACTATATATAGCTAAAAACCTAACAAAAAATATCATAAATATTTGTAAAACATGCGAAATATGCATAAAAAATAAATCAAGATGTCAAGGAAAATTTGGGTTAATGTCACAACTGGGACCAGCAACAAAACCATTTGAGATAATGTCAATGGATACTATAGGTGGCTTTGGAGGATCTAGGTCAACAAAAAAATACTTACACCTTTTAGTAGACCACTACACAAGATATGCGTTTATTGTGACTTCAAAAACACAGAACGCAAGTGACTTTATAAAACTAACAAAGAAAGTACTCGAGACAGATGAGATTGGAATAATTCTGACAGACCAATATCCAGGCATCAATTCAAAAGAATTTAAACAGTATTTGCAGGAGAATAACATCAAACTAATATTTACAGCTGTGAATACGCCATTTTCGAACGGCTTGAACGAAAGATTAAACCAAACAATAGTAAATAAAATAAGATGTAAAATAAATGAGAAAAATAATAAGAGAACATGGACAACAGTAGCAAGAGAATGTGTACAGAAATATAATGAAACAGACCATTCTGTTACAGGTTTTGCACCAAAATATTTACTGGATGGTACAAATGTCAGTATTTTACCAAATGAAATTAAAACAATAGAAAAGGAAGACAAGTGGATTGCTGATAGAAGATTAGCATTAGAGAATACAATAAAATCTCACAAGTACAACAAGAAAATATTTGATAGAAATAGGAAAATACAAGAGTTCGAGATAGGAGACAGTGTATATGTAGAAAATGGAAATAGACTGAACAGGAAAAAATTAGACGAATTAAAAATAGGCCCTTTCAAGATAATAGAGAAAATATCGAACTCCATTTATAAGATTGACACTGGCAACAGAAAAACAGAATCAACTTTATTCCACATAACAAAATTACAACCTGTTACGGCAGAAGATGAAGTAGAAGAAAACGAATAGGTATAAAGATAGCTTGCAGGTGCATTGTTTGTATTATATTATTTAGAATTTTCGTTCCTATGGGGGGGAGATGTAATGAAATGACCTCCTTGGAAATGACATTTCATTTTTTTAATTTTTAAGCTGTGGATACGGGGTGACGTATCATTCAATGACAGATGATGTTTAGATTAATTTTGTGCATTTTATTGTTATAAAAACTTGTAGAGAGATAATTAAAGGGATATAATTGAGGAGGCGATATTAGTGAACTTTAATGTCGTTTCTTTGTTTTCAAGTGAGATAAAAGTGTAATTTTAGTTAAACGATAATTTATTACATAATACTGTAAAAGCATCTTGAATAAAACAAATCTTTGTTTTCAGAGAAACAATTTGTGGTTTATTTCGAAAATCCTCAATAATATACCTTATATATATAATATCAATTAATCTAATAAATAATCACTAGGTATATATATACAAACTTAAAATAATAATATGTACAAACGAGTAAAAAAGGCTGAAAAAACGGGGAAAACTCAGAGGACATTAAAAAATTCGTCCACATCGATGTCAGTGGGAAAAGTGCCCAGAACGCTGGCAGCATTGCCACGCTGGATGGCAATGCTGATTCGTTGACTGAAGAACACTCCAGCCCTCTGGTCACGCGAAGAGTCGACCAACTGTTTGCTGATATCTCGGTCAACTCGATGAGCGCTCGGACCCCATGGCCCTAGAGTTTCAACCCCAAACGGCTCAAACACATAACTTCCTTCTTCTTCTTCTTCTAACTTCCAATGAGGTTATTATATTTACGCCGTTTAAGGTTTTCTGCACCTGCAGAAAATACTGTGTACATATAAATGTATGAACACTTAGAACCTTAATGCCTCTCAAAATAAAGTAAACAACGGTACTAAGATGACACAAATATATTTGCTTCGTATTTTTTTTTTACAATTAGGAGGCATTATAATATATTGTAGCATGATACCTTATGCCAGTATATTGTGTTGTTTTATCGCTGATCTGAACAAAGTAAGTGAAAAAGTAACGTTATGCTTATAGATTTATGGCCGATTACCTTCTGAATGACATCGGACATTTTCGGCGATAGTTGGCTCTCGTCGTGACGTTATGCCTCGAATCAATCACGACTAGACTACACGACTCGTTTGAGCGCGTGCCGTCCGGCTCATTTTGTTACCTACCTAACGTCTCTACGGTGGACAACGGCATTAGGGAATCCAATCCCGTAAGCGCGGATCCCGCACCTTTTTTGCGGGATCGGAAATGAGGGATTACTCATGCGGGATCCCGCACGTCTGCGGGATTGAAGTTTTTTTAAAGAAAATTAGATTCCGACGACCTGCCGTCGTTTTGATTATTTATTACACCCACCCACCTCATCGTCACTACAAAGTGATGAAACAACTTCACATGGAACACGTGACATATTTTTTAGAATTTGTCTGGAAAACAATTGATTGGTTTTCGATTTTACGTTTCAGTTAAATAATTTAAAAATTTCTATTTTGTGTTGTGTGATTCCCGTATCGCAACTGGAATGTCAGTCTAGGTAGGTACTCTATGACGAGGGATTCCCCAAAGCATAAGAATTTAATTTTCTAAAAGATGTAGGTAGGTCCGTTAAATATTTTATTGTTCCTTTTATGGAACAATTGCAGCTGATTTTATATGAAAATCGTAAAGTTTTAATAGTAAACATTACATTTTTTTTGCTATTCTGAATATCTTCCAAACTCGCTTCAGGAATCGAACTATTTACATAGGTAGGGAAGTTTGTAAGAAACTCTCGGTGTGAAATATTAAACTACTACTTAAAACAAAAAAGAAAGTAAAATCCCAATCCCGAAAATCCCGTGGGATTCGCGGGATTGCTGACTTCGATCCTGCAGGCCTGCGGGATCGCGTATTTGATGCGGGATTGGATTCCCTAGCCGTCATGCGCGTGCGAGCCCTCACGACGGGGGATGCGGTGTCCCAGGGCAGGTGTGTGGCAGTGTCCTTGGACGTGTCCTAGGACCATCCCAGATCGACAGCGCGTTGTATTCCATGCGCGTGTATCACAACAAAGAGATGTCAGCAAAATTGTAGGGGTTGAAGCCTGCTAGGGCTGCAGGTTGTTTGAGGGAGTCATCGCAACCTTTACAATTAGGGCAACTGAAGGAACAATGGATTTTAGTCAGTAAAAGTGTACTAATACCTCCCGCGCTACTCACAGTGGGACAAGTAGCACGTGAAGAAATATGCAGAACTGGCAAATCACACCGAATACATCACTAAATATCCATGACAGCATACATGCAGTACAAGCGCATACTTCGCATAGACTTCGTAATATTTAGTACGTTCAATTTAAATATTTTTATTTTTGTATGAAAATCTGATGAACTAAAATATGAAACATTTTAAAAGTCATAGAACAAAAGTTGTTGTTTTTGATGTTCTTAACTAACACCGAAGAGGTTGCTAGTGTTTTACAAATAACCCTGTAAGTATATCTAAAAATGTTTAGATTTAGTGAATTACGTACAATTAGTTTATTTTTCACCGACTTCGAAAAGAGGAGGTTCTATGTTCGGCTGAAAGTATGTTTTTTTAGGGTTCCGTAGTCAACTAGGAACCCTTATAGTTTCGCCATGTCTGTCTGTCCGTCCTCGCTTAACCCTTTGTGTGTACGGAACGTGGATCCACGCGAGACACAATTACTTTTTAATTGTGTCTCTAATTACGGCATACGAAAGGTATCTCTGTGACCGTTGGCACTAGAAAGCTGAAATTTGGTATCAATCACGTCGACAAAGTGGTAAAATAAAAATTGGAAAAAAATGTTTTATTAGGGTAGCCCCCTATATGTGAAGTGGGAAGTGTTTTTTTTTTTAATTTCAACCCTGACGTGTGATATATTGTTGGATAGGTATTTAAAAATGAATAGGGGTTTACTAAAATCATTTTTTGATAATGTCAATAATTTCGGAAATAATCGCTCCAAAAGTAAAAAACAATGTGTCCCTCCCCCCCTAACTTTTGAACCATAAGTTTAGAAAATATGAAAAAAATCTGAAAAGTAGAACTTTATAAGGACTTTCTAGGAAAATCATTTTGAACTTGATGGAAAGAACAGTTTTTGTACAAAAAAGACAAAAAGGTTGTACAAAATAATTTCTGGACTAAGTTTGTAGTATAATCGTATATGCAAGCATTTTTTTAACTTCGTTTACATATTTTATTATCCTGAACGTATCTTCTTTCAAACAAAAAAAGAATTATTAAAATCGGTTCTCGCAATCCAAAATTACCACCGAAAACTTCTTCTGGTACCTATGTATTAATTAGTAACCCAATTCCCCGATAGATGGCACTGTACTTTAGGCTATTTCGTGTTCGCGCTGTTAGGATTTTTTTTGAGTTGATGGGGTCGGGTATTATCGAATTGTTTGGTTGGTCTCTCCTTGGCATTGGCAGTATTATCTTATAACTACATAAAACTTCTATCAGGAACATGCTTAGGCAATTTAGAACAAAACTAAAATTCATTTTTTTAACGCCATCTATCAAAACGTTAAGGTGAAAACCAGTTCATAAATGGTTCGATAGATGGCGTTGTGTAATGACGTCATCTTTTTAAAAGTCGATATTAAGATTTTCCGTGCTTTCATAACCTAACGTGGTAAAAAATCGTTGCTTCTTAAATATATTCGTAATTTTACGAGTGCACAATCGCTGAAATTTCTACTACTTGCATACTGTTTTAGTTATCACCATCCTTTGTGGGCCCGTTTTTAGGGTTCCGTATTTATTAGACTTCCGTGCTTAGTATGTCAACGTAACAAATAGCCTTTTTTCAAACTCATAAGTGGGAACACTTATTGTGACGGACGGGAAACTACGGAACCCTACACTGAGCGTTCCCGACACGCTCTTGGCCGGTTTTTTTTATGTATGTTCACCGATATCTCGGTCAATTGTAGACCGAAAATTCTTTTTTTGATTGAAAGGTTATGCTTCCAAGTTGGTTCCATAGTTAGTTAAATATTTATTTATTTATTTATTTAAACTTCATGTACAATAGTGGTACATAGGCGGACTTAATGCCACAAGGCATTCTCTACCAGTCAACCTTTGGGTTAAAAAAGACAACACTGTGGTAGGTTTGCACAATAAACAAATACATAATAACAAATAGTTCAAATGGAACAATATAAAATAAGTTATTTATAATAATAAAATACATATATATGCTAAAATAATAAACTAATAAATACTATGAAAAATATTGTTATGATCTGATCATAAACTTTGAAGATATTGAACAGAACTCCTCATAGAATCACAGCAGAACTGTGGTTACAAGTAAAGTTGCTTTGTTTATACTTGTAGTCGATGACTGACTGACAGAAAAGGGGGGGGGGGGGATGTATTCAACTGATCTGATGATGATGATCTGAAAAAAAGTAAATTAATGTAATCTAACTGTGTTTGGGATTATTAGAATCGTTATGAGATGCACTGTGGCTAAGTTTGTCTGAGGGGTACTTTTTAGTGGTGGTACCATAAAAGTGTAAAAAAAAAAAACTTTTTACAAAAACAAAATATAACCGACTTCAATGTTAAAAAACACTGAAAAGTATAAAATAACTTTAATTTCGGAAGTCGGTACTAAATAACGAAGAGACAAAACTATTATAGAAACACCGACTTCCGAAATAAAAGTTATTTTATACTTTTCAGTGTTTTTTAACATTGAAGTCGGTTATATTTTTTTTGTAAAAAGTTTTTTTGTGATTGATTAGGATCTTCGCTAAACACCCGCGACCAATATGTAAGAGAGTATAGATCAATGTGTGAGATTAGTATGATCGCATCCACAGAACACAGGAATCGCATCATACAGCTGCCAGTACATCAAACGAGAGCTTAAGAAACAATTATTTTTCAAAGCTCAAACAAGGATGGTGATTGTTTTAAATTCATCTCTAAATAGTTCCATATTTTGTATTTTTACAAGCTAAAAGCCAGAATTTTGATGGTTTACAAATGAGAAGGATAATAAAGGTTATACTAATATACACTGCTAAATTTTAATCGTTTTAATCCCGTGCAGAGCCGATCCGGTATATGAAACACTATCGATTTGTAAAGATAAAATTAAAAAATAAAGTACCTTTTTTTCAAAACTCGTGTTAATTTATGCATGTACGAAATTAATTTCTTTAAGAAAACGTCAGCTGAGCGAGTGCAATGACCTTTAGGTAGTTTGTACGCAACGCCGACTATTAACTACAGGTCATTGAACTCGCACAGCTGACGTTTTCTTAAAGAAATTAATTTCGTACATGCGTAAATTAATACGAGTTTTGAAAAAATGGTAAGTAGGTAGTTTTTTTTTAATTTTATCTTTACAAATCGATAGTGTTTCATGTACCGGATCGATCCTCCACGGGATTAAAACGATTAAAATTTAATGGTGTATAATGCAGTTATGTATGTCTGCTATTGAAAGTTATACGAATTAATTTGGACTATAGAAAAATTTCTGGGAAATACATATAATTGAATATGCGCAACGTTGAGTAGATGTTGCCACACTTGTAACGACTTGGTAGTTATGTGAGCATCAAGGTACATTTTTTCTCAGCCATTTGGACCAATCCCATAAAAGTTTTGGTGGTCTGAGTGAAGACTAAAGGGAACGGTATTATCAAGATTCGTACTACGAAAAAGCAGTACCAGGGTCGCTGGAGAGCTCTCATGATGGTAGACTACTTTTGGGGTATATTAAAAATAAGCTTTGTAAATCAAGTGAAACAAAAAAATCCTATAAAAAGATTTTTTTTTTTATAATTTATGGTGGTTTTTGCAATTCAAAAAAAAATTGTTTTTTTTTTTCTTGTAATTCTACTTTTCCGTATAAGTAACTCAAAAAGTAAAGCTGATATGAAAAATCTGAATTCAGTACACCGAAAATGTATAATATTAGTCAAAATCTTTCATGCAAAAAAAAATTTGTTTGTTGTGTTATTATTGTAATATAGAAATATTGTAGAAACAATCATTTTTTCAAAAAGCAACCAATAATGGAGTTTCTTGCCGATTCTTTGCCATAGGAAACGACCAATTGGAACCGTGCACTAGATTTTGACGTTTTGCAAGTGCCCATTAGGCCTATGTGAAATAAATAATTTTGAGTTTGACAGCTAATATCACTTTTGCTCCGATTTTAACCAACAATCGGCTAGTCATTTAATTATTTTATTTAAATATAAAACGGCCGAAGCCAATTACACTATTTATTATTACCACATAAAGACAAAACGATAATAAAACATTAAAATTAAAACAGGCAAGTCACATGTCGCGCAGGACTTTAGGGGTAGATACATATTTAATAAATAGTAGAAACTGTCATGTATTCAATGACTACCTTAGCACATGTGGCCCCCTGGTAAATCATCAATATTTTGTCTATTAACAGCTCCACCTTTGTTTTAATAATTATATATAATATTTTTTTTATTTATATTTCAACTGTCTTAAATTTGTTAGTAATTTATTTTGTTAACATTTAATTGATAGTTGTAATTATTATATTATTCCTGATTTCTTTTTTTTTATATAGCTTCTTTTTGTAATGTGAATGTGAGAACACTGTATACTCCACGAACTCTTAGACTACTTCCTATTACGACTTACTTTGTTTTTTACTAAGATAATTTTTATTGTGCTTTTGTGTACAATATTTGACTGGTCTACACTGTTCTTACATAATATCTATCAATATTGTAATACCAACCACTTTTTTTAAAAAGAGTAACCATGGAGTTTCTTGCCGGTTTTTCTCCATAGGAAACGACCAATTTGGAACCGTGCACTAGCTTCCGACGTTTTATAAGTGCCCATGTAGGCCTATGTGAAATAAAATATTTTTGACTTTGACTTGACTTTGATTCATCTCAGAATTTCATACATTCTGACAGTATCGTCTTCTATTCTTTCCCAAACGTATCAAAATCTGTGTTCTTGACAAGGAGAGCATTAAGCGCAGAGAGTGTCCGCGGTATGGGCGATTTGAAGTGTGCAACTGCACGACCCGTCAGAACTGCCAGGAGCCGATGTTTCGTGCCACTGTTGTAGTTGTTTGGCACATACAAGTTACAGATAAGGTTTTGTAGGTCAGGAGCATCTATAACTCGCCTGAGTATTTTGAATGCCATAATCATCAGGTCGCGTGACCGAAACCGTCTAGCTTCTAAGAAATTGAAACCCAAGCAACCCAGCAAACATTTCGTGGGATAGGATATATTATTATATGGGTCATGCATGTTTGGTTCTACGACAGACACATTTAGATGATCTCTTGCATAAATGATCACCGCATCGTTCTGATTGGAGGTTGCGCTACTGTTATAGTACATACGACATCCCGGAAATTGTTATGTTTAGCAAGCCCACATTCAGTTAGGACAATAAAGTCACAATTTATGTCCAGTCGTTTTAGAAATATGCTGAAATTATTGAAATAGGTACTTAAACACTATGATGTTTTGGGTCATTATGGTAAATGGACTAATGCAAGAAGAGAAATATTGCTTGCAGTATTTAACGTCACAAACTTGCGATTGAGATACAGAGAAATTATATATGTTACTAATTTAATAATTAAACATATTACAATGTTATTAAAAATAACAACAAAGGCCAAGAAGAATCGTAATTTACGCCGCTCCTAGGCGCCTCCATATAATCAATAGAGTTCATGTTTCTAATTTCTGCCATAATTTTCGCCGGACAGTTCGCTACACTTGTCTTATATTGCTTAGTTTTTTGAAGTGCATGTATTTACGTACCTAATAAGTTAGTAGCTCATTTTGGTTTTTCTGCCTTCTTACGTGGACTCCGAGCACATCGGGCACCCCGGCTGAAGGGGATGCTTGCTATTGTGACACAGTTATTGACTTGGTAACACCTTACACATTTTTTTTTCACGTAAAATAACGAGGACATATTATGCCTACTTTTGACAGAGTTATCCGACCAGTAGGTAAAACCAGGTTTTTATTTATTCATTTTAATAATTTTTCTACACATCTGTTCACAACAAAGTACAACTGAGCATCCCATCCAAGTGCGGAGACCATAATGCAATAGATAGATAGCAGACTGAAGAGGAAACACCTTTATGTGGGAGGCGCAGTAGGGTTGCTCCATCACAACATTTACAACGCCATCTAATCTTAGAACAAATTCGCATAATTATGTTTTAGCGACCGCTTGCAAACAAAACTTCAAAGGGGAAAAAAAAGTCAGCCACAGTCTAAATGTTTTAAATTGATGAATTAATGTTTCACTAATTGTAAACAATTTGCAAAAAATAATTAACCTTAAAATTTATCATCTTTCGTACAGAAATACGAGACGGGACAGTTATGTCAGTTCAACTAGAAAAGCATACAAACCTGATACCTACAAGCGAGCGATCAAAGCGAGCACGAAAAGTACGTGATGGCTTTTTTTATGGTGGGAAAAAATCATCCAATGACAAACCCCGCTCTTGGGCGGAGCGGGAGATAGTGTCAGACTCTTACTGACTAAAAGACCCACCCCGTTCCTTCTAGCCTTCATACCAGGGCTCGAGCTTTCTTTCGAAACTAACCCTGGCCCCAGTAGGCTTCGACCCAGCTGGGTCCCTGCCGTTGCTGACAACTCCTTGAGGCGCGCGGGAACAGTGTGCGCCGTCGACCACTTGGGCTTGATCCGGACAGTTACCGGACGGCCGGACAGCGAGCTACCCATTGCTCGCTGTCCGCAAGCCCGCGCCTACGGTGGCCGGAAATCGGGATCAGAATCCCGGCGGCGGCGGCGAGAACGCCGTTGCTTGATGCGTTAGGCCTCCTCCTTTGCGAGCATTACTGCTTCGTAGAAGTCGGCGACCGCCTGCCACTCCTCGCTCCGGACCATGGCCTCAACCAAGGCCCGGCGCAAGAGCTCTCCGCCGCCGATCGCCCCCACGAGGGCACACCTTGACTGTGTGCTTCACCATGTCCTCCGGGCATTCCGCACAGTGGCGACACCCGGGCGTCTCTTCGGCTCGAATCTCCGGAACACGTGAGGACCTGCGTTATGCGGAAGGTAAGGACGCCGTGAGGTCTTTCCAGTCACGCCTTAAAGAGGGGACTTACGTGCCCAGCACTGGGTTGCGATAGTCGCTGACGCCATTTCACCACGAGATCCCGCCGGATCTCTGTCACCCCGGCGTAAGTACGTGATGGCTTCAAGTACAAACTATAATACATAATAAATAATATTTGGAAGCAAAAATAAATCATTTGTCTGAGTGCTCGTCGTGTGTGGTCATCCAAAGGCAGCAAATAACGGCGGTTTTATGACAAGCGGATAGGTACCTATCCGCAGTACCTACCTACATCTCGCTGTCTTCGTGTCTTCTGCCTTTTGAGGCGCGCTCGCATGGTGCTGCCACAGAGACCTCAGATAACATGCGGCTGAGACAATAGTAGCAAAAGTATCGGACTCGGATACCATTTATTTATTGGTGTCAGAATGTAGCTGGAGTTAGCGGCGTGCGACGTGCGGCGTGCCGCGGGAGCCGATAACGACCTTCGCGGCGCTCGTTATTGGCGCCATCCATCATCGCGCGGTCGCCGACACGACCCGCGCGCCACCCTCGCACCCCCTCAGCCCTGCCCGCCCGCTCTCGCCTACTCATTCACGGCACCGCGGCACGCTGCACCCGCAACTGATGCTAAGGTTAGGTATCTACTTTTTTTCAGTTAAAAATAGTTTAAAACCATCAAAATCAAAAGCATTTATTTCTAATAGACCATTTGCAGGCACTTTTGAGTAGTCAAATGTCGGTCAGTCCAAAAAAAGTGAAGTGTAGGTAATGGTACGTTCTGAAGCATCCAACATCCACCATCAAATCATTATAATAATACGAAACATTACAAGCTATTTTTACTAGCTTCGTCCGTATTGGTTTCGGTTATTTTCTAGTAACATACTTACCAGAAATAAACAAATGGAATCAACATTAAAATGAAAAAATGAAATTCCCGTCTACTGTCAAATAAGCAGTAGACGTGCACACTTGTGCACAAGTTGCAACCTGGTCGAGAGTGATTTGTGCGGGTGCAGTGCTGACACAGCGGGCGACGTGACGGTCAGACAGCTCGCCAGCCATGAGCGAGTCGATAGCTGCGTGTGCACGCGGCCGCCCGCGCAGCGCGCCGCGCCGGGGCATCGCCCGCCCCGAGCGCCTACCACGCCATTACCTCACTCTCCCTCACAGTCGCCGCCACCACCGCCTTGCCTCATGACGTGAAGTAATATCGCCGCTGGCGATACACGCTATATAACACCTCGTTATCCTTGATGTACAAGTCGCCGCGTTCCGCCGAAGCTCTCTCTCTACGTTCACCTTTGACCGGGACATGAGACACTATGACACCAAGTAGGCTACTGGCGAGCGCGTATGGTTTCAGTTGAGTAACATGGCACAGGCAGGTTTAGGGAGCCGCTGGCTGGCGACTAGGGAATCCAATCCCACAAGCACCTTCTGCGGGATCCCGCCCCGCACCTCTACGAGATTGAAGAAAATTTTTTATAAGAATATTGGATTCCAACGACTTGCCGCTGTTTTGATTATTTATTTATTAGATCTATCATTACAAAGTGATGAAACTACTTTTCATGGAACTCGTGACATGTTTAATTGTATGGAAAATAATTATTTTGTTTTCGATTTAACTTGCAGCTAAATATTTATTGAATTTCTATTTTGTGAATCCTATATCGCAAGTGGAACGAAACGTAATCAATATCAGTTTAGGTACTTACCTACTCTATGACAAGGAATTCCTCAAAACACGTCAATTTACTTTTCCAAAAGATGCGTGTCCGTTTAATTCATAACAAATAATGTTCCACAAAAACAGCTGAATTTATAATATGAAAATTGTAAAGTAGTTACATTATAAAATGAAGGAGAAAGAAATACATTTTATTTGCTTAGTTTCGGAAAATCTTCAAAACTGAATTCGGGAATCAGACTATTACTAGTCACACTATAGGTAGGTATACATAGATAGGAAAAAAAAGAAACCCTTGGTGTGAAATCCTACTCGCACTTTACCGGTACTTAAAACAAAAAAGAAATTAAAAACCCCAATCCCGCGATCCGCGCAATCTATACCCGAAATTGTTGACTTCAATCGCGATTTTGATGCGGGATTGGATTCTCTACTGGCGACGACGAGTGTGCGACCTCGACCCGCCGCGCCGGATGGTGAATGGGCCGCGCGCCGCCGCACGCACTACACCCCGCCGCCTGCTACGCAGCCGAATAATATGCATCATATAAAACAATCCGCCGTCCAAATCACGAACGCGGTACCGGTTTGTTCTGGCCAAAACCTTCACTTCACCCCGATTCTCAAAACTCGTTGTGATGGGGATGCTATTCTCGAAATTTTAAAATTGTTATATATAAAGATGTGTTGGCTAATGTAGCAAGCAAGAGGGTATTGAACCACCCCAGTTTTCGAGGACAAAGGACGCGCTCATCGCGTCTCTTTCGCGCTACGATAATCACGACCTCAAGTCCCGGTCGGTCTACATCAACCTTGAGGTCCTGATTGTATTAATAATCGAGATTCACAAGCCCAAGCTTAAGCTCAAGCTTGAGCTCAAGTTTCAGCTTAGGTTTACGTCATCAGCCGAGTGTTGACTGATTAATAAACGAAATCCGACATTTAAGTTTACAACAATCTGTTGTTGAGATTGAGATGCCAGATCATGAGTGTAGATCGACTGGGACTTGGGGTCGTGATTATCGTAGCGCGAAACGAAGTTTGTAAATATTTTGAGTCGAATTAATAGGTATTACGATAAAATAGAGTACTATTATGCTATTTTTCGACACACTTGCTGAGAAAGTGACTGTAATTCCATTCATTCAGATTTGTTCAAGATTCGGTATTTTATATTCCCATTAAAAGGCATTTTATATTTTAAACTTCGGTCAATGTGACGTAATCGTTCACGTAAGCTAAGCTTGAGTACAGCGCATTGAGGAGCTGATCATGGTAACTGAGATTCCGTACTCGTTTGTTTATTAATTAGCAAAGATATTGAGCTTCTGTCATCGTATAATCGGGGAACAATTGTTACCACACTTGAGGACGGAGTTGAGCATCGTTTATTAATAGGGCCCTAGAGTCAGAAGTGTAGGTAGAGGATTGTCTGTCAATGAATTTCATTAAGTAGAGTGAATTCAGGTCTCCGTTGTTTATGAAATACGAATAAACGTTCAGAAAATAATGGTAAATAATAATATAAATGTCAGCCAGCATATACCTACCTACGCGGTTGTCGTAGCTGCTCCCACAGAGTCAAACAAAACGCGTACTCCTTGCAGTAACTGGTAGCTTGGTATCGAAGAGATTCTGTACGGTGTTTATTAATTAGCAATGATCTTGAGCTTCAGACATCGTATAATCGGGGATCAAATGCCTTCGCACTTGAGGACGGAATTGAGCATCGTTTTTATAATAGTTTTTTCCCTTCGTTATTTAACACCGACTTCCGAAATTAAAGTTATTTTGTACTTTTCAGTGTTTTATTAACGTTGAAGTCGGTTGTATTTTTTTTTGTAAAAAGTTTTTTATTTTACACTTTTCAGTTATGGTACCACCACTAAAAAGTACCTCCCAGCCAAACTTAAATACTTATAATCCCAAATACGGTTAGATTACATTAATTTACCTTCTAGCTTCATCATCAGATCAGTCCGATACATCCCCTCCCCCTTTTCCTTCAGCCAGTCATCGACTACACGTATAAACAAAGCAATCTTACTTGTTACGACAGTTCTGCTGTGATCCTATGAAGAGTTCTGTGCCAAATCTTCGAAGTTCATGAACAGATCATAACAATATTTCAATGGGACCAACTTGGAAGCATAACCTTTCAATCAAAAAAAGAATTTTCAAAATCGGTCCACAATTGACCGAGATATAGGTGAACATACATACAAAAAAAAAAAACACATTCAGCCGAACATAGAACCTCCTCCTTTTCGAAGTCGGTTAAAAACTAGCTTTTGCCCGCGGCTTCGCCCGCGTGGCATTAGGTTACTCCCCATAAATTTTAAACCTCCGTTTTACACGCGTGAGCAGTGTAGTTCTTACTACCTTAATTCACATATACCTACTACCATTGTTGGTGTTGTGTTAGTTAAGAAAACAAACACAAATCAAACATGCAATTATAACTTTTCAACAACACCCGAAAGAGAACACAGTCTTCAGTCGTGCGTTATTGTCGTTCGACTTTTAGCTAAAGAAACAGTAGGCAAGACGGTGCGGGGGGAGGGTCAGCGACCGCGTCATGCAAAGCGACTGAAGAGCGGAACTCGCGGGAGCTATCGCGCAGATTTAATTTTGAGAATTATTAAACTTATGATAATTTTCAAATAGTGCGTACTTTAAATGATTCAAAAAGTAATTTACAGATACTGATATAGCCTAGAACGCGAAGTAACTTATTTTGATAAGAATTAATACCGTAGTTATGTAAAAAGCTTTCCAATAAACGCTTCATGAATGCCAATTTTTAAAAGTAGTAAAATGGATATAGTATAAGAGATAGACATAATTATGCCACCGTGGACTTTTCTGTAGACCTATATAAGATACACAATTCCACCATACATTATTTTATTATTTATTTATTATAATCTTTATTGTACAAAACAAAAATACAGGACAAACATATCTATTATATATATTTTGTAATATCTCAAAGGGTTTAGGCAGCGTTTTAGTTGAAAGCTCCCAGACGGCTTATTTTTGTTAATGTACATAGAAATATACAAAAAAACTTAAAAAATTATATACTAAAAGCTTCCTCGAGAATCACGCTATCGGGTGGTCAAAACCGCTTGAAAATCGGTGCAGTAGATTTTGAGTTTATCGCGAACAGACTGACAGACAGACAGACGCGGCGGAGGACTTTGTTTTATAATATGTAGTGAAGGAAGGATCATCTAAACAGGGAAAGTTCAAGAGGGTAATGAAAGTTTTATAAAATTTATCTATCTGCGAACATTTCACACTTTACAGGGCACATGGCATTTGTGGTCACAACATGGGAGGTACGGACTAGTTGTACTGGACAGTAACTAAGACGTAAGTTGCGTACTGTGTAGTGCGGTGCGGTGGAATGCGCGGGGCGGTGGGGGCGGCGTGAAGGGTCACGAGTTCACGACGCCGACTAACGTGCGTGTGTAGCCGCCGCCAGCTACAATGGAGACTGGCAAGAAGCGTCTTTTTCTGTAAGTGTTTGTTTGTGTCAAATTTGCATCGGCGTGCACACTTGGCCACGCGGCCCGGCGGCGGCGGCGCGGCGGCGGCCACCAGGTGCGCGGCGAGGTCGCGCGCTTGCGTCACCTCGCGCGCCCGCTGCGCTGCGAGCGCCGGCTCTTCAATGAATGCTCCGCCTCTGCGCCGCCTCGCTGCACGACTCGCTAAAGACGGCTACTGATCACTGCTGAACCATTTCATCTAGAGTCCAGTTTCAGCCACTATCCA
This sequence comes from Mythimna ferrago, assembly GCA_910589285.2. NCBI lineage: Eukaryota > Metazoa > Arthropoda > Insecta > Lepidoptera > Noctuidae > Mythimna > Mythimna ferrago. Next base: position 30,825,272 of record OU342676.1, read on the forward strand.
TTATTATAACAAAACGAGTCGCACAGTCTCGCACGGCAGTTAGAAATCTTTGAAATTCTTACTTTTTGACACGCTTTTATTAGCTTCACCTGTATGTTTGTATGTAATCAACGCCTTTGAGCTCGATTTTGCCCAACTTTAGGCGATCAGATTTTCTTTCAACTTTGCACACCCATCAAAGACCGGGCGGAGCGGGAGATAGTGTCAGACTCTTGCTGACTAAAAGACCCACTCCGTTCCTTCTTGCCTTTCATACCGGGGCCGAGCTTTCCTTTCGGAGCTAACCATAGTCCCAGTAGGCTTCGACCCAGCTGGGCCCCTGCTATTGCTCACAACTCCTTGAGGCGCGCGGGAACAGTGCATGCCGTCGACGGCTTGGGTTCGGTCCGGACAGTTACCGGACGATCAGAAAGCGAGCTACCTATTGCTCGCCGTCCGCAAGCCCTCGCCTACGGTGGCCGGAAATCGCGATCGGAATCCCGGCGGCGGCTGGGGCGCTGTGAGCGCCGTTGCCTGATACATTCTCCTCCTTTAGTAGCATTACTGCTTCGCAGAAGGAGGCGGCCGCCTGCCACTCCTCTTCGTTTCGTACCATGGCCTGTACCAAGGCCCGGCGCGAGAGATCGCCGCTGCCGATCGCCCCCACGACTCAAAAGGCCATGGCGATGCTCTGCCCAAGCGGAGCACACCTCCACTATCCTCCGGGCGTTCCGCACAGTGGCGACACCCGGGCGTCACTTCCGTACGTCTCCGGTGCAGGAACCTCCCGAACTTACCATGTCCGGTGAGAACCTGCGTCATGCGGAAGATGCAATAATCCGATTAAAATGTTAAGTATTATATTATCCTGAGACTCATCAATTTCATTTAAAAAAAATAAAAAATAAATAAAAAACTAAAACCCGACTTCGACAAAAAACGAGACTGAAAAAGTATGAAACCAGTTTTTTAAGATTCTGAAATAAACAAGGTAACTGGAACAATAAGAACACAACAAAAAGAAAAGCCGTAGTCACACGTTATTAAAGTGTTTCGTTTGGTATAGCGTGTGACTACGGCTTTTCTTTTTGTTTTGTTCTTATTGTTCCAGTTACCTTGTTTATTTCAGCATCCTGAAAATCTGGTTTCATACTTTTTCAGCCTCGTTTTTGGTCGTAGTCGGGTTTTAGTTATTTACTTTTTTTTTATTTAAACAATTTTGGTGTTAAATCACCATGCTTCTATACTATTCACCTGTAAAAGCTAAATTGTCAAATTAAAAACTAGGTCATTAACATAAAACTCCTGTGAAGCAGTGAAACAGCTGCGTAGACTGAAGCCCTTTCAAATGATACCAAACACGACGTATTTATCTAATTTTTTTGTAACATAAAACTTTTTGTCCACTAGAGGGCGCCACATTGAATGTTAGTGATATTTTTTAATAAGTGCCAGTGAAGGCCTTTCAAATGATATCAAATACGGTGTTTTTATTTTATTTAACATTTATTTCTTAAACGCGATTTTAGTCTTCTAGAGGGCGTCACTTTAAATTTGAGTAATATTTTGGAAATGTACAAGTGAAGCCCTATCAAATGATATCAAACACGGCGTATTTATCTCCATTTTTATTTTTAACACATTACTTTTTGTCCGCTAGAGGGCGTCATATCAAGTTTTCTGACACATCACTTAGCCTATGTTCAGTGAACGACTAAGACAGTTCTAACGATACTTCATATGTCGAGTTCCGATAAGTAGATTAGGAGCTATGAGGGAACAGATGAACATACTCACATACATACTATCACTTGCAAAAGTCCATAAGAATTCTTAAAACTTATTCGTTTGACGTTTAGTTTGACTTACGACCTTTTATTTTCAAGTTTCGCCAACAAATGATTGAAATTCACAATTTCATCAACTTATCATAAGTCAAGATGGCCCAGTGGTATAGGCACACAGATTGAAGCGCAAATCAGCGTGCCGCAAGTTCAAATCCCACGCAATTATTGACTTTTTGTAAGTTCTTACCCGATTGGATTTGGTTATGTATTTGCATTACATAATTATATTAAATTATTCTTTAACTTGTTCACACATTTCTTCGAGTTAGAAAGGTAGATCACAAAAAAACTAAATAAAGAATTAGATTTCTGCGAGGTAGACACGAGTTTTAACTTAACCGAAATGAACTGTCGTTTGGTTGTAGTTGTTGGTTAGTGACGTGAGGTTGACAGTATTGTAATATTCGCAAAATGCAGGCTAATATTAGTATTGAAGTGAGGGCGACTATCATTGGGCTGCATAAAAGTGGTCTTAATAAAACAAAAATATCTGAAGAAACCGGACTGAATGTGAGTATAATAGCTATTAATGAATTGTAACTTTATTACAAATTAATCTTCTAATTAAAACGTATGCCATTTATGAATCCATTCATCGTATCTTTATGAGGTTTAAAAGAGAAATACGTAAATCGTTGGGTTTATTGGATTGGTTATTGGATTAATAAATGCAGTTTTATTTTAAAATTAAATTCAATAATTATGATTATTAACATTTTATATAATGAAAATGAAGTGAAGTAGGTATAGCTGCCTAATATATATATTTTATTTTTATTTTAGAAAAATACTGTAAATCTTTGGCTAAAAAGATATGAGGAAGAAGGTAGCCTTGCTAGTCGAAAGAGAAGTGGGAGACCGAAGCTTATTAGCGAGGCGCAGCGACGACATATGGTGGACGTATACGAAACGAATGGTTTCGCACCAACGAGACATTTTGCGGAATTATATGACACCTCGATGGATTCTGTTCGCCGTGCACTTCACGCTGAAGGCGTGCATCACAGAAAACCTGCTAAAAAGCCGTACTTGACAGAGAGGCACAAACAAGAACGATTACGTTTCGCACTAAATATTTAATGTTAACTAAACTAAATGGCCTACCATTTTATTTTAACATATCTGTGATTATTCGTTAACAAACACTGTATTATATTGTGTTTACTTTCGTTTAAAACAGCTATATCTTTTAACTTGTGCTATCGCCTCATCTTAAGAATGCAGTGAACTCGCTATCAATTTTGTTGACAATAATCATGAGTCTATTTCGTTTTTTATTCTTCTACCCGCACTGTTTTAACATAATACTATAGTTCAATTTATTTTTCTCATCTAATTGACGATTATCTTGTGAGAACTAAAGTTCTTTTAACAGAAATTGAGGTTTGGTTTCAATCTTCTTTTCGTCAAGAAAATGAACAATTAAGCTCTGACCTCAATACATTCATTGTGACGTTACACAAAAATAAAATGTTTACAAAGTCCAAATCATATATCACTTTTCAATAAATAACTGGATATAAACAATTACCTATATTTTATTTTATTAAAATTTGAATATCCGTTCATTGTTACGTTATTCATATTATGAATGGTCTAAGTGGGTATACTTCCAACAAACAATCTTAGGCGTAACATAGATAACGGTTACAAGATAACTTTTTGTCTAGGTAACAATTCGACGTCACAATTCTCATAAATGTTTAATTTGTAAATATAAAGAATAAACATTTTTATTAAACACGTCTTTTTATTTCCACTTTATAACATCGAAAAGATGTAACAACTAAATAATTGCAAATTACGAATGTGATTCTTCTTGTGGTTAATAGATCACATTCGTAATTTGCAACTATTTAGTGCAAAAAATGCAATAGTATTTTTCATAGAAATAAAAAAAAAACAACTATATCAATATAGATTGGGAATTTTCAAAGTAAGAAATAACTGCAACGGACCGACCATGATTTGAACTCGGGTTACGTGATTTGCGAATCCAACACTTAGTTCACACGGCTACCAGCACATGACGTATTTGCACGAATTTTATCAATGCTATGGTAAGAACAGAAAAATAATAATGTTTTTAAGCTCAGTGCGACGACAGTTCCTTAGTGTGTGTTATCTGTGGATACTCATACATGCGCACACATACGCACGGAAGTATCGCGCTCGCTCGGTTCGTAGCAATGTAATCTTTAGCGTTCCTATGGACTTTTGCGGCCTTACTGTACATAGGGGGAAGTGGGGCAGATTCATACAAGGGGCACCTCCATACACTAGAAATATCTGTTGTTAGGCGCACATTAATTGAACGACTTATACGTGTATACTTATACGGGTACCTTATACAAGGTGTCGTTTTGAAGCTGCAAAATATTTCAGGAGGTAATTATGTTAGTGATTCTCGACCCGAATCAATAATAAAATAAGTAGGTAATTTTTTTTTTTTTATAACCGCGCTTTTTTTCACACACACAAACACGGAACAATAAAGGGCGTTTTCACACACACTAACTCGCAACGATAGTTTCATAAATAATGTATCATCCAATCATCATCCCGCACGCCACACCCTAGCCACGCCCCCGCGGCCCTCGATCAATCGATTTAGTTTAGTGTAATTAAAAAATTAAATAACAAGTATTACTGATTATTGACCAGGTTTCGTATTTTTAAATGATTATTTATGAGTTTTATTACAACCTCCTGAAATATTGTGCAGTTTTAAAACTGCACCTTGTATAAATGTGTGTTGGCTCATGGAGTTTGACAGCAGTCGGTGTGAAAAGCGCTACGAGGTGGCATGGAAAGTAATTGGGCTACGCTTAATTAATTTTGTAAACTCATTTTATACATCTTTTTATTGATAAAAGCTGTTTTCTAGATTAATCAGCACTATTTTATTTAAAAGAAAATAGGGTCAAGTTCGTGAATTAATATGTGAATAATTATATATAATTATGATTGGTTTTTTTTAGGAATATTTTTATTTTATTATCTGGGAGTAGGTTCATACAGCAACAAGCGGGGTACATTCATACTGTATGAATGTACTGTGTATATGGATGATTATTGGTACTACTACTAAAGAGATATTTCAGTACTGATATGACTGATCAGAAAGACTATTAGGTTAACTAAGTTCCTTCAGTGCCATATAAAGAAAAACTACCTACATTTATGTTATTCTCTTTTTTACTTAGTATTATTTGACTATCACTCTAATATTATGTGCCCATAGTTTATAATTGCTTTTGTATTCAAAAACTTTGTATTTTAACATTTTGATTTTGATAAATAATTAAACATTTCACGCTCAATTTATTGTTTTTTTTCATATGTATGACTCTGCCCCATAGCCTGTATTAAAGTGCCCCGCATGTAGGGTACATTCATACATTTTTAATTTTTTTGTTTTAACTTTTATAACAAGTGTATTTACTACAATCACATATTTTTGATATAAAGTCGGATAGTAAGACTATTAGTTTTTAATGAATCGATACAGATATTGATACCAGAGAAAATTATAAATGACAAAATATAAAAACTGTATGAGGCTGCCCCACCTTCCCCTACATACATACATAAATACATAGCCTGTCAAAATCATAACCCTCCTTTGGCTTTGCCGTAGTCGGGTAATAAATAGGAATTTTATTTTCTATTTATTATAAGAAGAAAATAATTTTAACGTATACATAAAATTGCCGGTAGAAAATTGGGATATTGGAATTTAGAGCTTGATTTCAAAACCATTAAGTATGTGTAATTTGCGCATGTTGTACCATCGCCCTGCTTTTTGACTTGCACACATGACTAATATTTATCGCCATACTTAATATTTTTATCACATTCGGTGACTATATTCACTAAAAAGTGAAAAATAAATACAGTTTAAAAAAAAATAAAAAACACGCTTTCATAGCATAACAAATTAAAAAGTGTAAAATAATTTTTAATATGGGTAGAAAATAACAATAATGAACGAAAAATATTAACATTATTGTGAAAAAAGCGTGGGGTGCTCGATTTATGAAAAATATGACACAAAGCTTTAAAAATTTTCTCAACTATTTAATAATATGCATTTACTAAACATCTCTGAACCTACCTCATGAATCACTGAAAAGGAATCAACAGCTGTAGAGAACTCCAATCACTCTGCCTGCTTATTGGAGAAAGCCGCATGATAATCAGTTTAGTCGTTTCAGAGCTAAGCGATCGGGCAGACGAACAGACAGGTCACGCGGTGTATTAAGAATAATTAAATGTAATGAGGACGCTTAAGAGTTATATATGAGCCATAAAAAAATAAAGCAGCACGGCGGGCGGCGCGCTGAAACGCGTAGCCTGTAGCGCGGTTTTGTTTACAACACAAACAAACAAAAGTGATTTGAGTCATTGACGTTCACTACTCTGAGTGTGAGTGTTGCTGCGCTGCGTAAACATTAGCTCAGATGTCATTCATAAAGGCCGTCCGTTGCGCGCGTGGTGGTGAGTATACAAAAGTGCGAGGCGCCTTCGCTCTCACACTACCATCGCTGCATCGCGGACTGTACAAGTCCTGAAATTCTGATTTCGACGCAGCGGCCAGCGCTGCGCTCAAGAGTGTTTTCTTAGAGAATAGCACTACCCTCAAGATGCCAGAGTTATGTAAAAATAAATTTAACGATGTAAGTTTGGGGCCGTTCAAGTATTACGTTAGCAGATTTTTTGCGAATATTACTCCCTGGGCACGCCACAATTATTTATTTATTTATTTATTTATTACAGCCTGGAGGACTTACAGCTTAACAAACTAAAAATAGAGATAAACGACAGAAAGCCAATTACAAGTCCTCACGTATAGTGTCAGACTTAAAATTGAAAAGTGAGCATATCAACCTTTACACTATGATTAAAGCTTATTAAAATTACACAGCTACTTATATACAGCTACATATACAAGTTCATTGCAAGGGTTAACGAGTAGTAACTAGAAACTTTTAGTTCACAAAAAATAAGTAGGTAACGATAAGAATAACAAAAACAAAATTAGCGAAACAATTATAATCCCTAATACTTAAAAAACCTGAGGCTTATGCGTCGTCTGGCCGACGCCAAGCTAGTCAAAAAGGGATCAAAGTCATGCTGCATACATATCTTATTGAACTGTCTACTTGCTCGTATAATAAAACTATTCTGTCTATAATTAGTTGATGCTAGAGGCACACTTTTTTAATTATGGCGGTAAGTGCCCTCTTTGAGTGGCTGGAAAGACCTCACGGCGTCCTCACCCTCCGCATGACAACATATGATATAACATAATATGACACGTGACCATTTGTCCCTATCTAAAATTTTGAGTATATCCGACGTTCGATTGGCTATAATAACGTTTTCCAGCGAATTGGGTGGCTGCTTAGCCAAGACAGCACTACTGTGAAGTCTGTCCAAGCACGTATGTTACCCTTCGAAATGTCCAAAACTGACGAGACTTCGTATAAAAGTTTAGATAACAAGACCGCCCCACACGACTCAAGCCTCTATCTACATCACGCATATGGACTGCAGCAGCATAGGCTTCATTGGAAATCAAATCAAATCAAATCATATATTTGCTAGAATATGGTACATATGGTGTTACAGTAAATTTGTTTCAGCATAAATATCCTGCCATAACATGGCGTGCAAATATATTCACAGTCAGTGTCGTCAATTAATCTAACTTGCACATTACAGGTTCTATTGACTTGTCTTCTAGATATTCTTTAACAGTATATTTTTTTTTAAATAATAACAGATTTAAAAGTATTTTTTTAAACATTGTCAATGGTAGATCTTGTAAACTATTTGGTAAGTGATTGTAAATAATAATCGACATGCAGTATACATTTTTTTAAACATTTTTAACCTTATTGGTGGCAGTTGAAGTCTGTCTTTATGCCGTGTTCGGCTATTTGGCCTGTCAGTATTCGTTTCGAATAAATTATGGTTTTTCTTGACGAAAACACATATTTCAAAAATATATAAACAAGGCAAAGATAAAACTTTAAGTTTTTGAAATAATGGCTTACAGCTGTCTAAAAAGTGAGCTCCACAAATTGCACGAATACATTTTTTTTGAGCTTTAAAAACTCTGCCAAAATCGACTGAGTTACCCCATATTATAATATGGATGGATACGTCGCTAAATCCATGGAGTTGCATGGTACTGTTCATTCTTGAGTTAATCCAGGACAAATGTTTGTGTGATGAACACAATCATTTGTTCTGCGTCTGGGAGCAATTTATCTATAATGTGTATGTATTTAGAAATATTACTAGTATAACTATGTTTATCAGTTATCTAGTACTCATAACACAAGCTTTGCTTAGTCTGGGAAAAGACGGCATTGTGCGACAGTACAAAAAAAAAAATAACCCATCGTGGGAGGTAAGGTCATTGAGTTTCGTACGGTAAGTAGGTAATCCACTCGTTTATAAAATTAGATGGTAGGTTATCATCCCATTCTATTCCTATATTTGTGTAAGTATGAAGTTCCGTTGGCCATTTCTGGTCTTCCTTCATCCGTTCCACTTCATCAGATGTCTAACAGAACTGCCTAACAGTTGGATCAAGGGCTTGATCCAGAAGGCAGTACTCCTGGACACGGTGCGTATTGTCCGGAGGTTCCTCTCTCAGGAGCCCTGACCATCGGCAGCTTGGACCCTGTTCCCGATGCCGGTGGGCTACTATTTTTAAATATTTTTTTAAATATGTTTTTTTTTTAAGAAATTTTTAAAAATATATTTAATATGTGTAAATAGGAAATAAATGAAATAATAACAATAATTTATTTATTCAGACATCATTGGTCCAATGGTTAGTAGAAAACTTATCATCTAGGTGTTAGGCTAGCCGCACACACAAAATAATATTGACAATAAAGTACGAATTGTCAATAATATTGTGTGTGTGCGGCCTGTATTGCGGTATTGTTCAATATTATTGTGGATTATCCAGAAATTCAGATTTTGTCACGTCAATATCGGGGGGAGGCAGGGGTATTGTCAATAATATTGACGTGTGCGGGCGCGCGGCAATGTTTTAGTTGAGAAAAAGATTTCAAGGCAGGCGGACGTTCGTGTTTTTTGTTCAAAATGGAGGACGAAAACAGTATCCAAAGCGAAAATAGTGTTGATACTGTTAATGATAGCACTCTCACGGAAAAACACTATTTGTCAGTGTTTATTAAAACAAGGGAAACTTATTCAGAATTATAGAATACATCCTGCAAATCATATCGCGATAAGTTGCTCTATATTTATAAAAAAATCAAACCAAATAGCACGAGAGAAGACGTAAAGGAAAAAATTAATTCCCTACGAACAAATTTTTGGAAAGAACTAAAGAAGATTCACAAATCAAAATCATCTGGAACGGGAACAGATGAGGTTTACGTCCCGTTTGCCTGGACGTATTATGAACTGCTGTTTTTATCAAATGATGAACAACCAGTAAAGCAACAAGAAAAGAAAACAAAACTTCTGCCGGTCGCTAAAAAGCGTAAAGTAACTGCCACCTTCTCCTCAGGTGTTAGCGATTTTCGCATGTGTGTATCTTTTTTCTTCAAGTAAGGTGAAACTAAAGATAATAGTTTTTGGAAGCTGCTATCCCTCATTCTCATGTAATTTTAATAGTACATTGTTACACTAGGGATGAAAGTAACTCATTTCGTCCGGAGAAGGGGTTGGCGGCCGAGCGTAGCGAGGTCGCTAATTCGAGGAGCGTTTTCTCCAAAAAGAGTAAAGATTACATAAACGCTCCATGTTTTCTTTCATAATAAATCATAGTAAATATTTAATAAAGATGATTTATACTTATAATCATTTCGCATAGGTAATTATTTATCGTTCGTCACGAACTGAAATTGTTTATGTTTACCTGCGATCTAATGAAGATTTGGCAAAGGGAAAACTCTTGAGTTATCAAACTATATGTCCGAATTATTTTGCCATTTTTAGTGCGTGCTAAAAGCGTGTTTTTTAGTTTTTTAAACTATTATTTTTATTTTAGATAGTAAAATTAATGCAATACTCAATGCAAGGATTTTTTCTTTCTATCCATTATAAAACGAACGCACACGCACGCGCTTTTATTAAACGTGCGCACATAATCTCGCTGCGGAGCGACTGAGTCAGATTGTACCATGAAAAATTGCCAATAATATTGCGTAGCGTGCGGGGACCATATATTGATGGAGATTATTGACAATCTTGCATTGACAATATTATTTTGTGTGTGCGGCTAGCCTTAGTAAAATTAAAAGATTAAAAATGTCATATTACAATATTAGTCACTTTCGAAATTCAGTCAGCATCCTAATTTGATGCTGTAGTAAATGGCAGTCAAATCAGCAACAACCGCCAGAATTCCATTGCTGCTCGCACGAACCCTGCTTAATAAGGAGGCCACATTCTTGCGCAAAATGGCTGCGAATCCGTCTGTACGCGCCTCCATGAACATACCAGTTTTTTTTTTTTATGGTGGGAAAAAATCATGCATTGACATCCCCCGCTCTTGGGCGGAGCGGGAGATAGTGTCAGACTCTTACTGACTAAAAGACCCACCCCGTTCCTTCTAGCCTTCATACCGGGGCTCGAGCGCCCTTTCGGATAACCCTGGCCCCAGTAGGCTTCGACCCGGCTGGGTCCCTGCTGTTGCTGACAACTCCCTGAGGCGCGCGGGAACAGTGCGCGCCGTCGACGACTTGGGCTTGGTCCGGACAGTTACCGGACGGCCGGACAGTAAGCTACCCATTGCTTACTGTCTGCAAGCCCGCGCCTACGGTGGCTGGAAATCGGGATCAGAATCCCGGTTGCGACGGCGGCGGCGATAACGCCGTTGCCTGATGCGTTCGGCCTCCTCCTTTGCGAGCAATACTGCTTCGCAGAAGTCGGCGACCGCCTGCCACTCCTCCTCGCTCCGGACCATGGCCTTGACCAAGGCCCGGCGCGAGAGGTCTCCGCCGCCGATCGCCCCCACGAGGGCACGGCGATGCTCCGCCCAAGCAGGGCACACCTCGACTGTGTGCTCCACCGTGTCCTCCGGGCGTTCCGCACAGTGGCGACACCCGGGCGTCACTTCCGCATGAATCCGGTGCAGGAAACTCCCGAACGAACCATGTCCGGTGAGGACCTGCGTCATGCGGAAGGTAAGGACGCCGTGAGGTCTTTCCAGCCACGCCTCAAAGAGGGGACTTACCGCCATGATTGTGGCGTGCCCAGCACTGGGTTGCGATAGTCGTTGACGCCATTTCACCATGAGATCCCGCCGGAGCTCTGTCCGCCATGCTGCGACCTGTCGCGGCAGCGGACTTTCACCCCGGCGTTGCATCTCCACGCGCATATCGTGCATGTGTGCAAGGACTGTTGCCTCCAGATCCCACGGTGGTAGGCCAGCCAGAAGGCTCGCCGCTTCGCGGGAGACCGTGCAGTATCCCCGCACCATCCTTATTGCCATGACCCTCTGGCAGGCGTTCAGCATGGCCGCCGGTTGCTTTTTCAATGAACATACCAGTTGCTCTGCAAAACCGCGGGAGCCGCAGTAACATCCTAAAGCCGTTGTTGTGTTGGACGCGCAAGGCGTCGAGAATTTTTCGCGTATATGTTGTCCATAAGTTACTGCAATAGAAGTTTTGGCAGTATGCCTTAAATAGCGTAATCTTAACCTGCTTCGAGCAAATTGCAAATCTTCTGACAGACATATTCGCTCTCACCGTCAACGCACTGCGTTCCAGCGTCATCCTTTAGATAAGCCGTCACAATCTGACCCAGATATTTAAATCTATCAACTCTGTTAAGAGTAACATCATTCAACATCACGGGTGACACAGTATCAGGTCCTAATGAAAACAACATAAATTCGCTTTTCTTAACATTGTAAACGCAAACCATGCTGCCGCCATAAAGAAAAAGGACGTATCTGCATGAAGTACGAAACGGAGAAAAAAAAAAAAATATAGATTTAAAAAACTAAAAAATGCGCTGTGCGAAAGGAAATAAACAAAATAATAATTATCTGGTGCAAAAGTCTGTATTAGAATTGGACCTGTAAGAAACAATATGTAAATTTTAATTAAATAATTGTTATGTATTTAATAAATGACTTTTTCCGTTTCATTTTAGTAAAAAAAATGCAATAAAATACGTGATGCTGCAATGAAAAGACGTTTCTGGCTAGATACGTCCTTTCAACTTAGTTTTTTTTTTTAATGTCTTTACTATATAGTGATAACGCGTTACCAGATTTTAGTTAACTAAATAAAAAAGTCTTTAATAGCCATTTGCTTCTTTTCAACTTAGCAAGTTTTTTTCTTAATGACCTTTAAAAAATACCTACATATTTTAAAATCCTTAAATGTAAGTAAACTGAAATACATTTTAACTTCATAATTATCTTGTCTATACATATAATAAAATCGTAGGAAAGTCAAAACTGTACATTGAATATTTTTTTAAAAGAATACTTGGGGCGTGATGTACAATCGATATCAAACCCAAAAATATAGTTTTTAGAATTTTTGTCTGTTTGTCTGTTTGTCTGTATGTATGTCCGGGATAAACTCAAAAAGTACTGCATGGATTTGCTTCAAATTTTGCATGAATATTACTAAGAGGTCGGGTCAACATATAGGCTACATATTATCACGCTATCACCTACGAGGGAGGAGCTGTGAATCTTTATTTTTCTTACGCATTCTGGTACAAGGTTTGATCTAACGAAGCATATTTAAATGTTGTTTTTGAGTAAGCCATGCTATTATCTAGCTTTACACTATAAAAACTACGCCATTTAAGTAACTTGGGCAGAGAAACATAATTTAATGAATGTTAGTAGTATAAAGACAATTTTAAAGCAGCGCCATCTATGAGATTTCATAAAAATCAAATCAAGTTACATGATACTTTTTGGAAATTAATAATTTGATCATGTCGGCGAGGTTGGTAGTTAGTTATTCTTAAAATTCATAGATGGTAATGTGTATTTTCTTCATAAAAGTTGTATAGTATAATTTTATTCGTTTTGACAAATTCAAGTTCCAACAAAACCATCATCTTGAGCAGAGATGAGGAAGACAATTTAAAAAAAATGTGGTGTATTACATGGTGACATTTTTCAGGCTCTGTGAAGTCGATCAGTTTGCGAGATCCCTTACGTATGAGGTGCCTTCATATTACCCGTACGACAAGCAAAGGGGTGTATTTTAACCGACGTCAACGAGGAGGAGCTGTGGAAGGTTTTCTGGGAATATTCAAGGACACCGCATTGGGTAGGGATTATACCGTGCATCCGAATAATGGCGAATGCTATTTTCTGCGGTTGTTACTTCACACTGTCCGAGGCCCAACGTCTTTCACCTTTCTGAGTACATTTGATGGCGTGGAGTATCCCACTTACCGCGCAGCCGGCGTAGCACGTCACCTTCTCGACGGTGACCAAAATTGGAATGACACCCTCGCGGAGGCGAGCGTCAGTGACAGTCCCAGCCACATACGTCATCTGTTTGCCGTCATCTTGGTGATTTGTGGAGTCACGAACCCGATAGCTTTGTGGGAGAAGTATCGCCATCATCCGTCTGAAGATTTTCTACGAGCTTTGAGACCTACTATTAGAGACAAAGTCGAAGTAACACGCGTGCTGAACACCTGTCTCAGTTCATTTCAAGATGTGGTAATTTCTATCAGCGGTAATCCACTGATCGAATATGGGTTACCAGCTCCACAATCATCACCGCAATAAGACCGTGGAAATCGGGAGTATAACGCTGAGACAAATTACGATTCAGGCAAAATGAACACCATACGAAATGACCATGTCGCTTTGTTCTCTTCAGAGCAAAAACAAATTTATGACACCGTCCTTAAAAGCGTTTGGCAAAACCAGGGTAAAATGTTTTTCTTGGATGCTCTTGGTGGAACAGGAAAAACCTTTGTTACCACTGGCATACTTGCAGAGGTCAGGAGGCAGGGCCAAATTGCTATTGCGTCGTCGGGAATCGCTGCCACACTGCTTCCGGGTGGCAAGACAGCTCATGCCATGTTTAAAATTCCCATCGATTTAGATAGCGCCGAAAGACTTGTTTGTGGTGTGTCACGTAACAGTGATAAGGGACACGTGCTTAAGGATTGCTCTCTGATCGTATGGGATGAGTGTACGATGGCCAATAGGAAGGCAGTTGAGGCCGTGGACAAAACCCCGCGTGACATCCGCAGGGACGAACATTTGATGGGTGGTGTCACAGTTTTGTTCAGTGGCGATTTCCGGCAAACACTTTCCGTGGTGACGCGGGGATCGAGGGCTGACGAGGTGAATGCTTCGATGAAACGATCTTCGTTGTGGTCACGAGTTCGTACGCTGCGCGTGACCATTAATATGAGAGCTCGGCTCGGCGGCAATGCACGTGCTCGAGAATTCTCCAATGTCCTGCTAAGTCTTGGCGAAGGCACTCTAACAGAAGAGAGAGGTGGACAGGTGGTGCTTCAGTCTCTCGGTAGAGTGGTATCCAGCTTAGAAGAACTCATTCGCTGTGTGTACGGGGACATCAGTTGTATACCGCACCAACAGAATTCTTAGGTGTGTGAGCAGGCCATTTTGACGCCCAAAAATGATCAGGCTGCAGCAATTAACGAATGCATTCTCTCGGAAATTGAGGGGAATAAAGTGGTCACCTCGATAAACACTGTTGTCGAGCAAGATGACGCCACAAATTATCCCGTGCAATTTCTGAACTCCCCGTTAGCAAGTGGACTTCCAGCGCATATCATCAAGCTGAAGGTCGGGGTCCCGATTATGCTTCTTCGGAACCTATCTCCTCCAAAGTTGTGTAACGGGACCCGCCTTAAAGATATCTCGCTCCACAGGCACACCATTGAGGCGGAAATTTTTACGGGTTGTGGTGTCGGCGAGGCAGTATTTATACCACACATTCCCCTCATACCTCATAACTCCCCGTTCCAGTTCAAGCGTGTACAGTGGGTGTTTGCTTCGCGATGACCATCAATAAGTCGCAGGGGCAGACACTGAGGGTAGCGGGTGTCGACCTCAGGACAAGTTGCTTCTCACACTGGCAACTGTACGTCGCTTGCTCCCGCGTCACCAGTCCTGACTCTCTTTCCATTTTGGCTCCTGGCAGCATAACTACTAACGTAGTTTATAGGGAAGTGTTGTAAGGTATGATACCTTTGGACGTATTTTTACTCTTTTGTGTCTTGGAATATCTTCTTGGAAGGTATTCCTGCATTATTTTCTCTATTTCCTTCAGTCACATCTTATGACTGAACTCAGCAGGATTCCCATATAACTCTCTTCACTGGCAAAAAAACTTATATTTTAATGCTATTTTAAAAGTTGTTTATTTATAATCCTATAGCGACACTGGCATCTTAGGTATTTTTGGTGCTGAAGAGCCTTCACGTAGACGACGTCGCGGGCAGCAGCTAGTATTAAATAAAACACAAAGTATGGGGATCAGACCTATAATTTTTATAAAGAATAACAAAAAATAGCAATTACAACCTCTTTCAACATAAAGTTAAATACTCTTTTAAAAACAAAAATTATAAAAACGGTCTAAGTTTGTACTAATTAATAAAAATCGCAGCTTTATAAGGTATATCTTATAATAAACTCTTCATCATAAACTTAGTGCAACCTCACCTTCCGCATGACACAGGTTCTCATCAAACATGGTAAGTTCGGGAGGTTCCTGCACCGGATTCGTGCGGAGGTGACGCTCGGGTGTCGCCACTGGGTGGACCGCCCGGACACGTTGGAGCACACGGTTGTGGTGTGCTCCGCTTGAGCAGAGCATCGCCGGGTTCTTGTGAGGGCGATCGGCGGCAGCGTTCTCTCGCGCCGGATCGCGCGTACAGGCCATGGTCCGGAGAAAGGAGGAGGAGTGGCAGGCGCGAGCCTTCTTCTGCGAAGCAGTAATGCTAGCAAAGGAGGAGGCCAACCGCATCAGGCAACGGCGTTCACTGCGCTCCAGCCGCCGCCGGGATTCCGATCCCGATTTCCGGCCACCGTAGGCGCGGGTTTGCGGATGGTGAGCAATGGGCTGTCGGGCCGTCCGGTAAACGTCCGGACCGAGCCCAAGTCGTCCACGGCGCATACTGTTCCCGCGCACCTCAAAGAGTTGTCAGCAACCGTAGGTAGGCCCCTAGGCAGGGTCGAAGCTTACTGGGGTCAAGAGTCCGTTTCCTAAAGAGAGGATCGACCTCGGTATGAAAGGCAACAAAGGAACGGGGTGGGGTTTTTAATCAGTAAGACTGACAGTATTTTCCACTCCACTCAAGGGCGGGGATGTCGTCTGGATGATTTCTACCAAAAAAAAACCATATCTTTCAGTTTTTTAATTTGTTTTCTCTGCGCCGGTGATTCATCTTACTTCTTACGTTTTCTGATTGTCCCTTTTTTTGTAAGACTTTGTGGTATGGTATATCTTCCTCGCTTGAGACTTTTGGTGACTCAGGGATAGTAACGTTAATTGTCTGTGAATAGGGGATGGTATTTGTAGAAGAATCTAAATATTCTGAACATTTAGACAGATCAGAACTGAGGGGTAAATAATTTTTATCAAAAACGGAATCGTCTGAATCGAAATCAAGGAGGTCTGAGCTGCAGCTATGAAAATCCGCATCATCCAAAGCGATATTTTCGTTCATAGAGGGCAAAGGAAACTCATGATTATTCGTATTCAGGTTTGATTCCTGGTAAGAACTGGTTGATGGCACCAAAGAAATTATTTTTGAGGATCGATTATGCTGCATTTTGTCACACTGAAACAAAAAAGTTAAAAAAAAAAATCCGGGCGCAGAAGATAGAAATGAAAAAAAAACTGGAAAAAAAACCCTTTTCTAACGCTTTTTTTTCTAGTGTTAGGTTGTACCTACATTGAATAAAATATGGTATGTGGTTGTTTAGGTATTTACGGAATTATAAACATTTTATTCATCAAAGAGAAAAAAAAGTGGTGTCTCAATGTTCATTTTAACTGACTGTGAACTGTTCATTGTAGCTTTAAGGGTTGGGTTGATCATTTTAATGATTATAACTCAATAAAACTTAATTAGTTTCGATCCTATCATATTTTAACCAAAATACAATCCGACACTGACCTGCAAATAGCAAAAAAAGTAAGAAAAATTAAGTTCACTACCCTGACGCTTTCGTCTTAAAGTAATAGTGTATAAACTCAAACTCTTCATTGTGATAATAGGTACTCAACCGTGTAGTGTAAACAAATTCAAGAAAGAAGGGATTTCCTAGATTAAGATATTGTTTTCTAACCGATTCATTTAAATTTCAAATATTTTAACATAAAAGTAGTTATGTATTTATTTGGTAAGTGCCACTTGATACTTTGCAGTTTAATTAATCTTAAATTACTCATGGGTATGCTTAAATATATACAAATATTGATTTAAGGAAGTTTGACTTACGATTTTTCCATAGTTATAACTCTGCCTGGACGTAACTGAAGTGCAGTATTGCAACCCACTTCACCCCGCACAACTAACAATACTAAGTAGGAAAGGCACTACTGCCACTTGCGCCTGCTCATTTTTCGTAACACTAATTTGAAAAGCCACATCTACGCAGAACCGTCTTTTCTTTGTATGACCATGCAGAAGTGTCTTTTCATTTTATGATGAATTATATATTTTTTAAATAAATTAAACGCTTCTACTAAAATGCGTTTATTCAATTTAGTGTACGACAGAAGTGTCTTTTCTTTTTAGTAATATTTGATTCATGTCGCAAATGCGTCGTATTTAACAGTTAGATTTATACAGTTCCGTTTAATTTATGTGGATTATAAAAATACTCATAGATGCCATTTTTTTTAAAGATTTAGAATTTGTAGGTAACTCAATTTCGACAAAAATGTTAGATACGTCTTTTTTCCTTATGGCGGCAGCATGGGTCAAAGCGTAAGTCTCACAAAACTTTAATAATTTTCTAAGTGCGCTGACAGATGGCGCCAGCAGCACTATATCGTCCGCGTAACTCAAGTTATTGACAAAGATACCGTCTATGACACAGCCGACCTGCATGCTGCTGAGGCCATCTATCAGGTTTTTAACATATAAGTTGAAAAGTTTTGGAGAAGTTACTCCTCCCTGCCTCGCACCACACTCCAAACCATATGCATCCGATAATTCACCTGCCCACTTCACATAATTGATCTGATTGTCACACCAATATTCAAAAACGTGACATAGCTCTTTAGGCAAACTAGTATTACGAAGTTTCTTCCACAGCACTCCATAATTTACCATGTCGAAAGCCCTGGAGAGGTCCAGAAAGCACGCGTATACTGGTGTCTTTCTATCGACATAGTATTTCACGGTGTGCTTTAGTGTCAAAATGGCGCTTTCTGTAGACAAACCTTTTCGAAAACCAAATTGACCGTCATGCATGTGCTGCGTATTTTTTAGTTTGGTTTATGTGCCAAAATAAATCTGCATTAAAAACTAAATTACTTTTTCTTTGCCCAATTCAGCTGTTTGTCTAGGTACTTGAATTCATTTGATAGGCTAAGTGTAAAGAAACGTGACAGAAGAAACCATCCAAATGACATCCCCCGCACTTGGGCGGAGCGGGAGATAGTGTCAGATTCTTGCTGAATAAAAGACACACCCCATTCCTTCTTGCCTTTCATACCGGGGCCGAGCTTCCCTTTCGGAGCTATCCCTAGCCCCAGTAGGCTTCCACCCAGCTGGGCCCCTGCTCTTGCTGACAATTCCTTGAGGCGTGCGGGAACAGTGCGCGCCGTCGACGACTTGGGCTCGGCCCGGACAGTTACCGGACGGTCGGACAGCGAGCTACCCATTGCTCGCCGTCCGCAAGCCCGAACCTACGGTGGCCGGAAATCGGGATCGGAATCTCGGCGGCGCGCGGCGGCTTAGGCGCTGTGAGCCACTGTCCGTCGTTACCGTTACCGTTGCCTGATACGGTCGGCCTCCTCCTTTACTAGCATTACAAATTTAGCATATTTATCAATTATGACGCCCAGCAATTGCTGAGTTGGTGGCCCTTTCGGTTCAGGCACAGTCACTGCAATTGTATTGTATGTCTGTACTATTTTTTAATATTATTATTTTATGTTGTGGTATTTTGTGTTGCTTGCGCCGAATAAATGCTATTCTATTCTATTCATTACTGCTTCCAGAAGGAGGCGACCGCCTGCCACTCCCCCTCGTTCCGGAGCATGGCCTGTACTAAGGCCCGGCGCGAGCAATCGCCGCCACCGCTCCCACGAGGGCACGGCGATGCTCTGCCTAAGCGGGGCACACCTCCACTGTGTGCTCTATTGTGTCCTCCGGGCATTCCGCACTGTGGCGACACCCGGACGTCACTTCCGCACGTCTCCGGTGCAGGAACCTCCCGAACTTACCATGTCCGGTGAGAACCTGCGTCATGCGAAAGATGCAATAATCCGATTAAAATATTATTATATTATTATTGGATTCGCCAGGATTCATCATACACAATAAAAAAAAAAATAGAAAATAAAATTCAATCTTGATATAAGCAGAAAATAATCTTATCGTATTAAATAAAATAACCGTTATAAAAATTGGGATATTGGAATTTAGAGCTTGATTTCAAAACCATTATGCGTAATCTGCGCATGTTGTATGGTCGATGGGACCTGCTTTTTGATTTGCACACGACTTAATATTTATTCCCTTAATATTTTTATCACATTCGGTGGCTATTCACTAAAAAGTGAAAAATAATACAGTTTAAAAAAAACTAAAAAACACGCTTTCACAGCATGTCAAACTAAAAAGTGTAAAATAATTTTCAATATAGGTTGAAAATAATAAATGATAAATGATCTTTATTTTGCTAGTAGGTTTTATAAAAACACTTTTACACAAAACAAATTTATATATGAACATACAAAATATTTTCATAGATATACTGAGATGGCACAGTCAAAATATTAATATTTTTAAATTTATCTGTGAGGGAGTATTTGGGACTTAATTTATAAATTGAACAAATGACACTTTTCTGCAAAACAAAAACCGTCTGAATATAGGCGGCATTTCCCCACAATAGAATATACGACATGACACTATGAAAATAACAGAAGTAAACTAAACGGTCTGTCTCTAAGTCAGTTAGATTTCGAATTTGTCTAACAGCGTATGCGGCAGAGCTAAGTTTTTTCGACAACTTATCTATGTGTGGGCCCCACTGAAGCTTAGCATCAAGAGTTATGTCCAAGAACACTGTAGTGTCTTCTGGACTCAATTCTTTACCTTTTATTAGCACACTTGTTTCTACCCGCCTAACATCTTCTTCCTGCCCTTATCCCATATTACTTGGGGTCGGCGCAACACGTTTTCTTCTTCCAGTCTGTCCTGTCACCCGTCAAACTATCACTAACTCACTTTTCTTTCATATCACTTCTCACACAATCCATCCATCTTTTTTTGGCCTTCCTCTCCCTCTCCATCCATCTACCCGCCTAAAATGAGGCACCGTAAATTTAACGAATTTAGATTATTTTCATTAAGGAGCAGGTTATTGACATTAAACCAGTGTAATATTTTTGAAAGGGCGTTATTTATGTCATCAGTAACCGGCTGCTGACGTTTAAGCTTAAACAAAAGCGAAGTGTCGTCTGCAAACAACACTATATCATGGTTATCCTTTACGAGGTATGGCAAATCATTTATATAAATAAAAAATAAAAATGGGCCAAGAATCGAGCCCTGGGGCACACCCATTGATACTACAGACCCGGGTGATCTTTTCCCGTTTACATCAACTCTCTGAATCCTATCACTCAAATAAGAATTAAGAAGATCCAGAGAGGAATTCCGGATCCCAAAATGGTGTAGTTTCCTGATTAATGTTTCATGGAGAACGCAATCGAAAACCTTGGACAAATCACAAAAAAATCCCAGCACATATATAGATAGATAGATAAAACATTTAGGTATTTGATGAAACACCGAAAATTAACACAAAGTACACCAAAGCAGAATATAATTAAAAAATAAATATATAGAAAATGTAAACAATCACAGATATCAATTTTAAGAGTAGATTGAATTGTAAGTATATTTTATATTTATTAGTTTATTATTTGGCTTTTTATTTATGTATTATATTTTTATTTGTTATTTATTTTTACATTGTTTCTATAAGTTGTTGTACACTTTCAACTCGAAATCTTGTTCCTTTCGTTTCAGTCCATCTAAAGGTTGTCTGGTAGAAATTGCCCTGTGCAATAAGACCGCCTATTGTACACTTATTTTTGTTAAATATTATTCTTTAGTAAGTTAAGGTGTGCAATAAAGATGTATAATAATAATAATAAAAATAATAATAATCTGTGGCTCGGCTGTCAAGGTGTGACAGCAAAATTTTTCTCCCTGTAATATTTTTTCGAAATAAATACCTAATTTTACAACAAAATGCATATAACAACAGTACGAACAAGGAAAAAAAAATACACAAATAGTGTATTATAGCTGATTGCAGATTCAGTTTATCGAGGATATTACAACGACTTTAAAATGACAATTGACTCTGGGAGCATATAACAACATAAATGCTGACTAGAAGCCGAGCACAACAACTAAACACACAGCTAACAACTTCGGGTCCGTCGCTCAGCTCCGCCTCGCAGCCGCCGGGACCAGCGCCAGCCGTGAGTCCAGAGATTCCGGTAGCTGCAGTTGCGTCGAGCTCGAGCGACGAATACTTCTCGCCGCCGACGACACCACCACCTGCACGTCGGCGGGGAAGAGGCCGACCTCCGGCCTGCTTGGGACCTCGAGGCCCTTCGGCCTCTGACAGGGTCCCCGCTGCCGGTGGAAGTGTGCAGCGCATGCGATGGACACAATCCATTAATGAAAATGTCATGCGCTCATACTTTGGGGCTACAGAGGGGGGAACTAACCTGACTGCGTACCGTGGTCGGATGCTCTCTCTGTTTCAGGTGCTTGAACCAGCTGTCAACGTTTCGGCCCAAAGATTATCGGATCAGGTGCGGGTCATCCAGCGTAACAGTATGTTGGATGACGCCGTACTTGATAGACTGCGCCTAGAATCACGGAATGGTCGTGTCTCACCTGTTTCACCACCGGCCGCGGTGCAACGTCAACCCAGTGTTTCACCGCGACCCGACCACGTTGGTGAGGATGATGATGACGGGGCTATATCCGTGAGTACCCAGTGCAATGTACGTTTGAGGAGCGCTTTGGAGGATGCATTCCGGGAGTACCGCTCTATACCACCAGAGCTTAGACCTCGTCTACCTCGTTTGCCTATGCATAGAAAAAATAGGGCGTTGGTGTGTGCTCTAGATTCGCAGCTATCAAATTGTTTTGATAGCAGCGAAGACCTTACCGATACCCACTCGATTTTATACTGTGCGGCTGCAGCGGCGTGTCGTGTAGCTCACGTCAAAATTCCAAATAGTGACAGAGCTACACGACCAGCTAAACCAGCTTGGCAGTGCAGGATCGAGCGGCGTATCGGTGAGGCTAGAGCACTCATCGGCAAACTTATCTGCTTCAGGGAGGGCAACACTCGCCCTAGAGTGATGCGCTTTGTGAGGCGGGCGTTCTCGGGGACAGATATTAGTCCACGAGATTATCTACCCCGTATCACAGAGCGTATCGACTTCCTGAGGCAGAAAGTCTATGCATGGGCAAACCGTATACGACGGTACAAGCGGCGAGTGGAGCGGCACACCCAGAATCGCGCGTTCCAAAGCAACGAAAGGTGGGTTTACAGGGCTTGGGAGCGACCGGACCAAAGTGTGATTGATACGCGCCTACCGAATGATGATGCCATGTATTCATTTTGGCGCAGCATCTGGTCGGTGCCTGTCAATCACACTGAGGGTGATTGGACTCGGAAGGTCGAGCGAGAGTGCGAACTTCTACCAGAAATGGGGGCAGTTACCATCAGCCCCCAAGATGTAGCTTGTGCAGTCCGTCCGTTACCAAATTGGAAATCTCCAGGGCCGGACGGGCTGCACAACTTTTGGCTTAAATGGTTTAAAAGTTCGCACGCTCGCTTGGCGTCCCAATTCCAATCTGCCTTAGAGTCAGGGTCGCTGCCCCAGTTCCTGACGACAGGAATAACCCACCTGCTCCATAAATCGGGTAGTACTGCGGAACCCAAAAATTATAGACCGATTACGTGTTTGCCGACGGTCTATAAAGTTCTTATATCCATCCTGAGAGCTAAAATTAATAGTCATATTGAGACAAATTCCATTATGTCTGCTTCTCAGAATGGATGTAGGAACCGGTCCCGTGGTACTAAGGAGCTGCTCCTCATTGATGTTGCCATTAGCCAACAGGTTCGTCGTTCTCGAAGAGATCTGTCGACATGTTGGATAGATTACAAGAAGGCCTATGATTCAGTGCCGCATACATGGCTCATGAGGGTGCTAGAGCTATATAAAATTGATGTAACTCTGCTCACCTTTCTGATGTCATGTATGGGGCAGTGGAGGACGGTCCTTCACTATCCAGGGTGTCGACGGGTTTCGGACAACAGCGAACCGTTAAGGATCGAGCGTGGCATATTCCAGGGTGACAGTCTGAGTCCACTGTGGTTTTGCCTAGCCTTGAACCCTCTCAGCACACTGCTGGAGGGTTCGGGTGTAGGCTACCGGTTGTGAAGAGAGGGTCAGGTCATATCTCACCTTCTTTACATGGATGATCTGAAACTTTTTGCTTCCAACAACTTGCAACTGATGGAGCTACTGAAGGTAACTGAAACCTTCAGTAGTGCCATCAGGATGGAATTTGGTTTGGACAAATGTGCAGTCATGCATGTAAAACGAGGGGAGATTATGGAATCCGTGGGAACCCAACTCTCGGATTCCATACACCTTAGATCCCTCTGCTCAACCGAAACTTACAAGTATTTGGGTATGTCGGAAGCGTTGGGCATCAATGCTGCTGACGTAAAACAATCGTTGAGGGAGCGCTTCTTTGGCCGCCTGAATAAAGTACTGAAAAGTCTTTTATCAGGCGGGAACAAGGTGCGCGCCTTCAACGGTTGGGTCATGCCGGTTTTGATGTACTCTTTCGGCATACTCAAATGGACTCAGACGGAACTCGACGCCCTGGATAGGAGGGTCCGCACTCTGCTTACCGCAAATCGGATGCATCACCCACGATCATCGGTGATGAGGCTGTATATCCCGCGGAAGTGTGGGGGTCGTGGCTTCTTAAATGCCAAGACCCTGCACAACCGTGAGGTATGCAGTCTCAGGAAATACTTCCTGGAAACCGACGTGGGGATGCACCGAGATGTAGTGGCGGTGGACAAAGGCCTCACCCCGCTCTCCTTGGCCAACGAGAACTGGCGCAAACCTATAGTAATGGATATTAATGAACGCAAGGAAGTATGGAAGGGCAAGGAGCTTCACGGGCGCTTTTACCGGGCCTTACATGGGCCCGATGTAGATCTTTTAGCGTCCGTATCCTGGCTACGCTTTGGTGATCTCTTTGGAGAAACCGAAGGTTTTGTCTTTGCAATTATGGACGAAGTTATGATGACGAACAACTACCGGAAATATATTGTGAAGGACGCTACGGTTGACATCTGTCGGGCATGCCACCGGCCCGGAGAATCAATCCGACACATTATTTCTGGGTGTTCTCATTTAGCTAACGGAGACTATTTGCACAGACACAACCTTGTAGCCAGGATTATCCATCAGCAACTTGCTCTTAAATACAATCTTGTTGAATCAGAAGTACCGTACTATAGGTATGTGCCCGACCCAGTTCTCGAGAATGGCAGCGTCACATTGTATTGGGACCGATCTATCATCACTGACAGGACTATTGTTGCCAATAAGCCTGACATAGTGGTGATAGATCGACTAGAGCGTCGCACAATGATTGTTGATATAACGGTCCCTCATGACGAGAACCTCGTGAAAGCTGAGAAAGATAAACAAACTAAATATCTTGACTTGGCTCGCGAGGTTGTCGACATGTGGGAAGTGGATAGAGCAATCATTGTGCCGATAGTCGTGACGGCCAATGGCTTAATAGCCAAGAGCCTCGACCAACATCTGCGGAGGCTCTCGTTAGGCTGTTGGATCAAGGGCTTGATCCAGAAGGCAGTACTCCTAGACACGGCGCGTATTGTCCGGAGGTTCCTCTCTCAGGAGCCCTGACCGCCGGCAGCCTGGACCCTGTTCCCGATGCCGGTGGGCTACTATTTTTTATATTTTTAAATGTTTTTTTTAATGTTAATTTTTGAAGAAATATTTAAAAATATGATAAATATGTATATTATAATAAATGAATGGAATAATAATAATAAAAAAAAACACCAAATGACGTCTGTCATAAACGACGTACATCAATCAAAAACAAACTAAAAAAATGGAATGAATCGTTAATAATATGTTAACTAGAGCAGCTGCACGACGCGCACGACATCCACCCCCGGGCTCGTCGCTCAGCTCCGCCTCGCCGCCGCCGGACCCCGGATCACCAGTGTCACCG
Organism: Mythimna ferrago; assembly: GCA_910589285.2. Classification (NCBI taxonomy): domain Eukaryota; kingdom Metazoa; phylum Arthropoda; class Insecta; order Lepidoptera; family Noctuidae; genus Mythimna; species Mythimna ferrago. The sequence continues at coordinate 30,850,642 of OU342676.1, forward strand.
GCGGCTGCAGTTGCGTCGAGCTCCAGCGACGAGTATTTCTCCCCGCCGACGTCGCCAACACCTGTACGCCGGCCGGGGAGAGGCCGGCCACCGAAGAGCATGGGACCTAGGGGCCAACCGGCTCCGAGCCGGGTCCCCGCTGCCGGTGGTTGTGTGCAGCGCATGAGATGGACTCAGTCAATGAACGAGAACGTCATGTGCGCATATTTCGGGTCTACAGAGGGAGGTTCTAACCTCACTGCGTGCCGTGAAAGGATGCTGTCTCTTTTTCAGGACCTGGAACCAACCGTGAACGTCTCGGCTCAACGATTATCGGATCAGGTGCGGGTTATCCAACACAACCACAGGTTGGACGACGCTGCACTTGATCGGCTGCGCTCAGAGATACTGAGCAACCAAATCGTCTCGACATCTACACAAACACAGACCGCGGCAACGCCGACTACTAACGCAATCTCGCCGGCCGCGGTCCGACCATAATAATGATGATACAGATGATAGGGTTGTCACAGTAAGTAGCCAGTGCAACGAAAGATTGAGGAGCGCACTGGAGGATGCGTTGTGTGAGTACATGTCGACTCCGACTGAGCTTAGGCCCCGTTTGCCACGGTTACCCATGCACAAAAAAAATAGGGCGCTGGTGTGTGCCTTGGACTCGTTGCTCAAAAATATCTTTGAGAGTAGCGAGAACCTTATTGATACGCACTCAATCTTGTATTGTGGGGCTGTTGCGGCATGTCGTTTAGCCAACATTAAGTTTCCCAATATAGATGGAACTATTCGACCGAAATCTGCTGTACCAGCCTGGCAATGCAGGATTGAGAGGCGTATCGATGAGGCCAGGGTACTCATCGGCAAACTACACTGCTTCAGGGAGGGTAATACACGACCACGAGTGATGCGCTTTGTGAGACGGGCGTTTTTGGGGACAAGTATTAGTCCTCAAGGATACATGTCTCGTGTCACAGAGCGCATCGATTTCCTGAAGCAGAAAGTTTGTGCATGGGCGAGCCGCATTCGGCGGTATAAGCGGCGAGTTGACCGGTACTCGCAGAATCGCATGTTTCAGAGCGATGAGAGGTGGGTGTACAGAGCTTGGGAGCGGCCTGAACACAGTGTGATTGACGGGTGCCGCCCGGATGATTTTGCCACGATTACGTTCTGGCGAAACATTTGGTCGGCACCTGTCAGTCACGCTGAGGGTGGCTGGATGCGTGACGTCGAGCGTGTGTGTGAAGCTGTACCAGAAATGGAAAAAGTTACCATCACCCCAGAGGATGTAGCCAAAGCAGTTCGTCCGTTACCGAACTGGAAATCACCGGGACCGGACGGACTGCAAAATTTCTGGCTGAAATGGTATAGCAGCTCACAGCGTTCCTGGCGTCGCAATTCCAGTCAATCTTAGAGTCTGGGTCGCTACCAGAATACCTGACAACTGGCATTATCCACCTGCTCCATAAGACAGGTAACCCCGTAGATCCCAAGAACTATAGACCAATTACATGTTTGTCAACGGTCTATAAACTTCTTACATCCATCCTGAGAGCAAAAATTAATATACACATAGAGAATCATCAGATTATTTCTCCCTCTCAGAATGGATGTAGGAATGGGTCCCGGGGTACTAAGGAGCTACTCCTCATAGACATGGCCATAAGCCAACAGACTCGTCGATCCCGCAAGGATCTGTCGACATGTTGGATAGATTACAAGAAGGCCTACGACTCTGTTCCACATACATGGCTCATGAGGGTGCTGGAGTTATACAAAATAGATATAACTTTACGCACCTTTCTTGAGTCATGTATGAGGCAATGGAAGACGGTCCTTCGCTATCCAGGATGTCGACCGATTCAGGGGAACGATGAGCCTATTTGGATTAAACGGGGAATATTTCAGGGCGACAGTCTGAGCTCGCTTTGGTTTTGCTTAGCCCTGAATCCTCTTAGCACATTGCTGGAGGATTCAGGACTAGGCTATCGGTTGAGAAGAGGTGGTCAGGTCATATCTCACCTTCTTTACATGGATGACCTGAAACTCTTTGCCCCCAGCACTTTGCAACTGATGGAGCTACTGAAGGTAACTGAAACTTTCAGTAGTGCCATCAGGATGGAATTTGGTGTGGACAAATGTGCAGGCATGCATGTAAAGCGAGGCTCCCCTCGCTTTATTATGGAATCCGAGGGAATTCAACTCCCGGATTCCATACACCTTAGATCCCTTTCCTCGACCGAAACCTATAAGTATTTGGGTATGTCAGAAGCCTTAGGCATTAACAATGCTGACATGAAGCAATCGCTGAAGGAACGCTTCTTTGGCCGCCTGAAGAAGGTATTAAATAGCCTTCTGTCGGGCGGAAATAAGGTGCGCGCCTTCAACGGTTGGGTCATGCCGGTTTTAATGTACTCTTTTGGCATACTCAAATGGACTCAGACCGAACTTGACGCCCTGGATAGGCGAGTTCGTACATTGCTGACGGCAAATCGGATGCATCACCCACGATCCTCGGTGATGAGACTGTACATGCCTAGGAAGTGTGGAGGTCGAGGCTTTTTAAACGCAAAGACCCTGCACAACCGCGAGGTGTGCAGTCTCAGAGAATATTTTCTTAAAACCGATGTGGGTATGCACCGAGATGTGGTCGCAGTGGACAAGGAACTCACCCCGTTATCCATGGCTAAAGAGGACTGGCATAAACCTGTAATAATGACTACTGATAACCGCAAGGAAATATGGAAAGGCAAGGAGCTCCACGGGCGCTTTTTCCGGGCTCTTCACGAGCCTGATGTAGATTTTTTGGCGTCCGTGGCCTGGTTACGTTTCAGTGACCTCTTCGGGGAAACTGAAGGTTTTGTCTGTTCGATTATGGACGAAGTTATCCTAACGAACAACTATCGGAGATATATAATGAAGGACGGGACGGTTGACGTGTGTCGGGCATGCCACCGTCCGGGTGAGTCTATCAGACATATTATCTCTGGTTGTTCTCGTTTGGCTAACGGCGAATATTTGCACAGACATAACCAAGTAGCCAGGATTATCCACCAGCAACTTGCTTTGAAGTACAACCTAGTGGATTTAGAGGTACCGTATTACAAGTATGTGCCCGACCCAGTTCTCGAAAATGACCATGTCACTTTGTACTGGGATCGGTCTATCATTACTGACCGGACTATTGTAGCCAATAAGCCGGATATAGTGGTGATAGACCGATCAGCGCGCCGTGCAATGATAGTCGATATCACCATCCCGCATGACGAGAATCTCGTGAAAGCTGAGAAAGAGAAACAAATGAAATATCTCGACTTAGCACACGAGGTTGTCGACATGTGGAGTGTGGACTCGGCTGTCATTGTGCCGATTGTCGTAACCGCCAATGGTCTTATTGCCAAAAGCTTCGACGACCATCTGTCGAAGCTGTCGTTGCGCGGTTGGATCAAGGGCCAGATACAAAAGGCAGTACTCCTCGATACGGCTCGCATTGTGAGGAAGTTCCTGTCTCTGGAGCCCTAACCACCGGTAGCTTGGACCCTGCTCCCGACATCGGTGGACTACTGTTTTTATATTTTTAAATGTTTTTTTTTTTTTTTATTTATGAAAAATATTTAAAAATATCAAAAATATGTAATATAAGAAAAATAAAGGAGATAATAATAATAATAATTGAACCCTCCCTCTCTGCAACTGAAACCTATAAGTATTTGGGTATGTCGGAAGCTTTAGGTATCAATGCCACTGACATGAAGCAATCGTTGGGGGAGCTCTCTTCTTTGGACGCCTGAAGAAGGTATTTAATAGCCTTCTTTCAGGCGGAAACAAGGTGTGCGCTTCAACGGTTGGGTCATGCCGGTATTGATGTACTCTTTCGGCGTACTCAAATGGACTTAAACAGAACTGGACGCCCTGGACAGACGAGTTCGTTCACTGCTTACTGCAAACCGAATGCATCACCCACGGTCATTGGTGATGAGACTGTATATCCCGCGGAAGTGTGGGGGTCGAGGCTATTTAAATGCTAAGACCCTGCACAATCGCGAGGTATGCAGTCTCAGGGAATATTTCCTAGCCGCCGACGTGGGTATGCATCGTGATGTAGTGGCAGTGGACAAGGGACTCATCCCGCTCTCCTTGGCTAACGAGAACTGGCGCAAACCTGTAGTGCTTGACAATAACGATCGCAAGGAAGTATGGCAGAGTAAGGAACTGCACGGACGCTTTTTCCGGGCCCTTCATGGGCCCGATGTAGACCAACTAGCGTCCGTAGCCTGGCTGCGCGTCGGTGACCTCTTTGGGGAAACCGAAGGTTTTGTCTGTGCAATTATGGACGAAGTTATCATGACGAAGAACTACCGAAGATTTATTGTGAAGGACGGTACGGTTGACATCTGTCGGGCATAGTGTTGCCAGGTCCGATTAGATGAAAATCGGGACAGACGGCAAAACAAATCGGGATTTAGGGGTTTAGATCGGGACATTTTTTTTTTTCAGTAATTTTATTTTTAGCAGGGCACACTTCCATCGTAAGCTCATTGGTGTCACCCGGGCGGTCCACACAATGTGTGTGTGTGTGTGTGTGTGTGTGTCCCCGGGTATGTTTTTCGCACAATTCAGATGCAGGAATAAAGACAAAAACTAAAAAAAATATTGAAGTTATGAATGATTCCCGCTGTTTTAAAAGTTTTAATATTATATTAAAATTATATTGTTGGTTACATTTTACTGCATATGAATGGAATGGATAAACGAAGATGGATTATTGAGTCACAGATTACTTATAATTGTGTGATTTTGATTTATCGGGACATTTAGCGTCCCGATCAGGTGCAAATCGGGACGCGTCCCCAGACCCCTAAAAATCGGGACGTCCCGCGCAAATCGGGACACCTGGCAACACTAGTCGGGCATGTCACCGTCCGGGTGAATCAATCCGCCACATTATTTCAGGTTGTTCTCATCTAGCTAACGGGAAATACTTGCATAGACACAACCTTGTAGCCAGGATTATCCATCAGCAACTTGCTCTGAAGTACTCTCTTGTGGAATCGGAGGTGCCGTACTACAGGTATGTGCCCGACCCAGTTCTCGATAATGGCGATATCACAATGTACTGGGATCGGTCCATCATCACTGACAGGACTATTGTAGCCAATAAACCTGATATAGTGGTGGTGGACCGAAGCGAGAGGCGTGCAATGATTGTTGACATATCCGTTCCGCTTGACGAGAACCTCGTGAAAGCTGAGAAAGATAAACAAATCAAGTATATCGACTTGGCTCGCGAGGTTATCGACATGTTGGGCACGCCACAATCATGGCGGTAAGTCCCCTCTTTGAGGCGTGGCTGGAAAGACCTCACGGCGTCCTTACCTTCCGCATGACACAGGTACTCACCGGACATGGTTCGTTCGGGAGATTCCTGCACTCGATTCATGCGGAAGTGACGCCCGGGTGTCGCCACTGTGCGGAACGCCCGGAGGACACGGTGGAACACACAGTCGAGGTGTGCCCTGCTTGGGCGGAGCATCGCCGTGCCCTCGTGGGGGCGATCGGCGGCGGAGACCTCTCGCGCCAGGCCTTGGTTGAGGCCATGGTCCGGAGCGAGGAGGAGTGGCAGGCGGTCGCCGACTTCTGCGAAGCAGTAATGCTCGCAAAGGAGGAGGCCGAACGCATAAGGCAACGGCGTTATCGCCGCCGCCGTCGCCGGGATTCTGATCCCGATTTCCGGCCAACGTAGACGCGGGCTTGCGGACAGTGAGCAATGGGTAGCTCGCTGTCCGGCCGTCCGGTAACTGTCCGGACCAAGCCCAAGTCGTCGACGGCGCACACTGTTCCCGCGCGCCTCAAGGAGTTGTCAGCAACAGCAGGGATCCAGCCGGGTCGAAGCCTACTGGGGCCAGGGTTATCCGAAAGGGCGCTCGAGCCCCGGTATGAAGGCTAGAAGGAACGGGGTGGGTCTTTTAGTCAGTAAGAGTCTGACACTATCTCCCGCTCCGCCCAAGGGCGGGGGATGTCAATGCATGATTTTTTCCCACCATAAAAAAAAAAAGGTTATCGACATGTGGGATGTAGACTCAGCGATCATTGTACCGATAGTCGTGTCGGGTAATGGCTTAATAGCCAAGAGCTTCGACCAACATCTGAGGGGGCTCGCGTTAGGTAGCTGGATCAAGGGCTTGATTCAGAAAGCGGTACTCCTGGACACGGCTTGTATTGTTAGGAGGTTCCTTTCTCTGGAGCCCTGACCGCCGGTAGCTTGGACCCTGTTCCCGATACCGGTGGGCAACTATTTTTTATATTTTTAAATGTCTTTTTTATATTGAAATATTTAAAAATGTAATTTATATGTTATATTTATGAATAAATGAGAATAATAATTGAATTAAATACAAAAAAAACGTTAAAAAATTAAATATAAAAACATAGGTAGCTTAGTAAAAGTTTTGTAAGGCAGACAAACGAGAAAAAAAAATCATTATTTGAGACATCGTATTTGTCTTCTCATGCATTATAAATATGTCCTAATAGTTCAACCCCGGCATCGGTTGTTGAACGACCCCTTGTTGTATGTCCCAAACTGTTTATTATGTAACAACTTATGTCTATTAAAAAATCTTTGTAATTGATGTAAAATAAGTTTGTCAAATATTTTACTGAAGGTGGGTACCACGGAAATAGGTCTATAATTTGTGGGGTCAGATGTACTACCTGTTTTAAACAATGGTATTATTTTAATATACTTCATTAAGTTAAGAAACTCGCCACGATCAATACAATTATTAAAAATAAGTGCTAAGCTAAGGCCTACAACGTTTATAATTGATCTTACAACATCCACAGAATTTCCCCATAAATTTGTGGTCTTTTTTACATTCAAAGTGTTAAAGGTTTTAATTATATCCACATATTATGTCACATGTTCGAAATTAAAATCTGAATCGCAAACTTTAACATTTTCTTTAAGCAGACACTCTGCAGCATGAGTTCAGAGATTTAGTAGTTAATATGGGGATCTCTGAAAAGAACTTTTCAAAAGCTGCAGCAACCTGTGAGTCCGATTTGATCACACTGTCATTAATTTTAAGGCTATAGTTGATTCAGATCATCTAATGTTGACAAAGCTGGTAAATTATTAATTAGTTTAGTTTTAAAAGTTTCTAAGCGATTTGCAGTTTTCGGGTTTAACAGTGATATTCTTTTTAGCCACTATGATGTTAGGCATTTGAAAAGTAATTAATTGCCCACAATGATCAGAATCTAGTAAATTTATAATTTCTTTATGGCTAAGTACAACATCGGTATAAATATTATCTATGCAAGTGACACTAGTAGGAGTTACTCTTGTAGGCTCTAAAAATAAATTAACAAGATTGTTGGTAGGACTGAAACAAACTTATAATTTTGCTACATAAAGCAGAATTTGCTAATTAATTAACATTAAAATCACCACATGTGATTATATACTTGTTTGAATTACAAATCTTGTGAAACATTCATCTATTACCTTTTCAAAGCAGTCATACAATCCGGAAGGAGGTTTGTACACACTTAATATAATAAACTGCTCCAACTCAATACAGGCTATTTCAATTGACCGTTCAACAGATAGACTTACAATATGCTTACGGTCCTTAAATTTAAGGTGGTTACTAACTAAAATCAATGAACCACCACGTAAGGCATTAGTTCTGCTGAATGAACTACCAACCTGGTGGTTATTAAAATTGAACATGAGCTGGTGGTTGGCTTTTAAGCCAATGTTCCGTTATACAAAGAATATCAATATCATTACAATTAAGGAATAACTCTACCTCTACATCTTTATTCATGAATCCTTGAATGTTTTGATGCACCAGTTTGATACTATTTATTGATTTCAAGATTTGATTTGAATGATTTTTGTTTATCAGTAAATTCGTGCTAAAGATTGACTCTGTTGTCTCAATTTCTAATTTAAATTAATATTAATGTCAACATTTGATGCCAAGTTATTGGCACAATTAATTATCAAGTCATTGTGTTGCTCAATAGGAGCAAGTTGTTTAGTCAAGTTCATGGCTGAAATAAAAAATAATATGATAGCGACACAGCTATGTCTCTTACAAAACTTGGAAAGATAGTAATTATCTGCAAGATATCTATCTTTTGTCAAATAATAGTACCAACATAATTGTTGGTGTCAATTATATATAATACTGCCTCTTGTTGAAGCAAGCGCAAAATTGCAGTTACCTGGCTTGAAACTGTTACACATTTTGGACCTTTCATACAGAAATAGGTTTGAAGTCTAAGAAATATAAGAGTGTATCGAAAACGTCAGAGAGAGCACAGTAGACTCGATCTTTTTATTTCCCCCAAACGCGTTTAACGAACGTATTTTGGCCTCATATAGGATTTTAGTTAAAATTTTCTCGTACATTACCTAAAATACATACATAATTATTTATATAGCTTATAGCACGTGACAACCCTAGCGGCAACTGCGAGGAAACATCAATATCTCGCAGTGAATCGACCGCGCTGTTCTATATCAGTGCAGTGGTGCAGCGCGCGCCCTCTGCTCTCCGCGCCGATCCGCGCGCTGCGTGGGGCGGCGGGGCGGGGAGGGGGAGACAGGCGCTCCCGGGGCCTGCAACTAATTGCCCTCGTCCTCGTCACGGTAATAATATCTACAGTAATCCATGTTCATACAAACGGACAAAACGCGAGCTATACCTACGCGCCTCGATCTCGCGGTGCGTTCGTGGTGCAAACAGTCGCGACTGTGCCGTAGTGACGATCGGACGGTGTGTTGTTTTTTTAACAATTACCGCGCGATTTTTTCACTAAAAATAAGTTCAAGTACATACCTATTTACATATTTAATATGACGAGTAGGATAATTATTTTGTGCTGTTTTTGGTTGCATGAATTCGTCAATAACGCATCCAGAGATAACTTTTTTTATATTTTCTGGAAACTGATCTGTATGTTTTTTTGTAGGTACACTTGTGTTAAAACTTCGGGGCATGTGTGTTTTGTTTTGTTAGTTTGTATAATTCAAAGCAAAGTGGTATTTTATTATTAATATAAATTTGACCGTCTGTCTGTCACTAGATAGTTGACATTTTCTTAAATTAAGTATTTCTGTTGCTGCTATAAGAACATATACCACTAAAAACCGTTTTTAGGGTTCCGTAACCAAATGGCAAAAAACGGAATAAAAAACAACACGCATTTTTATTGAAAACTTCCTATTCAATACACGAAGTATTTTATTTGTTTATATAAAAAAGTATATTTACAATCACAAAACTAAATGGAAACACAAAGTAGGCAAATGTAATTAGAATGCTGGGGGGCGGGCAGCCCTATCGCATGTTTACGTACCTCGCGGCTGTAGGCATTTATTTCAAAAATACGGCCGAGTTACCTTACTGTATGATATTATTACCGTGTCCTCGCGGTTCGCATTCGGTCTATAAATAGTGTGGAATAGCTCCGCGCGGGTTCCCGAGCGTCGCCGGACGGCACCGTAGAGGCGCAGGCCTCTAGCAATGCTTCACTTGTTTTAACCTATTCCGGAAGTTCACAGATTAAACAATCACAAATCTGTTAATATCCAAAAACAGTATTAGGTAGGTACGTTAGCACGTTTTTGAACTATTCAAATCACTTATGCCAGCCATACACGGTCAAACCGGTCGGGTCGTCCAGTCGGTATGAAGCTACATGTTTGATCAAACAGAGACCGTGTATGGGAGTGACAACATGTTGACAACGTGTTGGTCATCGTCCGACACACTGCTGGCATTATGCCATTTGCCATTGTGGATCAGTATGACCAACATGTTTGACGGCACAATCGAATTTCAATTCTTTTGGTTTGATCAAACCGATTGGATCAGATTGGACCGTGTATGGGGCTGTCCATACGGCTGGCATTATGCCAGCCGTGTGTGGAACCACACATGTTCAAATCTATTTGATCAAACATGTAGCTATGTGTATATAGACGAACTACAGGTTTGATCAAACATGTAGCGTCATACCGATTGGACGACAGGTTTGACCGTGTATGGCTGGCATTAGATATTACTAAATGTGAATACTTGAATAGTTCAGTTGGTATCTTTAGCCAGAATAGCCATACTCAATCTTCTATCTCCTCCGCACGATGGTATGTAGGTATGAATGGAGCATGTATTATTGACACATTCAAGGAAATCGCATGAGAAACGACAATTATTACATACGCCATCGGCTTTCACTTAGACATAATATAGGTACCTACATTAACCCTTTAAGCGTTTTTGTATTTAAATATGCACAAACCATTTAAACGCGCAATACTCAAAATTCAAAAATCATGTGAATTTGTGCCTTTTGCCGCTAAGGTTATTATCGACCAACAAAACGAAAACGCAATACATCACAACACACATACTTTCTCTTTCTCTCCAAAAAACAGCGAGAACTTTGGTTATCCGCATCGAATCTGAATATTGGCGGACGCGTATTGAAAGTTACAAATTCGTAGTAATAATTAATAAACTGTAAATTTTTTAGTGTGATATTATTTGAAAGACATCTAATTACAATAAATATACATTATTTATTACAAAATTCTATTATTTTTTGTCTCATCATCATCATCATCATCATTTCAGCCGATACACGTCCATTGTTGGACATAGGCCTCCCCCAAGCGTCGCCACATCGAACGTTCCTGTACGTCCCGCATCCATCGGTTTCCCGCTACCTTCACCAGGTCATCGGTCCACCTTGTTGGAGGCCGTCCAACGCTGCGTCTTCCGGTACGTGGTCGCCACTCCAGAACCTTTCGTCCCTATCGACCATCTGTTCTGCGTGCAATGTGCCCTGCCCATTGCTACCTAAGTTTGGCAATTCTTTGTGCTATGTCGGCAAACTTAGTTTTCCTGCGGATATCTTCATTTTTTATTCGATCACGCAAGGAAACCCCGAGCATAGCCCTTTCCATTGCTCTTAGACTTTAAGCCTTCTGATGAGACCCATTGTAAGCGACCACGTTTCGGAGCCATATGTCATCACTGGCAACACGCACTGGTTAAAGACTTTCGTCTTGAGACACTGTGGTATGTTGGACGAGAAGATGACGCGTAGCTTCCCGAACGCTGCCCAACCAAGTTGGATTCGACGGTTGACCTCTTTCTCGAAGTTAGACCTACCCAACTGGACTGTCTGTCCGAGGTAGACGTAATCGTCCACAACTTCGAGTGTAGAGTCTCCGACTTTGATAGGAGTGGGCGCTACATAGTTGTTAATCATGATTTTGGTTTTATCCATGTTCATTTTAAGACCCACTCTTAGAGAAGCTCTCCTGAGGTCATTGAGCATTGTGCTGAGCTCCTCCATAGTCTCCGCCATGACTACTATGTCGTCGGCAAACTGAAGGTGAGTGATGTACTCGCCATTGACATTAATGCCTAGTCCACTCCAGTCCAGAGCCTTGAAGACATCCTCCATTGCGGCCGTGAACAGTTTCGGAGAGATGACGTCTCCCTGCCTCACCCCTCGCTGCAGGAGGATAGGTTTCGAGGTCTGCTCCTGGAGTCGGACTGACATGGTGGCGTTTTCGTACAAACACTTCAGCATTTCGATGTACCGATAGTCAATTTGGCACCTTTGGAGAGGTTCCAGCACAGCCCATGTCTCGACCGAATAAAAAGCTTTCTCGTTGTCCAAAAACGCTAGGCAGAGAGGCAGGTTATACTCCTCGGTCTTCTGTATGACTTGCCGTAGCGTATGTATATGGTCTACGGTGCTGAAACCTTCTCGGAATTCGGCTTGTTCAGGAGGCTGGAAGTCGTCAAAACTGCGCACGAGACGGTACGTGATGACCCTAGAAAACAGCTTGTACACATGGCTCAGAAGTGAGATGGGCCTGTAATTCTTCAGCAGGGTTTTATCACCCTTCTTAAAGAAGAGTACCACCACACTTCTGTTCCATGCCTGTGGCGTTTTTCCCTCGAGTATGACGGAATCGAACTACTTCTGAAGGGCCTTTAGGACCGGTTTTCCACCCGCCTTCAGGAGCTCAACCGTAATTCCGTCCTCACCCGACGCCTTGTTGTTCTTCAACTGCTTCAGAGCCATCCTAATCTCGTACAGGCTGACGTCCGGGATATCTTCAGTGTAGTATCGAGTCAATCTAGCTCTTGGGTCGTTTGCCAGATTTGTAGCGGGTTTGGAGATTGACGTGTATAACTGTCCATAAAATGCCTCGATCTCTCCCAGAAGCTCCGATTTGGCGGATATGACTCTGCCAGCTTCGGTATTCAGTTTCGTGAGCTGGCTCTGCCCAATAGACAGATCCCGTGTAAAAACTTTGGAGCCCTTATTCCGCTTAATAGCGTCTTTAATCCTCTCGGTATTAAATCGGCGAAGGTCGCGTTTCAGAGATTTCGAGATCTGTTTATTGAGCTGCCGGTACGTGCACGCATTATCTGAAGACTGCAAAGTCATTTCACGCCTCTTCTTCATGAGCTCGAGAGTTTGATCCGTGAGCCTCTTGGTCTTACTTGTACGAATCTTAAAAAACTGTATGGACAGCTTCCACGAACCCATCATTATATTTGTCCACGGAGCTACCTAGGCACTCGAAACGGTTTTGAAGTTCGAGCTGAAAGCTCTCGGAGTTTTGGATCAATGTGCCTCTTACCATACGGTGATCACTCCCGGTTTTCACCGCATTGATCACAGAGACATCATTGAATATTTGCTTCTTCGTCGACATGATGAAGTCAATCTCATTTTTAGTTACACCATCAGGGCTTTGCCAGGTCCACTTCCTGTGCTTACGCTTTCTGAAGAAGGAGTTCATCATCTAGAGGCCCTCCTTCTCCATAAAACTAGCCAGTAGGTGTCCCCGGCGGTTCTGATGTCCAAATCCGAATTGCCCCACTCGCAGCTCATCACCGTCTCGTTTGCCCAGTTTCGCATTAAAGTCCTCCATGACCACGGTGCAGTGAGTCTTAGAACCATGCATGGCTCTGGATATATCCTCATACATGGACTCCACTTCGTCATCGGGGTGTGTCGAGGTCGGGGCGTAAACCTGTATTACCTTCAGCGAATATCTTGATGATATTGTGAGTATCAGGTACGCCACCCTGGTCGACACACTCTCGACTCTCACCACATTGTCCACGAGGGACCTGTGGACGATAAACCCGACACCACTCTGGGATTGCTGATCACCTTCCCGGAAGTAAAGCAGGTTACCGGATTTGAGAATTTGTCGTGTCCTCCCCCTGTCTTCGGACTTCAGATAATTCCACAATACTCCATCGTAACCCGCTCAACTCTTTCTGCAGTTCGATGATCTTCTCGTCGGACCGGAGTGTACGTACGTTATAGGTTGCCAGGTCGTGACGACGACAGTCGTCGACGGTTAAGCGTTCCCGCCTGGAGATTCTTAGCACCCCTGACCCCAGGGCTGCGCCCACGCCCGTCCACGTCGACACAACCACTGCAGCCGCCGGGCATTTGGGGCCTGTGTGTATTGTTATGTTGCATTGGGAGGGTTCGGACCATAACCCGCCACGCTGGTCCAGTGCGTGTTGGCGGGTCGCCATAGCCTCGTCCATTTTTCAGTAGGGTGCACCACGTGCAGGTGAGGCTGGCTTGGGTCCCTACGGTATCTACTGAAATTAATCCTAATAATTCTGAAATATTGCGACAATTTGAAGATATACAGAAAAAGATTGAGATCCTGAAACAGACTGAACTTTGGAGTGATAAAATATCCTATCACGACGTACATCTTTATACCGTCTTGTATGCTCTAATCTTTGGAATCCTGATAACTGCGGCGGTAAACTGTTGACGGCGCTACAGGCGCTCAACAAGTCGCGAATCTTCAATGCCTGCGATCTACCGCGTTCTTTTCACATCCCGGGAATAAATGAATGAATATTTTAAGTGAGTGTAGTGTGGTTAGGGAAAAAAGGCAATCTTTAGTCAGAGTGAAAAGTGCAGTGAGTGAGTGTTGTGATCTTAGGGAAAAAGGACAATTTAGTCAATCTGTGAAAAGTGATCCCAAAAACCTTTTTTTTTATCTTTTATAGCCTAGTACTTGACTGCGATCCCGCCCGATGGTAAGCAGTGATGCAATCGTTGATGGTGAGGCGCACCATTTTAAATCTAGCCAGTGTTTGCAAACAGAAGATAGGGCCTCGTCCCCTATTTTTCGCGTATTTTCCCTTCCCGATCTAAGTTCTACCAACTACTTGTAATCGTTCGAAATATTGTCACTCACTTATTACTAATCCTTATCCCTGTCATACAGTTGATAAGCTGAATATTGTTTATCATCTTGTAAATCTCAACTTCATCTATAACCCTTATCTTTGCCCCCGGGAGCATGTACGAGTCTTTTTTTTTTTATGGTGGGAAAAAATCGTGCAATGACATCCCCCGCTCTTGGGCGGAGCGGGAGATAGTGTCAGATTCTTACTGACTAAAAGACCCACCCCGTTCCTTCTAGCCTTCATACCGGGGCTCGAGCGCCCTTTCGGATAACCCTGGCCCCAGTAGGCTTCGACCCATCTGGGTCCCTGCTGTTGCTGACAACTCCTTGAGGCGCGCGGGAACAGTGCGCGCCGTCGACGACTTGGGCTTGGTCCGGACAGTTACCGGACGGCCGGACAGCGAGCTACCCATTGCTCACTGTCCGCAAGCCCGCGCCTACGGTGGCCGGAAATCGGGATCAGAATCCCGGCGGCGGCGGCGGCGGCGATAACGCCGTTGCCTGATGCGTTCGGCTTCCTCCTTTGCGAGCATTACTGCTTCGCAGAAGTCGGCGACCGCCTGCCACTCCTCCTCGCTCCGGACCATGGCCTCAACCAAGGCCCGGCGCGAGAGGTCTCCGCCGCCGATCGCCCCCACGAGGGCACGGCGATGCTCCGTCCAAGAAGGGCACACCTCGACTGTGTGCTCCACCGTGTCCTCCGGGCATTCCGCACAGTGGCGACACCCGGGCGTCACTTCCGCACGAATCCGGTGCAGGAAACTCCCGAACGAACCATGTCCGGTGAGGACCTGCGTCATGCGGAAGGTAAGGACGCCGTGAGGTCTTTCCAGCCACGCCTCAAAGAGGGGACTTACCGCCATGATTGTGGCGTGCCCAGCACTGGGTTGCGATAGTCGTTGACGCCATTTCACCATGAGATCCCGCCGGAGCTCTGTCCGCCATGCCGTGACCTGTTGCGGCAGCGGACTTTCACCCCGACGTTGCATCTCCACGCGCATATCGTGCATGTGTGCAAGGACTGTTGCCTCCAGATCCCACGGTGGTAGGCCAGCCAGAAGGCTCGCCACTTCGCGGGAGAGCACCATTCTTATTGCCACGACCCTGTGGCAGGCGTTCAGCATGGACGCCGGTTGCTTTTTCAGCAACGGCGCCATGTACGAGTCTACCACCGTGTCCACCGTATAGTACGTTTACCTGGGTCATCATTTTTTCGCCACCCGTTCAGTATGTTTCCATTATTTATATTATTGCAATTACACCGCAATAATTCAGTGCGTAATTCGGCGACATACCGAGCGCGTGACTCATAATCCCATATCGTTCACCATCCATCCGAGTATAAATTAATCTTGATCTTATATTTGTGGAAACTGACAATACAGTGAATTTATTAATCTTAAACTGACTTTCATCTCTTATCTCATCCTTTATCTCTATCTTACCCCAACCTCGAACAATCTCCCACTATACGATGATTATTATTCTATGCTATAATCTCGGATGGAATTTGAATTTTAGATGTAATTCTATGCCATTATGTGTCTCAATTGTATAGAAATGTTAAGGAAAAGTAAACATAGCAATTTAGGCAATGTAATAAATTAATTAAATAATTTTGCACGCCGTAAGGCAAAATGTATCGGTACTCTCCATAAATTAACACCATATCTTACACCTACATTATTGGCAAATAAATGATTTCTATTTCTATTTCTTTAATCGTTCAGCGTAGTTGTATTTTGACTTCTTCTATAACAGTCTTCATATTTAGGTACTTATGTATTTCAGTGTTACGTGTGAATCCAGGCTGCACCACTTATGGTCCTTAGGATATTGTTTTGGGCTCTGAAGGCAAAGTATGTTGGATTTGTTATTTGTTATGTTGAATCCCGTAGGTCCAAATCGGTTTTATAACTAAGCTATAGACTAAGTTTATTGCTAAGAGATAGAGTAGACTGCTTGCCAAGCATCCACAACACGTTTTTGAAACGATTATTTACTTCGTTCCGTTTGTGCTTAATATGGTCTTTTCATATCATACGTTGATCCAAGTAAAATCCCAAGTATTTGACACATTTGCATGGCGGTAGAAGACCCTGGCCAAGTTTGACTTTTTTGGGCACAGCTTCTTTCTCAACGTATATAATGTGGTGAGACTTAGGACTCGCTTTTAAACGCCATCTTTGCATCCATTCGTTGGTTTGGTTGAGTAAAGAAAGAAAGAAAGAAAAAAAAATATTTGTCTGAAAAGGCGCAACCTTAAGACTAATATAATACAATGTTACATTTTCTTAAACAAAAATGTAATAAAAAAAAAAAATGACAAAAAAAAAATTATGCGCCACGTCCGAGCAAAACGGCCTTGCGCTCAGCATAATGCTGTGTCCACTCGCAAAGTGCAAGGGGTCTACAGCGCTGATTTTCAGCGTGGGCCGGAAACAATATCGATTACCAGGAATCGGCAACGGTGTAGTGTGCCAGTAGATTTTAGTAAAAATAAACAAAGTAATAAATGGAAATAACAGCAATAAATAAATAAAGAGGAAGAACAATTTTCTACATAATGTATGAAGTGGCAATATTACTCTACATCTTAAACAAGGGCGATCACTTAAATAACTCAGTATCCAAGCCAGAAAAAAAAAAACAACAAACATTTCCAAGGACGCGATTGTTTAGAATGCTCTGTGGACGCGATGATGTTAAACCAAAGATTTTATAATATCCTTGTGTTAAACTTAGGATGTGACGCTTCGCAAGGCCTATGACGCTACGCCATTGAGTTTGTTCTATAGGCATCTACTGGATTCGTCTGGATCACTACTGGATGCTAGAAATGCGGGAAACGAAACCTTTTTATTTTTAATTTAATTCTTGACATGGCTACAGCTAGTAACGAAACCGTTTTTTTAGTATTGACACCAAGGCTAAGACCTCACGAAGCGGTTTTTAACCACGCCTGCCGCAGTAGAGGCAACAGCTGTTTTACTTTTAAACTCACCTGAGTTTTGAGCGGTTTTGCAGCCGTCGGCGTCGCAGTTGTAATTGTCGCTCGTAAGTTTGGTGGGTGACAATCGCAAAACGGGCGGTTAATTATCAGTTGAGCTCCGAATCGCCATGGACAAACACCAGAAATGACCTGTTGCGTTATAAGCTATTATCACACTGCTACGCATAACGCTGCAAGTTGTATGTCAATGCACCTACGTGCGTACTTGTGGGAGTAAAGATCTGCATCATCGTGCGGGTTTTTTACGTACTCGCAGGCTGCGGGTGACCGCAGCTCGCGCGATACTACTAGTTTCTCGCCATTGCAGCGGAGCCGCAAACAACCGCGCATATATCTCTATTATTCTACAGAAGTAGCAGGCCCGTAAACGCGGCGGACATGGGAGAAAACCGCTTCGTGAGTTCTTAGCCTAAGTAAAAGGCCGAGTGTTAAAAAATATAACAATATTTTTAATTATTTTAGTTTTTAATTCATATTAGACTCTACTACGAGTACAAAAAACTACAGTATCTTAGTCCTATTTTCTATAAAGGTTCTATTATTAAAAAAAACCGGCCAAGTGCGAGTTGGACTCGCCCATGGAGGGTTCCGTAGCAGCAAGTAACATAATATAAAAGTTCTTGTAGTTCGTTGTAACTTTGATCGATGTTTTAATAATAGTATGTTTTTTTAGATTTATGACGTATTAAAAAAAAAAACCGGCCAAGAGCGTGTCGGGCCACGCTCAGTGTAGGGTTCCGTAGTTTCCCGTCCGTCACAATAAATGTACCCACTTATGAGTTTAAAAAGATGCTTGCATATACGATTATACTACAAACTTAGTCCAGAAATTATTTTGTAGAACCCTTTTGTCTTTTTTGTACAAAAACTGTTCTTTCCATCAAGTTCAAAATAATTTTCCTAGAAAGTCCTTATAAAGTTCTACTTTTCAGATTTTTTTCATATTTTCTAAACTTATGGTTCAAAAGTTAGAGGGGGGGGGACACATTGTTTTTTACTTTTGGAGCAATTATTTCCGAAATTATTGACATTATCAAAAAATGATTTTAGTAAACCCCTATTCATTTTTAAATACCTATCCAACGATATATCACACGTTAGGGTTGAAATTAAAAAAAAAAACACTTCCCACTTTACATATAGGGGGGCTACCCTAATAAAACATTTTTTTCAAATTTTTATTTTACCACTTTGTTGGCGTGATTGATATACATATTGGTACCAAATTTCAGCTTTCTAGTGCTAACGGTCACAGAGATTAAGCGAGGACGGACAGACAGACGGACAGACAGACATGGCGAAACTATAAGGGTTCCTAGTTGACTACGGAACCCTAAAAAACTACTTACTAGATTTCGTTCAAACCAATTTTCGTTGGTAGTTTGCATGGTAATGTACATCACATATTTTTTTTAGTTTTATCATTCTCTTATTTTAGAAGTTACAGGGGGGGGACACATTTTACCACTTTAGAAGTGTCTCTCGCGTAAACTATTCAATTTAGAATATCATTTTTGAAGACCTATCTATAAATACCCCACACGTATGGGTTTAATGAAAAAAACAATTTTTGAGTTTCAGTTCTAAGTATGGGGACCCCCAAAATTTATTGTTTTTTTTTTCTATTTTTGTGTGAAAACCTTAATGCGGTTCACAGAGTACATCTACTTACTAAGTTTCAACAGTTTAGCTCTTATAGTTTCGGAAAAAAGTGGCTGTGACATACGGACGGACAGACAGACAGACATGACGAATCTATAAGGGTTCCGTTTTTTGCCATTTGGCTACGGAACCCTAAAAACCGGTATGTAAAATCGAATTTGAAGACATCACTTTTGCTAAAAATCTAAATCAAATATGTTGTCTATTTCTACAATTTGGCATTTGCACTTATCAAATCATCGTCTTTAATTAAAAAATGATCTTTATATTAGATATATAAAAAAATTGATAAAAATGAATCCCTATTTCCTTGGTCACGCCATCACGCGTGACCGGCTGGACCGATTTCGCTAATTCTATTTGTGTTCGTTATTGTGAGAAGGTTTCTTTTTTTTTTAACAGCCTATACTGTCCCACTGCTGGGCAAAGGTCTCCCCCAACTTCTTCCAGGTATCCTTTTCTTGAGCTGCCTCGAACCAGTCCTCGCGGTAGGCATCTAGGTCGTCTCGCCACCTCTTCCTAGGTCGACCTCGGCGGCGTCGTCCATCTTCAGGTACCCACTTTGTGGAAACTCTTGCCCAACGGTCAGAGTGCATGCGACTGATGTGACCGCCCAATCCCATTTTAGCCTGGCAGCCTTTTTTCCTACATCTATAATACCCGTCTTTTGACGTAGCGTGGTGTTCCTCATTCTGTCGGCTCTTTTGACACCCAGAATGCTGAAGGTTCTTATGGAAAAAAAAAATGAAAATTAGCGTAGCGTAAGGTAGAGTAGGGTAGTGTAGGGTAGTGTAGGGTAGAGTAAGGTAGAGTAAGGTATAGTAGGGTAGAGTAGGGTTGAGTAGGGTAGAGTAGGGTTATATTTTTGTTTTAATTTTATTTCTGACACGCCACTCCCAACCCTGAGCAGGGTCGTTGTAAAATCATTATTTCATTTAATTAGTGTAGATTTCGTCCTTGTTTATTTTGTTTGTAAATGAATATTGCTTAATTATTTTTAATTACCTGTTTTTTGTTTGTTTTAATTTGTTTCATGTCTTGTATTTGTCATTGTATGTTTTTATTATTTCCTTTTCAATATGTTAATATTTTTAATATATGTTTTCGTTAATTTTTATGGATCATATTTCTATGATACCTTAAATATTTCATTCACTTTCTTACATTTAGATTGTTGTGTTTTTATTTTTTACAGATATATTGATATATTTATGTATTTATTGCATTCTTCTTTCCATCTCTCTTTCCTCAAGGGTTGCGCAAACGCTTGTTTCTCCCAATATTTTGCGCTTGCTTGAGGCTTTTCTTCAATTTTCAGCTATCCATCAATCCGGTTCTTATTACATAGTTTATTTACGGACGGACAATAAAGTGATCCTAGAAGGGTCTTTTAGAGATATGGAACCCTAAAAAAACCACCAAAATCACTTAACAGTTGACTAAAATATTGCTGAACAATCTGAACATTATCCGGAGCGGTCAAGATAAAAAAAAATCAATTAGACCACTTGAGAAGCTCTCCTTTTTTTGGAAATCAGTTATTTTCAGAAAGTACCTGTAATAAAGACTGATTTGCAAATAAAAACACGTATTTTAATGGTTTTATTAATGTCGTTATTGAACTTGTATTCAATACCGTGATCACGGAATCTATCACGCACGATATTGATCACACTAATACCGGCATTGAAAAATTCCGTATTTGAAATCCCTAATTTAGACGAATTGATAACCTTCTTATTTTTTGGACATCGGCTAAAAATTACAATTTTCGATATAATGGCATAGGTCAACTTGTTCGTGCAATGGACACATCACCAAGAAGTGAACGAGTGAGCCGAGTAACTAGGACTATGATTCGATTCTGTGCTGTACTCAGCAGTCAAATACTGAGACGGTAAATGTACTCGTAGCTTATACACTGTTAGGCCGCAGGAGAGCTTGATGGGCTGCAGGTTGTGTACAGCTGAGCTAGGATGTCTATTGGCACCGCGGCACCGGGCGAGTCTGCCGAGGTCAATGGACGAAGATCTTCTATTAAGTATCGTGCTACGATTGGCTTATAAATGTTTATTTATAATGAGCTGACTGAAATCTGAAAATATTAGAATTTGTTAATGAAAAGACTGCGCCCCGCGTGCTCGCAGATAATGTAATTTATTGGCGTCGTAATTGAATCGTAACATAAAGCTGATGTTATTTACGAGCGGAGCGTGTAGTTCGGCGGCGGCGATGACGTCACGCGCGGCGGCAGATGGATAGCGCGCGGACCTGAGAGGCGCACCGCGCTCGTCAGTTGCCTCACTCATCGACTCGTCGCCGCCGCTGCGCCACTCCGAACCCGGCAAGCGCAATCAACATTTTTTGACCTTCGCAAAACCTTTCGGCTACTTGGTATTAACCTACCATCATGAAAGAAAGAGTCATGATTCCCCAATACCACAGAGGGTTCTGGATTCTTGCCGGAACCCTTCGTACGCGATTCAGGCTTACATTTGACGTTTAGTTTAATAGTACATTATGATACAAGTGTGTAATATTAGTGATTACCGCTGAGGCTGTTGTGAATTAAGAACGCCAAGAAGTATGTCGAAATCCACTGAATTGAACGCACAACTGAAGTCAAGCAAAACAAGTAAAGTGAGAGATTTGTTGTCCATAGCCCAGCGGATATCGTCAGTGACTTTCAAAAGCGCAGTTACAGTGCTATGACCAGAGCGGAAGCCTGATTGATAAGGGGAAATAATAGAGTTTGTCGATAGGTACTTGATGATTTGGCCATGAACAATGTGTTCAAGAGCTTTAAAAAGGAAAGGCAAAATGGAGATGGGTCTTTTTTTTTTTTATGGTGGGAAAAAATCATGCATTGACATCCCCCGCTCTTGAGATGGGTCTGAAGTGGGATAAGGATGAAGGATTGTGTATCTTGGTAAGCGGTATTATATGAGCCTGTTTCCAGGCTGAAGGAAAGGTGCCAGAAAATAAGGAAAAATTAACAATATGGGTGAGAATGGGGAGCAGTTGAGGGAAAATAGGAATAATCATTCTTAAACACAGATGATCAAGGCCAACAGCAGAGGAGGAGATAGCAAGAAGAGATTTTTTAACATCGTCTTCGGAGACAGGACTGACATTGAAAATTGGACAATTCGGTAACGACATTTTAGACAGCTAATAATATTTTTATTTATCTTCCATAAATTTAATACCGATAACAGCAGGAATGTAAAACAGAATTTCGATGTGATATGATAATGTTAATTTGTGGGAGACTGGTGCCTAAACTAAGCCGTGGCTTGTATTTCAGGACACCAGGGACTCATCACTACAGGGTAAAGCAGCAAACAAAACACTATATATGTAGGTGGTGAAAATCTAGCGAAAGTTACCAATTTTACAGTCTACAAGTTATGTACATTTTTATAAGAAGGAAAAGCTTAAAGAAAAACTAAAATAATTAAAAATTTAAATATGTGTAAAGTGTAATGTGGTTTAAGATGCATGTGCGTGTGTGATGGTACCTATGTCATTCATGGTGTGTAATGGTGTGTTTAAGAGTATATTGTATAATAGAGAGGGCTCTTCAGCGCATGCCTGGAGAGGGGCTGGTTCCCACTTCACTGGAAGACGGGGAAACGTCCTTATAGCGAAGCCAGGGCGCCCTGCAAACTCTCCGTCCGCGTACCGGCCCATTGTGCTGCACGACGAGGTGGGCAAGCTCTTTGAGAGAGTCATTGCAAACCGCCTCGTCGCGCGCCTAACACGGGTGGGGCCGGACCTTTCGGACGGACAGTTCGGCTTTCGCAGGATGCGCTCCACGGTGGACGCCATCATGCGCGTGCGAGCCCTCACGACGCACAGTGGATCGAAAATCGGCTTTCAAAGACTTAGGGACTTCAATTTGCATGTGCCGGTTTTTTTGACGGATATTGCTTCTGTTAGTTATTACTATATAGAAACATGATATTTGAGCTAATTTGGCACAAATCGAAGCAATTATGATTTTTTTACGAAAAATTTGTTCGAAGATAGTAAGAAAAATCTAAATATCTCTAAAACGGCAAGGAAAACCGTAATATCCTCACAGGCGGTTATAGAACTAATTATTCATGATTTTTTGACATAGTCCATATAACGGTAATAACTGCCATTTTTTTTTTAAATCATTGAAAAAATATTATTTATTTTTATATATTCAATTCCCTGCTCTGGAGTA
Source organism: Mythimna ferrago (assembly GCA_910589285.2). Lineage (NCBI taxonomy): Eukaryota > Metazoa > Arthropoda > Insecta > Lepidoptera > Noctuidae > Mythimna > Mythimna ferrago. Next base: position 30,873,802 of record OU342676.1, read on the forward strand.
CGATCCGGAGGGCACTCCGGTACCACCGGGTGAATAAACCGGAACTTGTAAATATAATACTTATATTTCTATAATATATCTATGATTTGGTCGACCAAATTGTCTTTTAATTATCTCACAGATGGTGTAAAAAGTAGAGTATGTAACACGGGGATAAAGCTGTCTTTGTCTTGGGCGGCTTAAATTCCTCACTTCACTCAGGTTTCTTTATTAATTCCCTCGCAATGCTCGGGAGTTAATTTTATAAATCCCTCACTATCGTTCGGGATTAAAATCAGCAACTTTCGTTTTGTTCGGAATTCAACATGCCGCCCGCGACTTAAAAACACTGCTTTATCCCCTAGTCACATAAACTACTATTATCGAGCAGGTGGTGTAAAAAAATCTATATGGGTGACATGTCAATTATGTTGAATGAAACGCATACTTACGTGCCATGAAATTCATGGCGCATATAATAGTTTTGTTAGACGACAAATTGCCAATCCAGTGCTGCAGCTAGCTTTTGTTCAAGCTTTTCAGTATTTTGATCAATAGTTTTCATGAACGTGCTTGTCTACCGCTAGAATATAAGTCGATGGTTACCCAAGTTTTATGTAGAGGTAAAGAAAGTAGAAACTCCACTTTTCTCGTTACCTTGCTCAGAACAATTTTTCCCTTTTGCGTGTCAAAAACAAACATGAACTTAAAGTACACTTTAGAATTTGTAATATTGCTCCGTAATCAAGCCAGTTAGTCCACACTGTAGGGTATACAAGATCCTTGGTACGGTCTTTCGCTATGACAATATCACATTCACATTAACAGCATGAACACGACATTGACATTAATTTGACTAATGTCAGATAATATTTAGGAGTCTCTCAGCCACGTCATTTCAAAAAAACTTCATTGAAATAATATTGCATTGTTTTGAGTTTGCAGTCGGCGGCCATAGACAATAATTTTAAAATTCAAGAGACGAGTCATCAGTGCTCAACAGAATGATTTGAACCAGTGCCGGCCGGCACGGGCGGCTGGGTCAGCCGTACTGGGAGCTAACAGTTTTTTTAAATTATTTTTTTTATTCCACAACTATCACACAACGCCGTCTAGTCTCAAGCTAAGCATAGCTTGTATTATGAGTACTAGACAACTGATAAACATACTTGTATATTTCTAAATACATACATATTAAAGATAAATTACAGCCAGACACAGAACAAATGATCGTGCTCATCACACAAACATTTGTCCTGGGTGGGAATCGAACCCACGACCTCCGGCATAGCAGTTAGGGCCACTAACCACTAGACCAACAGGCCAGTTTATACTGATAGACACAAATTATGAAAACGTAATAGAATAAAAGACATCAACGCGTCCTGTCATCGCTCGTGCGATGGTGCGTGTGTCCGACGAAAGTGATGGCCTGACTACTGATTGTCCTTTTGAAGGTCGTGCGATCATGCGGAGCGATCAAATTGTCTAGTTTTCGTCGCGCAACCACCGACACGTATTGATCGCACGATCGGCGATCGAGCATATGTCTTGATAATGCTCGCACGACCAAATGCGTGTTAACACAGATAATTCGTAAAAAAAACTTTTACAAAAAAAATAACCGACTTCAGTACAAAAAAAAAAAGTAAAAAACTAAAACCCGACTACGACAAAAAAAAAAAAAAACACGAAAAAATTATACAAAACACGGCGCATTTAATCACCATTTTTATTTTTAACACATTACTTTTTGTCCGCTAGAGGGCGCCATATCGAGTTTTATAACACGTCACCTAGCCTATGTTCAGCGGATGATTAAGACGGTTCTAACGATACCTCATTATGTCGAGCTCCGGTAAGTAGATTAGGAGCTATGAGGGAACAGATGAACATACTCACATACATACATAGCCTGTCAAAATCATAACCCTCCTTTGGCTTTGCCGTAGTCGGGTAAAAACTGGGCAAGTGCAACTTGTACTCGCGCCCTGAGGGTTCCGTACAAAGGAGACAATTTTTTTGGGCCCACTATTAAACGGCAACGTATATTAATAAAATTACACATGAAAAAAGTGATCATCTTATTATAATTAACAGGCCAAAAATTATATAGATATCTAACCGGAATAATGAAATAATAGTAAAAAAGTGTTACGGCAAAAAATGCTTGTTTAGGAGCGTTTTTAGGTTTACTTTAACGTGAAAATAAAATGTTACTACGGTGCGCAACGGTAATGACGTTGGCTTTAAATACGTTTAAAGATATAATAATTAATTTAACAACAAATTACTAAAAACAGAATAAAATAAACCCTTCGTGCGAGAATAACAAGTAAATCTGTAAAGGCAGTTTGGTTTCTATTTAAAAATAAGTAATGTTTTCTTTACGCAGTTTCCTACTGTATCTAGGTACTATCTACTTAGCTACTTCTGCACGGTGGGTGCATTCACAAACGTGAAACTCACATACGCGAGACACCCAGATCCAAAACATCTTTCTGTAGCCCATATAAATATTTGTTCCACGCCGGAATCAAACTGGCGACACGCAGCGTAGTGCCAACCAATTAGGGTTTGGGTCCCGTGACGTCTCGTGTCTCGACTTCCCGGGAATTTTCTTAATTTTAGTTGAGACTCGACAAGATTGTCGAAATTTCAAATAAGAAGAAGCCTAGCGCCATTTAACTATGAAAAAAAATCTGTAATTAAGAGAATTAACAATTTTGTGATTATGAACTAGTCGAATTACCAATAATAGCAAAGTTATTAAGAATTAGTATGATTTTTAACTATGTAAGTTCGTTTTATAAAGTATAAGATTTAAGTGCTTAAAAGTGAATCTGTGTGTGATTATAAAAAATAAACAAAGCAGTCATCAAGACTGAAACTAACGTTATAGTTATAACGATAAAATTTTTGGTTTAACTCTTTGAATGTCGTAATTAGAGACACAATAGAAAGACCTTATGTCGGACTGTGTAACTTAAGACATTCGAAAGGTTAATAAATGTTGATTTTTACAAAACAAAAAACGCTTTTTACCTCTATAGGAAAAATGGGACCAAACGTATTTTTCCACATTGTCAATGGGATCAAAATTTATAGGGTTACTTTCCGTTAATCCAGAATTCTAAAATTTGGCATAAAACAAGGTCTTATAGAACACGTATAGAAATAAATCTGAAAACCGTAGATATGTTGATACGTAACAAAAAAATAACAAAAAAATTTGCTATTTGAAAAAATCTTCGACTCCATTTGGGAATTCAACTGTTTATATAAGTAAGTTTTTATGGAATGTGCGCGAGTCCGACTGGTATTTGGCAGTTTATTTTTTAATACATTTCGTCAGAAATTATCACGATTAATATTCTCATAATAAAATAATAATACAAACATACAATCTCAAAAGTCTCGAAGTCCCGGGAATTCCCGGGAATTTGATTGAAGGCTGTCTCGTGTCCCGAGACTTTGAAATGGTCGGGAATTCCCAAACCCTACAACCAAAAGCTCAGCCACTGCGCCAAACCTACCGTCCCTTTTTTCTTTCAAATTCCCCCTTTAGGGAAGTAGAATTGACTAAAATATAGTACGGGCTGTGTACGGGTGGTTGGCCGGGGTTGTCACGAGTGTTGTACGCAAAGATGAAGGCAAGTCTGGTAAGCCGTGGATACAAAGGGATCGGTCTTTTTGTAAGCAATGGAATACATTGCTTACAAATCCTAACCTTTCTAAACGAGTTAGAGGCCATGGGAATTAGGGGAACACCGCTAAAACTTTTAGTCGACTATTTAGACGATCGATACCAATGTGTTAGGATTGACGATATCATGAGCGATGAACAAAAAAACACTATTTTTGGTGTTCCCCAGGGAAGCATACTGAGCCCAACCCTCTTCTTGATTTAAATTAATGATTTATGTGATTTGAACATTAAACAAGGCAAAATTATTTCTTATGCTGACGACATAGCCTTAATTTTTTCCGCTCAAACCAGCAATGAATTACACGAATATGCTCAATTAGGTTTAAACAGTGTGACTAATTGGCTTCAAACCAATTTACTAACATTAAATGCTGACAAGACTAAATATATTCACTTCTCCATGCGCGACCTTCAATCTAACAGTACTAATTCTCATCTTTATGCCCACAAATGTGGATTCCGCTCAGTCAGTACATGCAATTGTCCTTTTATCCTCAAAACATGCGAAATTAAATATCTCGGGGTTATAATTGACAAAACACTCTCATTTAAACCACATATTGAAAGTTTAGTTAAAAGAGTGCGAAAATTAATCCTTATTTTTAAAAAATTGCGTACAATTGTAGACTCAAAACTGATCACCAAAGTTTATCTGGCACTCGGACAATCTGTAATTCAATATTGTAATACCTCGTGGGGTGGAGCACCAAAAACTTATTTGTTACCTCTTGAAAGAGCTCAGAGAGCCATTTTAAAAGAAGTAGCCAATTTTCATCCATTCCTCTATCCCACAGATTTGGTATATAAGTCCTGCAACGTACTGACTGTTCGCCAGCTTTTCATCATGCGTCTGGTATTAAAACAACACACCATGCTTTCCTACCACCCTGAAGTTACTAATAAGAGAAGGAATGATATTGTATGCAATTCCAATACTTTTTCAAAATATGTCTTTGTAAAAAGGTTTTTCACATTTTTAGGCCCATTCCTGTACAATAGATTAAAAAGAAAATTAGGTTTGTACAAATTAAATTATTATAGCTGTAAAAAGATTATTGTGCAATACTTACTCAGCATCTCTTACGGAGAGACAGAAGATCTCCTTATAGTTGTAAATAAAAGATGTTTTGCTCTTAGTTAAATTAAATGTATGTTATTTATTATTTGTAGTTTTTAGCCTGAAATACAGGTCCAACCTAGTTCAGGCAACAAATGCAATGTATGCGTTAAAATTGTTTTTGTATTTTTATTTAAATGTGCCACTTTTATTAAATAAACGATATTCTATATTCTAACTATATTCTATATATTCTATTCTAATGTGCACTCACAGCGACAGTAGGTTTTCGTGCAGCGGCGGCAGGCGGCGCAGCGCGGCGGAGCGGCAGTCGAGGCGCGCGCCGCCCTCGCCGCACGCGCAGCCCGCCGCCGCGCGCGCCGGGCACGCGCCCCTCGCCGGCGCCGCCGCGCAACCGAGCCACAACAGCGCCGCCGCGCACGCCAGCCAGCGCGCGCGCCCCATGCGAGCGCGCCCTCACCGCGCGCTGCCCGCGCACACGAGCGCCGCCGGGTCCTCGCTGCACATCATGCTGCACGGCACTCACGGCGAAAGGAGACCGCGACACTTTCACTTCCTTCGGATCCGGCTAGGTATTTCACTTACGTTGATGAACTTCACTAGCTTTGAAAAAATCACACAAGTTGTGTTACATCGACACTGATCGTAACTAGACTCGCAGCCGACGCGCGCAGAGTAAGCGGAGTATCGACACACAAGACACCACAGCGAGGGCGCGCGACGTACTGGCGGCTAGAGCCGGCGCGGCTTGCCGCGAGCGACGCGCGGTGCGTCGCGCCTGTCGTCTCTCTCCACTCGCCTCTCGGCCCGCGCCGCCTAGTCTGCCGGCTCCGCCAACACAACTGCGACTACTCCGAGCAACCGGCGCGGCTGCAGCGGCGAGTTTAACAAACAAGTACCTAATGATACAGTGTACTGAAATACCGATATTTACAAATTAACCTTATTACTGTACTGATAGGATACTTGAGATTTAAGGCAAAATATTGTGCAAGTGCCGACGGTAACGACATTATATTGCAAATTATGTACATAACTTATATACTTGTATTAACTTATATACTTTTTATTATCACTTTCCCGCCAAAAAGTATTTTCTTCAGTCTTTTTTTGGGAATTTCATTAAGTACCTAATTTCTATTACTTACCTACATTAAGCACTTGCTCAGGTACCTACCTAGGGAGACTTTCAAGTCAGTTTTTTAAAAGTCATTTCAATGTTGTGTTGTAAATCTTTGAACCTTTCCATCTACATCTATCTACTACACTATTCTATAGGGTTCACTAATGTTTCACCAAAACTCCATTGACAAAGTTAGATAACAACCAACGTTTCGTATGCTATTTATTTCACAAACCGATTCGTTCTGTAAATGTTTTATTTTATTTTTGGCTAATGCTTCTTTTGATAAATGGTTCGGATGATATTTAATCATTTATGTATTTTGATTCTTTTGAGAAACTTAAGTTTATATTAAATATCACTTTAAAACGTTTCTATTATATGATCCTTTATAAATGGCAAGTAGAGCCAAGCCAATGTCGACTATTCTGCCAACGCGACGTCTAAAGTGAATTGGAAAATTATATAATAATAATCATTTAAGTACATAATAGTATTATATTCGTTAGAGATATTTAGTGATGCCTCAACAACGGGATGGGCGCCGCCTGTGGTGATGTGACTGCTAGTGGACCCTGGAGTCAGCATAACAAAATTCCTTATATCAATTTGGAGAAACTTGCAGCTTTTCAGAAATCTGATCAGAAATCAGAAACGTTTATTTCAAATAGACCAGTTACAGGCACTTTTGAATTGTCAAAATGTCGGTCAGTCAAACAAGTGAAGCTAAATTGCACGTTCCAAAGAGTAGGTCTCTATGGAGAAGAACGTGCAAGAAACTCCATGGACACTCTTTTAAATCGTATTGAGTTACATTAATCATCGTTACATATTTCTTTTTTGCTTCTATAATGTGAACACAATGAAGATAAGCAATAAAAATTAAATAATAATGAAAACAATAAAAATAGAAATTGAATAAGTCACTGGCAGCTAAGAGATGACCAGTCTCAACTGACGGCGCCCGTTCACGAGCATGATGCGTGCATCAGCCCCACTCAGCTCAACCATTTTGAAGGGAGCCAAATGACCCAATAACACGTGCCACCATCAGCGAGACATTTTAGTGAGCATGACAATCTCTCAACTGCCAATCTCGTAGTAGCAAACAAGTTGTAACCAAATAAAAATGCTCCATGGTACTTCACATTCACAAAATTGGAAAAAAAAGTGCTTCTACATTATACAATGCTATTATTATAATAAATCATAAGTTCTATTGAAATAAACAAATAAAATTTAAAAAAATAATCAGACAACAACAATAGGAAAAGGCCAGCAGCATCTCTTCCAATATATATAATTAAATAAAAAATAAGACTAATTAGTAGGTAGCTAAAAAAGACTGTGACTGTGGAGCAGGACCGACATTTAGCCAAGCATTTTTATCGAGTAGATAATCTTCCAATTTATAATATGCTTGCCTACATAGCGTGCGTTTTATGCATGTTTTAAATTTTGACTCGTTTAACCTTTTGAATGTCTTAAGTTACACAGTTCGACATAAGCAATTGTCTTTCTATTGTGTCTCTAATTACGGCATTCGATGAGTTAATTGGAGAATTTCAAGTGAAATTTTATTATAAAATTTTACACAGTACCTTATAAAAGAAGTAGATACTTTAGCCAATCTGAATCGAGGTTGATCTAAATTGTCTTTATTTCAAGTATTAAAATTGTGCCTGTCACTTATTTTAGTAAAAAGATGAATATTTTTCCTGACATACATAATTTTTCATAAATATATTGACAAGGAACCGTCATGATGTTTATATCTTTAAATAGTTCCCTAATAGACCAGGGTCGATAATTTTTAAAACCAAAAAAAATAATAGTAGGATGAAACCCATTAGAAAAGGAGGAGAATATTATAAAAATGAAAGGAAAAATAATTTACGGGCGATCTGAGGTCGGGAAGGGGATGGGGGTGAGTTTTTAAGGGTAAAAAACGGTTTTTCTCGATTTCCGGCAAAACTAACACTCCTATGGAAAAAACCGGCCAAGTGCGAGTCGGACTCGCCCATGAAGGGTTCCGTAGCAGCAAGTAACATAATATAAAAGTTCTTGTAATGTGTTGTAACTTTGATCGATGTTTTAACAATAGTGTATTTTTTTCGATTTATGACGCATTAAAAAAAAACTACATACTAGATTTCGTTCAAACCAATTTTCGTTGGCAGTTTTTATAGTAATGTACATCATATATTTTTTTTAGTTTTATCATTCTCTTATTTTAGAAGTTAGAGGGGGGGGGGACACATTTTACCACTTTGGAAGTGTCTCTCGCGCAAACTATTCAGTTTAGAAAAAAATGATATTAGAAACCTCAGTATCATTTTTGAAGACCTATCTATAGATACCCCACACGTATGGGTTTGATGAAAAAAAAAATTTGAGTTTCAGTTCTAAGTATGGGGACCCCCAAAATTTATTGCTTTTTTTCTATTTTTGTGCGAAAATCTTAATGCGGTTTACAGAATACATCTACTTACAAAGTTTCAACAGTATAGCTCTTATAGTTTCGGAAAAAAGTGGCTGTGACATACGGACGGACAGACAGACAGACATGACGAATCTATAAGGGTTCCGTTTTTTGCCATTTGGCTACGGAACCCTAAAAAGTCAAATGGCAAAGTTGTAGGTAATAAAAAGATCTAAAACTTTTGTATTTGCACTTTTTTCACATAACCTCAAAATGTATGTGAAAAATTAAAAAAACCAAGTTTTTGGTTTTTTTAATTTTATCTTTTTCAAAAAAAAAATTTAATTCACAAAATTTGGTGAAAACTTACCTTTTTATGTCCCAAATACGCTGTAATTTATTTGAGTAGAAATATTTATTTTGTTCACATTATTTTGAATTAATATCGAAAAAGCACCCCAATTTTCAATCGAAAATTCACCCGTCAAAATGTCGGCTTTTTTCAAAAAGTTGGTATGTTTTCTGTTCGTTGAAATCTCTACTTTCCGATGGTGAAAAAAAATATATATGTTACCATAGTAAATCTTCTCAGAAAATGCAAAAAATCGAAAAAAACTCGAATTCAAAATTTTTTTAAATTATTATATACAATTTTGAGCTATTTATTAAAATTTACACTTTAATTACTCAAAAAACGTAAGATTACATGTTTTTACATTGATAAAAAAAAAAATGCAAATCAAAATATACTACTATAATTAACAAACAAATAAGTAAATAAAATTAATATTTAATAAGACATCTACAATATTTAGAGAAAGTAGTCAAATCTTCTTTAAATTATATGCGTAGATGCCTATTTATAACTATTTTTAGATAACTTATATACCTGAGTGACCTACGAAAAATTTTAGCCCATCAAAAGGTATTTCATAGAGAAGTGGGGAAGGGGCTAGGCGGGTCTGGGTCTTACTACATACATATCTACTATTTCGTAGCAGCTGTAACAACCGTTAGCCTAGCCAGTATTCGAAATACAGTACAGTATGACAACATCGTTTATAAAAATACACGTGCACGCTGAGTTTCTTTAAGATAATTGTGACAAGTTTACTAAGATTAGAAAATAATAATCCCCTTTATTTTGCACAAACAAATTTAGTTACTCCCATGAAAAAAATATATTTTAAAATACATAAAAAATATATTAAAAATCTATAAAAATATATAAAATGTATATCGTAAATATATTTTTAATAACTAACTTTTGGCCGATTTTCATATATATATTATACATTTCAAATATATTTCAGATATATTCAAAATATATTTTTTATATTTTTATCTATGTTTTTTATGTCTTTTAAGATATATTTTGAATGTATCTAAAATATATTTAAAATATATGAAATATACATGAAAATTGGCCAAAAGTTAGTTATTAAAAATATATTTACGATATATATTTTATATATATTTATATATTTTTTATAGATTTTTAATATATTTTTTATGTATTTTAAAATATATTTTTTTCATGGGAGTAACTAAATTTGTTTGTGCAAAATAAAGGGGATTATTATTTTTTAATCTTAGTAAACTTGTCACAATTATCTTAAAGAAACTCAGCGTGCACGTGTATTTTTATAAACGATGTTGTCATACTGTACTGTATTTCGAATACTGGCTAGGCTAACGGTTGTTACAGCTGCTACGAAATAGTAGATATGTATGTAGTAAGACCCAGACCCGCCTAGCCCCTTTTTTTTTTTTTTTTTTTATGGTGGGAAAAAATCATGCATTGACATCCCCCGCCCTTGGGCGGAGCGGGAGATAGTGTCAGACTCTTACTGACTAAAAGACCCACCCCGTTCCTTCTAGCCTTCATACCGGGGCTCGAGCGCCCTTTCGGATAACCCTGGCCCCAGTAGGCTTCGACCCGGCTGGGTCCCTGCTGTTGCTGACAACTCCTTGAGGCGCGCGGGAACAGTGCGCGCCGTCGACGACTTGGGCTTGGTCCGGACAGTTACCGGACGGCCGGACAGTGAGCTACCCATTGCTCACTGTCCGCAAGCACGCGTCTACGTTGGCCGGAAATCGGGATCAGAATCCCGGCGACGGCGGCGGCGATAACGCCGTTGCCTGATGCGTTCGGCCTCCTCCTTTGCGAGCATTACTGCTTTGCAGAAGTCGGCGACCGCCTGCCACTCCTCCTCGCTCCGGACCATGGCCTCAACCAAGGCCCGGCGCGAGAGGTCTCCGCCGCCGATCGCCCCCACGAGGGCACGGCAATGCTCCGCCCAAGCAGGGCACACCTCGACTGTGTGCTCCACCGTGTCCTCCGGGCGTTCCGCACAGTGGCGACACCCGGGCGTCACCTCCGCATGAATCCCGTGCAGGAAACTCCCGAACGAACCATGTCCGGTGAGTACCTGCGTCATGCGGAAAGTAAGGACGCCGTGAGGTCTTTCCAGCCACGCCTCAAAGCCTAGCCCCTTCCCCACTTCTCTATGAAATACCTTTTGATGGGCTAAAATTTTTCGTAGGTCACTCAGGTATATAAGTTATCTAAAAATAGTTATAAATAGGCATCTACGCATATAATTTAAAGAAGATTTGACTACTTTCTCTAAATATTGTAGATGTCTTATTAAATATTAATTTTATTTACTTATTTGTTTGTTAATTATAGTAGTATATTTTGATTTGCATTTTTTTTTTATCAATGTAAAAACATGTAATCTTACGTTTTTTGAGTAATTAAAGTGTAAATTTTAATAAATAGTATATAATAATTTAAAAAAATTTTGAATTCGAGTTTTTTTCGATTTTTTGCATTTTCTGAGAAGATTTACTATGGTAACATATATTTTTTTTTTCACCATCGGAAAGTAGAGATTTCAACGAACAGAAAACATACCAACTTTTTGAAAAAAGCCGACATTTTGACGGGTGAATTTTCGATTGAAAATTGGGGTGCTTTTTCGATATTAATTCAAAATAATGTGAACAAAATAAATATTTCTACTCAAATAAATTACAGCGTATTTGGGACATAAAAAGGTAAGTTTTCACCAAATTTTGTGAATTAATTTTTTTTTTTGAAAAAGATAAAATTAAAAAAACCAAAAACTTGGTTTTTTTAATTTTTCACATACATTTTGAGGTTATGTGAAAAAAGTGCAAATACAAAAGTTTTAGATCTTTTTATTACCTACAACTTTGCCATTTGACTTTTTTCCATAGGAGTGTTAGTTTTGCCGGAAATCGAGAAAAACCGTTTTTTACCCTTAAAAACTCACCCCCATCCCCTTCCCGACCTCAGATCGCCCGTAAATTATTTTTCCTTTCATTTTTATAATATTCTCCTCCTTTTCTAATGGGTTTCATCCTACTATTATTTTTTTTCACTTTTTATTATTTTTAAAGGCTTCTACACCCTGGTCTATAAGAGAATCGCGCCTGCGAAGATTGTATATGCATCTGATAGCTCTTTTCTGCAGAATAAAAATAGACTCTATGTCTGCAGCCCGTCTCCATAGCAGAATACCGTAAGACATGATACTGTGAAAATAACTAAAATAGACCAGTCTCGCGGTATGTATATCAGTAAATTGACCAATTTTCCTGACAGCATATGCGGCTGAGCTAAGCCGTCCTACCAGAGATGTTAAATGAGGACCCCATTGTAGCCTCGAGTCGAGCGTGATTCCCAGGAAAACCGTGTTTTCGACGAATTCAAGGTTTCTCCCTGTTCAATACTATTTCCAAATCATTACTTTTGACATTCGGTAACGCAAATCTTATGCACTTTGTTTTTTTCCCATTTAATACTAAATTATTGACAGTAAACCAGTTTTGGACCTGCTGCAGAATATTGTTTACGTCATCAAGATGTGTGGAACGTCTATTGATCTTAAATATTAAGGATGTATCGTCAGCAAACAATACTATATGTGGTTGTTTTTTCAATAAACGCGGTAGATCATTAATATAAACCAGAAAGAGGAAAGGACCCAATATAGAGCCTTTTGGTACACCCATTTTGACTTTTAAGCCCTGTGAATTGACACCATTTATTTGAACTTGCTGTTGCCTGTCATTTAAATAAGATTTCACTAAGCTTAGTGCAAGTTTACCTAATTCGTAATGTTCTAGCTTTAAAAGTAAGGTTTCATGATTGACACAATCAAAAGCCTTTGAGAGGTCACAGAAAATTCCAATAGCATCTTGGGCTTGCTCTCATGCTGCAAATATGTGTTTTAATAAGGTGACACCAGCGTCAGTCGTACAACGTCCTTTGGTGAAACCATACTGCGTTTCGTGTAAGATCTTATTGATGTTAAAATGAATAAGCATTTGATTGAGCATAACTTTTTCAAAGACCTTACTGAAAACCGGTAACACGGATACAGGTCTATAAATATTGGTGTTATTATGGTCGCCGGATTTAAATAGAGGTATAACTTTACTGAATTTCATTAAATCTGGAAAGACTCCTTGGTCCACACACAAATTAAAAATTAACGCCAAGTATGGTGCCACGGTCACGATTATAGACGTACAAACTTTAACAGACATTCCCCATAGGTCCTCGGTTAATTTTATTTTTATTTGCCGGAAAGCCTTCATGACTGTCATAGGGTTTATATGTTTGAATTGAAATTCAACCGGACAGCCTGGCACGTTTTCTTTCAATAATGTAATTGAGGCCTCCGGCGAGGAATTTAGAGCTTCCGTTGTCTTAAGAGGTATGTTGGTGAAAAATTTCACAAACTCTTGGGCTACTTCTATGTTAGAACTTATGGGACCATTTGCAGTCTCCAATAAACAATCCGAGTTTCGTTCTTTATTTCTACCAGTTTCACTATTAATAACTTTCCAAACGGTCTTTATTTTATTGTCAGCCAATTTGATTTTTTTGCTAATGAAAAGGGCCTTCGCTACTTTGCAAATTTTTCTAAAGAGTTTAGAATATTTATTTACATACTTGTTAAAGCTTTCAGAGTTAAAAAATTTTCTTAAGCTTAAATGGTTAACACAAGATTTAAAAACCTGATGAATTTTCTTACGTGTAGACAATACAAAGACCATACCTATCGTATAATCTCAGAATTGGTGGCATACAATTTCTCCATTTAACCGATGTTAAGTATAATACAAGCGCATAATAAATATCAGATATCATAGTTGCAGACATTGAAACAAGAAATTCACTTCGAAATGTAATTTCTCAAATTGATTTTTACAAAATAACGCAACACTTCGGTGTTCCCTTTTTATTGACTTTTCACAAGCCGAATAAATCATAAGTGCATTATTCATGTTTCTTGGCTTAAAGACCCTGACGCTTATTAAAAAATGCGTTCACTATATCTTGGACAATTTTTTACTTATACGTATTGTGATATCGTGAGCTGAGCTACGCTACAGTATTTAAAAGACTATTATAAAGACTGCGTTTATTATTAGCGATACATTTTTAAAAGACTCTTCACATCGAAATCCTAAAGTCAGAGCGTGACTTAATTAGGTACATTTGTAACAAACGTGCCAATTCACCAGAAAATTACACTGTTTTCTAACACAACTTTTAATACCGAAGCTCGTATGATATATTAAGTAGCTCGCAATCCAGTTTATCATCGTTACTTGAACCCAATATCAATAAATTTATAAAGAACGGAGGAATTCAATTCAATTCAATTCTTTATTGCTATATCACATGTGTTACATAAGATGACAAAATAGTTATATAAGTGCACATGGACCCTGTCGGGCACAGCAATGTCATACATGAAGTAGGTAGAAATACAATTTGGGAACAAAGTTAAAACATAGAGAAAAACAAAAAAAAAATTAAAAATAAATCGGATATACAAATAAAATAAAAAGTACAATAATAAGTAATAAGATAAAAAAAAAATAATAATAAAATGTCAAAAAAAAAAGAAAAAAATCATGTCATAAATGTCAAAGTTAATTCCTTCATTAATAAAAATAAATCCATTTTAAATGTCAAAATAAATTCATTACAAATAGCAAAAAAAAAAAGTAATAATAATAATACAAATGTCAAATAGTAAATTATTACAATGTCAAAATAAATTCATAACAAATGTCAATAAAAATGAAATCATAACAGATGTCAAAAGGGAAAAAAATGATAATGTCAAAAAATTTAATAAAATCAAAAAGTTAATTATTACAGTGTCAAAATAAATTCATAACAAATGTCAATAAAAATGAAATCATAACAAATGTCAAAAGGAAAAAAAAAAAATTATAATGTCAAAAAATTAAATAAAAATCATTGCAGATGTCGAAATAAATTCCAATAAAATAAAATCTACAAAACATAAAACGGACATGGAAAAAATGACAATATATGAAAGTATTTAATCATCGTTAAAGAATTCATTTACCGAATAATAGCATTTGTCAACTAGCAGTTTTTTGAGTCGTTTAATAAATATTCTATCACTTTTCTCGGTTTTGATGTCATTCGGTATTTTGTTGTATATTTTTATGGAGCTTATGTGAGGACTCGAACTATGTAGTTTTAAGTTTGATGGAGGTATTACAAGCATGTTTTTAAATTGAGAACGCGGTGCGTATCGGCGAGGTTGGTCGGTTATTTTTTTATAGAAATTAGGGTTCTGCCTCACAAATTTACAGATTTCTAGAATGTAAATTGATGATAATGTAAGAGTTTCTAATTTACGAAAATGCGGTCTACAAGTGTCATCATTATTAATATTTACAATTATTCGAAGACATTTTTTTTGTAAGATAAACAAGTCATTGCTATCTACACTGTTTCCCCAGAGGATGATACCATACGAGAGCCATGCGTATGCATATGCATAGTAAGCAGACAGGGCAGTTTTAAGATCGGTTGATTTTTTAAGTTCACGTAATGCATAAATAAAGCTAGATAATTTAGATTTAATTTTCTGGATATGCGCTTTCCAGGTCATATGGATATCCAAATCCAGTCCTAGCAGGGTAAAAGTATCAACGCATTCCAATTTTATGCCGTCAAATGCAAAATTAATATTTAAGGGATTTTTTTGGCGAGGCCTAAATTGCATTATTTTGGTTTTTGAATAATTAAGTTCTAGATTGTGGTCTTTCATCCAATTTTGTATATTTTTCATAATTTTATTTAAATTAGCATTTAATTGTTGCGAGTCAATACATGAAGTAATTAAAGAGATGTCATCGGCGAACAGTACGCACGAATCTGTCATTATCTTAGGGAGGTCGTTTATATAAATCAAAAAAAGCAGACATCCGACCACACTACCTTGCGGAATAGAATGTCCAATGCAAAGCCCATTAGAACGTATTCTGTTTAATTCTCCAGTAAATTCATCCAAATGTTCTATTTCTACGAATTGTTCCCTATTGTGTAGGTAAGATGTAAACCATTTATGTGTTATTCCTCTTAATCCGATACCGTACAGTTTGTCAAGTAGTATTTTATACTGCACTTTGTCATATGCCTTAGTCATATCAAGCAAGATACCTATAGCGTATTTTTTATTATTTAAAATGTTCAGTATTTCTTGCGTGTATTTATAAGTTGCTAACACCGTGGATCGTTTTTTTCGAAAACCATTTTGACAGTCATCAAAAATATTGAACTTTTCACAAAAACTATAAACGCGTCTGCACATTGCTTTTTCAAATATTTTTGATGCTGTAGGTAGTAATGCAATTGGACGGTAGTTGTTGGGATCTAACTTCGAGTTTTTCTTATGGATTGGTTTAACTATTGTTTTCTTTAAAGCATCAGGGAATATTCCTTCAGTGAAAGATTGTTTAACCAATAAGTAAAATGGAGTTGTCAACTCATTAACACACGTTTTTATCAATATTGGAGGAAGTTCGTCTAATCCGTGACTATATTTACTTTTAAGATTTTTAATAATTTGTTTTATTTCCTGCGGTGTGGGTGGGTATAGAAACATAGTGTTATCAGTGGGTCGGAGCACGGGTCGGCCGCGCGGCTCTGACTCACCCTGCTTTGTTTGTCCTACTGATGCGAAAAATTCATTGAATGTGTTAGAAACTTGTTTTGGGTCGGACGTAAGTTTATTGTGGATCGTCAATGTAATGTTTTGATGAGTTTTATTCAGGTTTTTATTGGTACGTTCCTTAATGATTTTCCACATCGACTTTGTTTTATTAGATGAATTTTTAATTTCCCTAATGTACTGTATCCTTTTTGATTTAATGACAACCCTTTTTAGAGTTCTTTCATACATTTTATAATGTTTTGTTAATACAGGATCATTAGAGTAAGAAGTAAGAATTCTAAATAATCGTTTATTTTTACACGATATTTTAATGCCGCTAGTCATACATTTTTTTCTTTTGCAGGGATTCAGTTTTATGGTTTTCATGGGTATACAATCATTTAATATTGTCAATAATAGTTTTTCAAATGCATTATAATTTTCATTCATATTTTTTTCCGGGCTGACTACTTCATCCCAATTAATTTTTTGTAATTTTAATTTAAAATTTTCCATGGTTTTACTATTGAAAATTCTTTTTTTAGTTTTCCAAACTTTACGTTTATCACGTTTACCATCTATTTTTTTTAAATTTAGTATTATTCCTTTATGGTCTGAGAAACCAAAATCGGTTACATGCACATTTATCAGTTTAGAATCAAAATTTATAAATATTAAATCAAGGCAGGTTGAAGTGGTTTTTGTCACTCGTGTAGGGTTTTTTATACATTGAATGAAATTATATTCAAGCATTAAATTAAGTAGCGTATTTGTTTGCAAACTGTTTTCCAAGACATTTATATTGAAGTCGCCGCCGATAATGATATTATACTTACTGTATTTTTTTATTAACAATTTTTGTATTAACTTTAACTGTTTATAAAATATATAAGGCTCTCTATTATTCCAATACAAAGTTATGAGTAAAGTATTAAGTTTAGGCAATTCTATGGCACATACTTCTATGATATATTCGATCGACATGTCCATAATTTCCTTTCGTTCAATAAATTCAATGTGTTCCTGTAGTAGAATGCACACGCCGCCACCTCCGTAGTTCTGACGGCAGTATGATGTTGCGAGGATGTATCCAGTGCAGTTAATTATATCTTTCTTTGCTTGTGATAACCACGTTTTCGATAAACACAGAGCTAAATATTTGTCCTTATTTTCATCAAGAAATTGTTCTAATAAATCTAGTTTGTTATTTATACTTTGCATATTTTGGAATAATATTGTTATGTCATCATCTTGTTTAGGGACGAAAGGAAATTGTTTCGTCTGTGATAGTCTGTGAGTAGTCTGTGGTTCGCTTGTTGATGTTATATGTGTTTTCGCGAGTAAGTGTTTTATTTTTCAGATCAGTTATTTGATTAGGGCAATCTGTCTTCGTTGGTTTATTTTGTATTGTTGTGTCTGTAGTAGGTTGATATTGTTTCCCATTTATTATTAATTTATTATTTTTAATGATTGCGTGATGTCCCTGTTGTCTTGCTGAGCGTAGATGTTCTTGTAAAGCTTTTTTTTGTTGGAGTGCAGTATCATTTAAAAATTCGGAAATAAAAAGTCCAGTATGTTTGAAGTACGTTTTGTTGTCTAAAATATATTTCGTCATCCGTTTGCTTATGAGCTCAATAATAATCGGTCTTCGTGAGCTACTGAATTTACCTATTCTTGAAAGTCCCTCAATATATCCTGTTAGGTCTATATTTAATATGTCTTTAAATGCTTCTATTATTCGATAGTGTAATTGATTTTCGGATTCTTGGTCGTATTCTGTAAGTCCAAATAGTACGATTCTTTTTGAATTATTGTCTTGTTGTTGATTGTCAATCATTGTTAACTTTTGTTTAATTTCTTTTATTTGTTGTTTTAGTACATTATTTTCTTTTTGTAGTGTTTCAATGTTCTCGTTAAGTGTATTTATATTATTTTTAATTTTTTCTTGCTCGCATGTTAGTTTGTGGGTATCTTTTAAAATATCTTCCTTTAATTCTGTGATACTTTTTTGTATTTCATTTTGAATTGTGTTCTTTAAGACAAGGAGTAGGGATTGGTTGTTTTTGTCTAGTTTCGAATCTAGTAATTTACTGAGGCTGTCTAGTGTGATAAAAGGACTTGCTGTTGAGGTTTCTTGTCTATTGGTAGTGGATTGTATGTTTTGTCTAGGGGTCTTACATTCTGTTGTAGTGGTAGTGTCTGTATTTGGCTCATCATATGTATCATCAATTGACATTGTAGTGTCGTTTAGTGATGCTTTCTGTGTCCGGACAGGGGTGTTATCGTTTCTAGAGCGACGTGTAACGTTGGCACAGTCTGGGCAGCGCCAGCATTTTTGAAGTTCAAAATTATGCTCTAAAAAATAGGCGGAGGTCATATTAAGGCACGCATAGTGGTATTTATCTGAACATCCCGTACATTTTAGGATCTCTCCAGCGTATTGGATTTTTTGACAGCAAGCTTGACATTTCATTATTTTTAATTTGTTATTTGTATGTTCAATTTGTTGGTTGCGTTGCGGCCCACAATTCCTAATATATAATTAAATATGGAACAATGATCAAGTTTTAAAAATTATACCCTAACGAATATTTAAGTCTCTAAAAACGGAGTAAAAGCTTTGTGACCCTTCTAGCTCTAGTAACAGCTCATAGAATGCAAACTCTATTAAAAGTTCACTATGAAAAAAATGTGAAATCTGACTCCGGGCTTATAATTAAAATTGCCGATTTAATTTATTTCCTATTTCTTAATGGCCAGAAATAGACCCTACTCGTGTTTTTTAAGTTCATCTTGATAGTATCAATCAATTACGTAAAAAACATCAATCATTATACTGTTATCAATCATTATACATTATAGAGATCAAATTCTAAGAATTTTGTGCCACTGATTTTGTTTACGTAATTCGCATTTCGTAAATAATCAATAACAATGGTCAATAACTGTGCATCTTGTCACAAGAATTTGAGATCATCGAATGTAAAATGCTCCAAATGCGATCTACTGTTTCACGTTGCTTGTGCGAATGCTGGGAACCATGCCAAGTTAGGAGGAGAAGTTGAGCTGGATTTGTCCATCCTGTCAGAGCAAGGCGACAAAGAGAGGTGCTATCCCGACGCGCACTCCAATACCAGAATCGCTGATGCCGACTGATACCACGATGACGCCTAACTCAGCAGATTGTGGTCTCTCATCCACCAACGCACCGTCTGACACGGAAATTTTGCGAAGTCTCAGCTCTGAGATTAAACTACTGCGAGGCGATTAGTAGACATCAAAACCCATATCACATCTCTAACCGAACACCTAACGCAATGTTACACGCGCCTCGACGAATACGATTTAAGAATAAAAACGTTAGAAAAACGCGAGGAAGAAATAATCTCTCTCAATAGTACCATCGCTAATCTCCGCGACCAGTTGAACACACAAGCGCAATCATCACTAAAGAACGAACTCGATATATCTGGCATCAATGAACTTAAAAATGAAAACCCATTTCATATCGTGTGCGTCTTGGCTCACAAAATTTATTTTATTTTAATTTATTTATTTATTTAACACATTGTAAACACAAATATCAGTGCTAATAGGAGTATCCATAGAAGAAGAAGACTTAGACTTCGTTTCTAGAGCGGGACCCCGCCGACAACCACTTAAAGATTCAGCTGAAACTCCTCCGCGGACACCCGCCGTC
Source organism: Mythimna ferrago (assembly GCA_910589285.2). NCBI lineage: Eukaryota > Metazoa > Arthropoda > Insecta > Lepidoptera > Noctuidae > Mythimna > Mythimna ferrago. Next base: position 30,893,837 of record OU342676.1, read on the forward strand.
CGTTTTGTGCGGCGTTACAAGTGTGATGAATTCCTGAAGGCTGCTAAAATCAGAAAGACTCTCACTTCGACTGACATCGAGATAGCTGGCACCACGAGAAATGTCTACGTAAATTAGCGCCTCACCCAAGGAAATAGGCAGTTATTTCGTGCGACCAAACTTCGTGCAAAAGAACTTGGATACCATTTCTGCTGGATTAAAAATGGTGCTATTCTCATCCGAAAGCAAGAGGATAACCCTGCCATTCACATACGAAACACCGAAGACCTGGAACGATACCTGAGTTCAGCGACCTCAGTGTGACTTCGTGGGTACCCGTCAACAGACCTTGAATGATACGACGGCCTGGCCTGAGTTAAAACAATACAATTTTTTTATTATTATTTTTTACTTTAATTTCTTTAGATCTCATATTACTCTTAGATCTCAACTTACTTTTAAATTTTGTGTAATTTTTTTATTTTACTTTTTAGCCATATGTCTGTCTCATGTATGATCTCAAAGTATTCTTAAATATTCTGTTATTTTTGAAGTACCTTATGACTTATTGCTACAAATTATAGATTTTATAATTTTTAGTTTTTATACTATTTTTAAATTCTACTTTCTGCGAACCTCAAACTGCGTGACTAACTTGCGATCTCAAAGCTTTTCGAGATTTTATGTTATTTTTTAAATTAAAATTTTCTCATTATTGAAGCACACAGTACACAACTAACCAAATTTTTTATAGATTACGAAATTATGAAAAACACAGAGACAGAAATCTACTTATTTAACACGAATGAAACACTCTAACCAAAACTCTTATTTTCCCACATTCTTATGTTTACAAAGCTCTTATAGTAACAATGACAACATTTATAGTAACTACGAAAAACATTTTCACCAGCTACATCTATGGCTTTACTTGACACTGTTTAGGATATTGACGAAAATGTTATTATAAACTGGCTGACTTGTGATCAATTAGAAGAATGTAGGATACTGATGCCTGACATAAATATTCCAAAAATCAAATATTAAAGATTTCTACTAGCTTTTCAAGGCCCTAATATTGATTTCGATGCTATAATTTTGACTGAGTGTTGGTAACTGATGCAACATTAATAGAACCGCTACCAGGTTATAAAGTATCTCGTACTCGTAAACAATTTAATAAAAACGAAGGTCTAATCATTTATACCAAAATCGCTTGGAATATTTCTGTGTTAGAATGTGACAAAATGGCCATTAATAGGAATCTACCGTTCCCCATCATCTTAAAATATAAACAATTTTACAACATCGCTGGATACGTCCCTATCACAATTAAGAAATTATCCAACAATCATATTAACTAGAGAATAAGCCTTAGTTGCCTTCTTTTTTTTTTTTAATTGAGATAAACTAGTGCAGTAGCAGTCAACTGCGATCCCACCTGATGGTAAGTAGCAATGCAATCTTTGGTGGTGAGGCGCACTAGTTTATTAAGAGCCTATTCACTCTAGCCTTGAAGACACCCAAATTATAATCGCACGGGAAGACCGCAGCAGGCAAACTGTTCCAGTCCTTCAACGTACGCGGTATAAACGACGAGGCCAAACGCTTAGTCCGGACCGTAGAGGTTTCAACAACGTAAGGGTGAATATTCGCCGTACATCGGGTTGTCCGATGGTAGAATTGCGATGGCGGAATCAAGCCATGCAATTCCTGCGCACACTCTCCAAAATGCATCCTGTAAAACATCGAAAGGCTGGCTACCCTACGCCTGTGCGGGCTTTGCAGGTTGGACTTAACCAAATCAAAATTAGCCAATTAGCCTCTTTGCACGCCTTTCAACCGAGTCCAAAGTTGCCAGGTCGCATTTTGCAGCACCAGCCCATATGTGGCTGCAGTACTCCACACACGAACGGACCTGTGCTTTGTATAACATTAAAAGCTGTCCCGGTGTGAAGTACCGCCGGACCTTTGCAAGAACGCCTAGTTTCCTAGCAGCTACCTTGGCTTAGCGATGGGCGACTTATCTAACTCGAGTAACTCGAGTCAGACCTTAAGCGAGTCAGCCCGAGTCAAAATATCTGCAAACCGAGTTGACCCGGAGAGCGCGCGCGGCGGGCGGTGCGGTGGGTTGGCGGCCCGCTGCTAGCCCGCGAGTCGCGAGGCCCGAACGACTCCGAGCGAGCCTGAATCAGCCCGACGCGACGACCGAACGTCCGAGCCGCGAGTGAAAAAGATAGTTCTCGTTCTTGGTTTCTTAGCAGACGGTTACTCAGACAGAATGAGAACTAATGTGTGAGTTTTGACAAAGAAAACCAGCTCGCTTTTTTTTGGAACGAAGTTCCTTATTGCGCGTTGTGAAAGGGGGCTAGACGGAAAAAATTCTCACGAAAAGTTGTACCGACACTTTTACTGTCAAAATGTAAATCCAAGATGGCGGCTGCAAGAAATTATCAACTTTTTCGTCATAGGTGTCGTTTTCATGGTTTTCGAGGGTGTTGAAACCGATGGTACTGTCAAAATATAAATCCAAGATGGCGGTAGCAAGAAATTATCAAATTTTTCGTCATGGGTGTCGTTTTCATGGTTTTCGAGGGTGTTGAAACCGATGGTACTATCAAAATATAAATCCAAGATGGCGGCTGCAAGAAATTATCAAATTTTCCGTCATGGGTGTCGTTTTCATGGTTTTCGAGGGTGTTGAAACCGATAGTACTGTCAAAATGTAAATCCAAGATGGCGGCTGCAAGAAATTATCAACTTTTTCGTCATGGGTGTCGTTTTCATGGTTTTCGAGGGTGTTGAAACCGATGGTACTGTCAAAATGTAAATCCAAGATGGCGGCTGCAAGAAATTATCAACTTTTTCGTCATGGGTGTCGTTTTCATGGTTTTCGAGGGTGCACGGGTGTTGAAACCTATGGTATTGTCAAAATATAAATCCAAGATGGCGGCTGCAAGAAATTATCAAATTTTTCGTCATGGGTGTCCTTTTCATGGTTTTCGAGGGTGTTGAAACCGATGGCACTGTCAAAATGTAAATCCAAGGTGGCGGCTGCAAGAAATTATCAAATTTTCCGTCATCAGTGTTTTTTTTTTTTTTTTTTTCGATGGGAAAAATCATCTTATGACAACATTGACAACCCCCCCAGATAGTGTCAGACTCTTACTGACTAAAAAACCCATCCCGTTCCTTTAAGCCTTCATACCGGGGCTCGAGCGCCCTTTCGGATTACCCTGGCCCCAGTAGGCTTCGACCCGGCTGGGCCCCTGCTGACAACTCCTTGAGGCGCGCGGGAACAGCGCGCGCCGTCGACGACTTGGGCTTGGTCCGGACGGTTACCGGACGGCCGGACAGCGAGCTACCCATTGCTCTCTGTCCGCAAGCCAGCGCCTACGGTGGCTGGAAATCGGGATCGGAATCCCGGTGGCGGCGAGAGCGCCGTTGCCTGATGCGGTCGGCCTCCTCCTTAGCGAGCATTACTGCTTCGCAGAAGTCGTCGACCGCCTGCCACTCCTCCTCGCTCCGGACCATGGCCTCAACCAAGGCCCGGCGCGAGAGGTCTCCGCCGCCGATCACCCCCACGAGGGCACGGCGATGCTCCCGCCCAAGCAGGGCACACCGCGATTGTGTGCTCCACCGTGTCCTCCGGGCGTTCCGCACAGTGGCGACACCCGGGCGTCACTTCCGCTTTAATTCGGAACAGGAACCTCCCGAACTTGCCATTTCCGGTGAGGACCTGTGTCATGCGGAAGGTAAGGACGCCGTGAGGTCTTTCCAGCCACGCCTCAAAGAGGGGACTTATCGCCATAATTGTGGCGTGCCCATGACGGGGTTGCGATAGTCGCTGACGCCATTCCACCATGAGATCCGGCCGGAGCTCTGTCCGCCATGCCGTGACCTGTCGCGACACCCTCCAACCACCCATGGCCCCACCGACATCATGTCATATGGGCCGAAACGCAAGGAGACGGCTGCGGACACAGACCACCCATATAAAAATATGAGCGTGCTGTCACCGCAGCCGCTTCTTGACTCCTTTACAAATTTCTGCGTCCTGTCCCTCAATGTGCCTTTCTCCCCATTCTGGGGCGGCAACCTGCTGACACCCCTCTCATGGGTTTTCGTACGCCACAGACAACGAAGCGAGTTCGCTGCCCGACCCTGGCCCGTCCTCTCTTTCGAGCTCGCTCCTTGCTCTATGCCAGCTGTATGCGAAGGCTTTTAGTTGACGGAAGTTAGCCTCAGAGGCGACGAGGTCGCAGTAGTAAACTGGTCCCTCCTCCAAGCGAGTGATCCCGTCCATCATCTTTCTTCTCTGATCTTCATACAAGGGGCATCGCCACAAAACGTGGTCCAAGCACTCGTCCTCCTCTCCGCAGTAGCACACACTGACTTCACATAACTTCATATCATACAACCTTTTGCGGAAACATCCATGCCCTGTCAGGATCTGGGAGACCTGATAGTCCGGCTCGACCCAGGTTGCCCCAAGTCTAACCGCCACGTCCGGGAAGAACCGATATAGTTCCCTACCCCTGTCCTCCTTCTCCCACCTCTGCTGCCACTTGGCTACAGCCTCGCTCGCGATGACCCTTCTCCCCGCCCTGAACGCATCCCGCGGCAAGCCACGAATGTCGTCGATGTTGCCCGCACGAGCTACCTCGAGGTCCGCCGGCAGCACCCCAGCCAAGACCGGAAGCGCCGCCGTGCTGACGGACCGGTAGGCCTTCGTCACCAAGATGAGAGCGGGCCTTTGCGTCCGCTGCAGTACAGCCCTAACCATGTGAGTATTCACACGCCTCCACCAACATCCCGCCGCGTAGGTGATGGTGGCGATAAAAATGCCCTTGTACAGGACCTTAAGGGCCCGGTACCTTATGCCCCAGGATGAGGCGGAGACGCGCGACATCTTGCCCAGCCCCGCTGCAGCACGCTCGCCGATGGACTGAGCGTGTTCCCCGAACGATAGATTCGCGTCGATCACCACTCCCAGGACCCTGGTCGAGCGCACGCTTTTGACCGATGCCCCACCGAGGCGGACCGTGGGAGGCCGCTTTGCCAACCCCCCCTTCAGCGTCATAGAGTATGACTTCGAAGGGGAGAAGCCCAGCCTATTGCGGTCCCCCCACTCAGTAATGAGTGCCATGGCGCACGAGGCCGAAGCCTCAATGCCGGCTCGAGAGTCCGACTCGATGAGGACCGTAAGGTCATCCGCGTACGCGATCACCCGAACGCCAACTGGGAACGGCAACCGAAGCAAATCGTCCAGGAGAAGGTTCCAGAGTGGTGGTCCCACTACAGAACCCTGCGGGCACCCCATGGTCGAGACCTTCCAGACAATCCTGCTCCCGGCGAAGAGTCCGACTCGGCGGTTAGTGAAGTACGCCGCCAGCATCCTATAGATGTTTGGCGGGCACCCACCCCTCTTCGCCTTGAGCAGGATCATGGGCCACCATGCATTGTCGAAGGCCCCGGATATGTCCAGGAAGATGGCCTGGACATACCTGGACCGGCTGCTTTGAACGGTGTCCACAATGGAGTTTAAGGCCGTCAGCGTTGACTTACCCCGAGAGAACCCGTGTTGGGCCGACGATACCCCGCTCATGATCGCGGGGGCACAAAGCAACAAAATCCGCTCAAGGATTTTACCCAGGACGGGGAGAAGATTGATGGGCCGATACGCTTTGGGATCGGTCAAGGGCTTGTCGCCGCCCTTTGGCAGAACGATTAGCCTACCGTCCTTCCACGTATCGGGGAAGACCCCCTCGGCAACGCACATGCCAAACATGTGTGTCAGCTCGACCTGTCGCGACAGAGGACTTTCACCCCGGCGTTGCATCTGCACGCGCATGTCGTGCATGTGTGCAAGGACTGTTGCCTCCAGATCCCACGGTGGTAGGCCAGCCAGAAGGCTCGCCGCTTCGCGGGTAATCGTGCGGTATCCCCGCACCATCCGAATTGCCATGACCCTCTGGCAGGCGTTCAGAATGGCCGCCGGTCGCTTTTTCAGCGACGGCGCCCACACCGGCGCCCCGTAGAGGGCCATGGACCGAACCATCCCCGCGTAGAGCCTCCGGCAGGAGGCGTCTGGACCCCCAAGGTTGGGCAGGAGCCGCTTGAGAGTGGCCTCAGTCCGGTTGAGTTTGGGAGCCAGACGTCGGAAATGCTCCACGAAATTCCACCGGCTGTCGAGGACGAGTCCCAGGTACTTCATCGTCGACCCGACACCGATGTGAACTCCTCCTACCGTTAGTTGGGAACTCAATGGCGGCGCGTTCCGAGAGCGGTGACCGTGAAAACACATCGCCTTGGATTTGTGAAGCGCCACCTCGAGTCCCAACTCCTGGATCCTAACAACGACCATCGCAACCCCGTGTGTCACTAGAGCGACCGCCGCCTGGTACGACTCTCCCTGCGCTAGAACCAGCGTGTCGTCTACGTAGCAGACCACGCTGACCCCGTCAGGGAGGTCTCCCCGCAGCACGTAATCGTACCCGATGTTCCACAAGGGTGGCCCTAGTACCGACCCCTGCGGAACACCGCACGACATCTCCCGACGTTTCCAGTCTCCCTGGTGACCGGGGTAGACAATATACCTGTCCGTCAGGTAGGCCTCGACTACTCGACAGAGGTATTCGGGCACCCGGTGGTACCGGAGTGCCCTCCGGATCGTACTCCAGGGCAGGTAATTGAAAGCGTTGGCAGTGTCCAAGGACACTGCCACGACACACCTACCCTGGGACACCGCATCCCCCGTCGTGAGGGCTCGCACGCGCATGATGGCGTCCACCGTCGAGCGCATCCTGCGAAAACCGAACTGTCCGTCCGAAAGGTCCGGCCCCACCCGTGAAAGGCGCGCGACGAGGCGGCTCGCAATCACTCTTTCAAAGAGCTTGCCCACCTCGTCGAGCAGCACAATGGGCCGGTATGCGGACGGAGAGTCCGCAGGGCGCCCTGGCTTCGCGATGAGGACCAGTTTCCCTGTCTTCCAGCGAAGTGGGAACTGGCCCCTCTCCAAGCATGCGCTGAAGAGACCCAGGCTTTCCCAGGCAAGCCATCGGGTCCTGGGGCGGCGTTCTTGGCACTCAGCCTTTGCACCGCCACTCTCATCTCTACCTCGGTCACCTCTAGAGCATTGTCGTCATCGTCGCTATTGCGGTCCGCGTCAGACACCGCTGGCGGAGGCGGAGCCATGGGCGGGGGGGAGTGTTCCCCTCGCGCAGGGAACAGAGCGATTACCACACCCTCCACGAGTTGGGGCCAGAGACTCTGAGTCAACGGTGGAGCCCAGGGGCGCAGTTTCTCCCGTACCAATTTGTACGGGCGCCCCCACGGGTCCGCGTTCAGAGACCCCAGCCACACGTCGCGGGCCTCGAGTTTGGCCCGCTTAATCTCCGCTTGGAGGGTGTGTTTTGCCTCTCTGTAACCCTCGTACAGCTCCGCCTCTCTGGCCTACGCATCCGGCGGGCGGATGCGGTGCCTGCAGTATCTGGCGTACCGTTGTCGCGCGTGATTGCACGTGTTGCGCAGTGCAGCGATCTCCGGCGACCACCAGTACACCTGGCGCTTAGCACGTCCTGGACGGACTCGGGGCATTGCCGCATCGCAAATTTGCGACATGGCCTCCCGGAACCACTCCGCCTCGACGTCGATGTCGACAGGCCTGTACGGTGCTTGCACCCAGGCCTGTACCGTCGCGGCTTCCAGGAGGAGCTCCCGGTCCATCTGCTTAAGCGGACCGCAAGGGCTCGGTCGGACCGGCGCGGCCGAGGTTTCGGCGGAGACGTCCAACCGGATGTACCGGTGGTCGGAGTACGTCTCCACCTCCTCCATAACGCGCCAGTTGACGACACGCGGTGACAGAGCGGGGCTGGGTGTCGTTTTCATGGTTTTCGAGGGTGGTGAAACCGATGGTACTATCAAAATATAAATCCAAGATGGCGGCTGCAAGAAATTATCAACTTTTTCGTCATGGGTGCCGTTTTCATGGTTTTCGAGGGTGTTGAAACCGATGGTACTGTCAAAATATAAAACCAAAATGGCGGCTGCAAGAAATTATCAAATTTTTCGTCATGGGTGTCGTTTTCATGGTTATCGAGGGTGTTGAAACCGATAGTACTGTCAAAATGTAAATCCAAGATGGCGGCTGCAAGAAATTCTCAACTTTTTCGTCATGGGTGTCGTTTTCATGGTTTTCGAGGGTGTTGAAACCGATGGTGCTGTCAAAATATAAATCCAAGATGACCGGTGCAAGAAATTATCAAATTTTTTATAATGGGTGTCGTTTTCATGGTTTTCGAGGGTGTTGAAACCGATAGTAGTGTCAAATTGTAAATCCAAGATGGCGGCTGCAAGAAATTATCAACTTTTTGGTCGTAGGTGTCGTTTTCATGGTTTCCGAGGGTGTTGAAGCCGATAGTGCTGTCAAAATGTAAATCTAAGATGGCGGCTGTCAGAAATTATCAACTTTTTCGTCATGAGTGTCGTTTTCATGGTTTCGAAGATGTTGAAATAGTGTTGTCAAAATGTACATAAAATAGGATAGTATTTTTTAGTTATATTGTATCGGCTAGACGGAAAAAATTCTCACGAAAAGTTGTAATGACACTTTTTGCTATAGTAAGCTATTGTAAGCCGTGCGGCGTGCGCATATTTCTCTGTCTGTCTCTCTCTCTCTCTCTCTTATAGAAAGCAAGCCAGAATGGAACTTCGTTCCATCCGGGTATCCCTTGACACCTCAGTAGTTTTTGGTTTGTTTACGTTTTTGTTATTGTTACTTCGTTCGTTGTTTATTGTTTTGTTGCCGTTTCATTAGTTTGTATTAGTTATTTTTGTAGAGTTACCTATATGGTATTTGTTTAACTTAAAACTGGTATTCATTAAGAAATAAGTGCCATTACAGGCGTTAGTTGATAGATAGATGACCAAATACCAAACGGTGCGGTGTTTAATTTAAGGAATAAAGTGCTATTATTATTTTAGTTTCTTATTATTTACGAGATGGAAATGTTACCTTTCCTTTGCGCTATAAAAGTAGTTCGTTTTGTGATGTGATGTTTGTAAACGCTCGTCTGATTTTTGAACGGGCTCAATTTTATTTAACTACCATTGAATTGACTCGACGCCGCCACGCAGCCCACGGCCCGCCGAACCCGAACGAACCCGAGAACGTAGCAAACTAGCAACCCGCGGTACGATGCACCGAGTTGAGCTTTTACTGACTCGGACGGACAACGCGGCGACACGGCAGACTGAATCGAGTCAACTCGAGTTGCAACTCGAGTTGGTAAGTGAGTCAACTCGAGTTACTCGAGTTACCTACCAAAAAGTCGACTCGGCCCATCGCTACCTTGGCTTTGGACTCAATGAACCGCCCAAAGTTAAGGTCTGAGGGAATTTCAACCTCCAAGAGCTGAAGGCGGTCGGTGTACTCCAGGAATAAATTCTAAAAAGTAGGAACCAAGGTGCACGGGCTCCTTTTGGCGGTGAACAGACACGCTTGTGTTTTGGCGGCGTTGAATCCCATCAGATTGGCTTCACCCCACTTGGAGACTGCCTGAAGGGAGATATTCGTTCGCTCAACCATAGCCTCTCTTTCGGACCGAATTAGCTCCTTACTAGCCCGAGCACTGGGCAGGTATCTCTCTACTGGGCACGCCACAATCATGGTGGGCACGCCACAATCATGGCGGTAAGTCCCCTCTTTGAGGTGTGGCTGGAAAGACCTCACGGCGTCCTTACCTTCCGCATGACGCAGGTCCTCACCGGACATGGTTCGTTCGGGAGTTTCCTGCACCGGATTCATGCGGAAGTGACACCCAGGTGTCGCCGCTGTGCGGAACGCCCGGAGGACACGGTGGAGCACACAATCGAGGTGTGCCCTGCTTGGGCGGAGCATCGCCGTGCCCTCGTGGGGGCGATCGGCGGCGGAGACCTTTCGCGCCGGGCCTTGGTTGAGGCCATAGTCCGGAGTGAGGAGGAGTGGCAGGCGGTCGCCGACTTCTGCAAAGCAGTAATGCTCGCAAAGGAGGAGGCCGAACGCATCAGGCAACGGCGTTATCGCCGCCGCCGCCGCAACCGGGATTCTGATCCCGATTTCCCTGGTATGCCACCTGGTCCACTAACTTTATTCACGTCTAGACGACGCAGCTCTCTCAGAACTTCTCTGTTCCTCGTGTGAACCTCCTGCATTGAGGAGTTACAATGAGGCAGAGTCGGTGGAGCAGCATTGCTGGTGTCAAGGCAAGAATTATGGGCAAAGAGAGATGCAAAGAGTCCTGCTTTCTCTTTTGCCGTATGAGCCAGTGTTCCATCAGTCTTTACCAGCGGAGGCAAAGTGGGCCAACAGAAGTTTGCCTCGACCGACTTAGCAAGGGACCAGAATGCTCTGCTACCGGACGGCTGTGCAGAGAGTTTTCTGCCAATATGGGTTATGCGGTCGAAGCGTGCTTGCTTCTTTAGTGTTTTTCTGTAGGGCTTGGCAGCATGGTTGAAGGCTCTCTTCTTTAAATTCAGATCCGGATCTTTGCGGTCACGAGCGTCAACCCAGGCGAGAAACGCTGAATGCTTACGCTCTTCAGCCTGAACGCAATCGGCGTTGAACCACGGGTGAGCTGAGCCACCGATGCGTACATCGCTATAAGAGATAAAATACTCCATAGCTTGGCGTATCACATCGGTTACAGCATCCGCACAGCTCGACGGATTTTCAGAAGAGAAGCAGACCTGCTGCCAAGGATAAGACGCGAAGAAGTACCGCATCTCATCCCAATCTGCCGACCTGTATCGCCACATTCGCTGTTCGCCACGTGAGTCGCGGTCAGGTGGGGAGAAGGACGATACAGACTTCACCAGACAGTGATCTGAACTTCCAAGTGGTGAGGAAACCGTTACGACACATCTGTCCGGATCGGTGATCAGCAGTAGGTCCAGACAATTGGCAGTATGACCAACTACATCAGGCACCCTCATCGCTTGCTTTACCAACTGGGAGAGGCCCAGTAACACTGCAAAGTTTCGAGTTTCCCTCCCATCGTGGTCGGTCCTCTGGTATGGGAAAAGCCAGTCTTGGTGGCAGGCGTTAAAGTCCCCCAGAGCGACAAACTGCGCATCAGGGTGCCGATGCAGAGCTTCATCGGTGGCCTCACTGAGGTGGCCAAACAGCCGATTCGTCTCCTGGTCGCCACTGTGCGACCGGTAAACACAGGTGTAGACAATTTTGTCTACACCGGTTTCCACCAGCAACCATAAAGTTGAAAATCTGGTGTCTTTAAGGTGACGGAGACGCTGGCAGCAGATGTCATTGCGGACGTATATACAGACCCTGGCACGCTGCAGGAAAGGGTGCTCCAATGAGTATCCCGGGTAGTCGAGATACGCTGCATCAGACGGACATCTGATCTGCGTCTCTGTCAAGAAAAGTAATTGGGGCTTGTCAGTCTCGTGGTGGTGGTGGACTGCATCGAGATTGGAGTGCAGTCCTCGTATGTTTGAGAGGTGCACATGGAACGAGAGGACGTGCATCCGCTGTACACACTTACTTTTCCTTTTATTATCTTTCATGAATTTAATTTTAGTGAATAGGGCTGGTGGAAGATGGCAGTTGAGCGAGGTGATGGATATCAAACCCAACAACACAACCAGAGTTGCTACACCAATGGAGGGTTGATTTGGAGACTGCGAGGACGCTCGAACCCCCCCAGAGATCGCCATCGGGTCCTCTCGCCCGGTCGCCAACCGGCACGATGGGGCCACCCTGGGATTTTTCGCAGTTGGCGGGGCAGCCTTTCGTGTGTGGCTGGCACACTACTTGGGCCACCAACTATCTGCGGTCGGCCAGCCGAGCACCGTGCTTCGGATCCCGCTACCCTCCATGATCAAACCTCCGACACAACAGCAACTGGTGCATCATACCCAGCGTACATCGCAACACAACTGTTCAGACCTATCCTCCACCTTACGGCTTCACCAGATAACATGCCGGAACACGACGGATCGCTTGGCGGCATGACTTTATCTGGTGGGTGGTACCTTTAAGCCGGCAGCCGATGCTATGGCCTACCACCGTATTTACAGCTCGTTTAGCACTACCCAGGGGACACGTGTAGGGTGTTAAAGAGTCAAGTAAATCCTACGGATGCGAGCAGTTCATCCCCAAAACATACAAACATATCGAATATTTCTTTCTCCTAGCCACCCATGGTCTTTTATTTTTTTTTATAATGGATAGGCTCGCGTTTGACCACAATCTCACCTGATGGTAAGCGATGATGTGGCCGACGATGGAGCACAGGTCTTTTGCCAGCGATCACTGAATCGACAAGAGGACGTTGTTATCTCGATCATATTTTTATAAAAACAAGCATAAAATCAGTAGGCATGGTATATCATCAATCACGGATCATGACATTGTTATGGCTGCCATATCACAAGAAGAATACTTAAAAAAAACCTCTAGATCCCGGTGTAAATTGACGAAGTAGCAGTTGCTGCAGAACTGAGCAACGTGTACTGGTCAGAGATATTTAACACAAATTATACCAACAGTTCCGTAAATTCATAAATTGATATAATTTTAAACTCAGTTTCCAAGAACTCCCGTACAATTCGAATCAGTCTGTCAATGAGGTAATGGATGTATAAGACATCGCGACAAACTGCATTTGAGATCTCATCCCAATGATGAAATGCGACGCCTAGTGTACACCAGGTACAAAAACTTCTGTAATAACTTGCTGTACAAACTAAAAAACTAATTACAACAGTGAACTAATAACTAAAAACCGAAACGACCCAAAAATCTCTGGAACACAATCAAATGTATTTACAATCCAACCATAGCAAAAGATAACTCTCCTAAACTATTAAACAACGCACAAGACCCGGACGAATCACTCAATAAGTGTAAAGCGTATTTTACCTCGCTAGGCAAAAATCTCACATATCATACTATCGCGGTTATCGGAAACGCAAGAATCCTTAGCCAATAATTACAAGCCAAGTGAAACCCCTCTGAACTCGTTCTTCTTTCGAGCTAATGGCGAAACAGAAATAGAAAAACTCATAGACCAACTAAAATTGACAGCGCTCCTGGACTTGATGGAATTACTGCCCGCCTTATTATATTTAAAAAAAAAATCACTATTAAAACCACTCACTCATATATTTAACCTAAGTATTGAAAGTGGCATCTTCCCTGACCGCTGGAAGGTTGCGTGTGTTCGTCCTATCTATAAAACCGGTCCCACAGAACTACCCGAAAATTATCATCCCATAGCACTCTTATATTGTCAAAATTACTAGAAAAAGTGGTCAACAACCGCCTAATCAACTATTTAGAAGGCAACAAATTTTTATCTGAAAGACAGTTCAGACACAAGTCAACCGAGGATGCTGTAATTTTATTAACTAACTCTGTAGCCACTTTTATTGAAAACGGAGAGCATGCCATGGTAGTTTTTCTAGACTTAGACAAAGCGTTCGATACAATATCCATAGACCTCCTCCTATCAAAGTTAAAAGGAGTAGGAATAAGAGGTGTCGCGCTTGAATGGTTTAAGTCCTACCTCTCAAATCGCCAACAATTAGTAAAAGTAGGTAACAACTCAAGTTGCCTACTGCCAATAAGCTTCGGAATCCCTAGAGGCAGTACTCTTGGCCCAACTCTCTTTGCTTTTAATTGAATTACATTCCAAAAACAAATCCATCCTGCTTCAACACTATGGTCTTTCTCTTTCTAAGCCATAAATATTATATTTAATGGATAGAGTCCCCATGACCACTTGACTGAAATCCCTAGTATGGTTACAGTTACTGTAGTCCACTAGCCTTGCTTAGGAGCACACGTCTCACGTGATATTACTGAAACACACCTTCCAATATAAAGAAAAGGATAATAAACAGTTATTATTGAAATCCTTAAAACGAAGTTTCTCTTTGGTACCCTAACCCCAACAGGTTATGGGCCCAGAGCGCTAAACCAAAGTGCAAATAATATAAAGTGAAAATAAACGAACATTAAATAATAAAAAACATTTTGTGCATCAAATTAAATAAAAGGGACATTAAACAACTTGATGGTGATTGTGATAGTGTGTGGATATTTCGAATAAAAAAAAAAGTGAGTTATTGTACCTCCTACTGAACAATATCGACGTTGAAGTTCCGGTAGAAACAAGTATCGAGTGAGTGAACAAAAATGCATCTATTAGTAAAAAAAAGTCGCTGAATTTGAAACTGGTTAAAAACACCACACTAACCAAATATTTTCAAGCATTTGATAAAATCGTCACTGAACCTATGGCTGCAGGTGCACAATTAGAATCTGATAAAGTGATCCGCCAAACATGACTCTACCAAATGAGTCCGGAGCAACATTATCACCGCAATCGAGATACTGACTGAAGACAACATAACGTTAACTTTGGCAAACGAGATTGCGAGATCATGAAATCAAACTTACAAGATATGTATGAAATCTTAGTCTATAAGTACTTCAGGCTGAAACTTACGACACCACAAGTCACATCTTCAAACAATTCAAGAGAGCATCGACAAAAACAAAAGTCAATAAAGAACAATTTGGAACCCAGGAAATGTTATCTCTGGCAAAAAGGGAGATTTGAAGAATTACAAAAGCGCTAATGAAAACAATGGAGCCAACAATAAAACGGTATAGTTGGTTACTTCAAAACCAAACTGCTCAAATACATACTTCTGGATTTGATTTTATGGCGGGCTGTGATATGATGGGCAAACGAATTTATTTTTGTTTGGTAATCTGGAGCAAATCATTTGAAAATCAAGAAAAATTGAAACTAAACTTCAATGAGCGTGAGGAGCCAAGAAACGATTCAGTTGCTATATTGGTGCGGCTATACAAGCGAGGAAGAAAGGGAATTTACCAGGAAAATGGACGTCGTCGGCGAAGAAAAAGCAGCAATCGGGAATGACTGTCGTTTTTGGTAAAAACGGCGGGGTCAATATGTTCAACGATGGTAAGCCGATAATAAGGGTAAGTCATTGAACAATCTACTGAGCGGTCGCTGATTAGTGCTTGAAAATGCTTTAAATAGTAATAATTATGAATTATTATGGAATGAAATAATTGTATATCAGAATAGATTAAATGATTGAAACTATTGTCTGATGATTGTGATAATATTAGACCTAACGGTACATTGTGTGTCAAGTTTGTAGATGACAAAAACTTGTCTGTTATTTGTTAGATTGAAAACAAAAAAAGTTTGAAACGAGATGTCGTTTAATTTCAAGTGCACACAGATGTTTTGCGGTCCTAAGAGTTTTTTTTTCCTCGTCTACTGAAGTTTAAAACTATGTTGGGATTTTGAGGATATATCAAAAGTTTTTGTTAAGTTTCGAAATTACGTTGAAAAATGTGAAGTTCATTTTGGTCTGAGAATTGTTAACTTTATGTTGTGATAATGAAAGGGAAATTAAATCCAATTAAATGGAAGAGTTGAGCTCGGGAAGGTATTGCATGGTCATCCCTAAACAGTGCGGCATACACTGACTGTAAATGGTATGGCCAAACGTATGTGTATGATGAACAATGTCGATGATAAAACGAGTCTAAATAAGACAAATCGTTCTGAAGTTGGATTGTTCTGGGGAGCACTGAGATTTAAAAAAAATATACCTGATTAGTTAGTTATGGCATAATAATGAGCCAAAAACCGTATATTTTAAAGTTTTTGATTCTACTGTTTACTAAGTTAGTAAAAGCCTAAAAACGAAATTTGGCAAAGAGGTTGTCAAAGGGACAAGAACAAAATTTTAAATCTACCTTACATTAGATGAATATTTATAATAATAATAATGTGGGAAGTGGATAGAGCAATCATTGTGCCGATAGTCGTGACGGCCAATGGCTTAATAGCCAAGAGCCTCGACCAACATCTGCGGAGGCTCTCGTTAGGCAGTTGGATCAAGGGCTTGATCCAGAAGGCAGTACTCCTAGACACGGCGCGTATTGTCCGGAGGTTCCTCTCTCAGGAGCCCTGACCGCCGGCAGCCTGGACCCTGTTCCCGATGCCGGTGGGCTACTATTTTTTATATTTTTAAATGTTTTTTTTTATGTTAATTTTTGAAGAAATATTTAAAAATATGATAAATATGTATATAATAATAAATGAATGGAATAATAATAATAATTTAATTTAATAATACAATAAAAAAAATGTCTAATCACCGGAAAACTACCAGGAAAAAATAAGAAAATTATTACGTCACGGCCCTACATATATAATACTCACAACAAAAGTGAATAAACAACGACATGGCGATGAAATAAAATTTGACAAATGCTGACAAGAAGCCGGGCACGAAGACTAGAAACACACCCAACAACTTCGGGTTCGTCGCTCAACTCCGCCTCGCAGCCGCCGGGACCAGCGCCAGCCGTGAGTCCAGTGATTCCGGAAGCTGCAGTTGCGTCGAGTTCGAGCGACGAATACTTCTCGCCGCCGACGACACCACCACCTGCGCGTCGGCGGGGAAGAGGCCGACCTCCGGCCAGCTTGGGACCTCGAGGCCCGCCGGCCTCTGACAGGGTTCCCGCTGTCGGTGGAAGTGTGCAGCGCATGCGATGGACATCATCCATCAATGAAAATGTCATGCGCTCATACTTTGGGGCTACAGAGGGGGGAATTAACCTGACTGCGTACCGTGGTCGGATGCTCTCTCTGTTTCAGGTGCTTGAGCCAGCTGTCAACGTTTCGGTCCAACGACTATCGGATCAGGTGCGGGTCATCCAGCGTAATCGTATGTTGGATGACGCCGTACTTGATAGACTGCGCCTGGAATCACAGAGTAGCCGTGTTTCAGCCGCTACACCATCGGCCGCGGCGCAATGTCAACCCAGTGCTGCACCGCGACCCGACCACGTTGGTGACGCCGATGATGACGCGGCTATATCTGTGAGTACCCAATGTAATGAACGATTGAGGGGCGCTTTGGAAGACGCATTTCGGGAATACCGCTCCATACCGCCGGAGCTTAGACCACGCCTACCTCGTTTGCCCATGCACAAGAGAAATAGGGCGCTGGTGTGTGCTTTAGATTCGCAGCTATCAATTTGTTTTGATAGCAGCGAAGACCTCGCTGATACCCACTCGATCTTGTACTGTGCGGCTGTAGCAGCATGTCGTGTAGCTCACGTTAAATTTCCTAATTGTAACAGAGCTACACGACCAGCTGTGCCTGCTTGGCAGTGCAGGATAGAGCGGCGTATCGGTGAGGCTAGAGCACTCATCGGCAAGCTTATCTGCTTCAGGGAGGGCAACACTCGCCCTAGAGTGATGCGCTTTGTGAGGCGGGCATTCTCGGGGACTGATATTAGTCCTCGAGATTATCTGCCCTGCGTCACAGAGCGTATCGACTTCCTGAAGCAGAAGATGTATGCATGGGCAAACCGTATTCGTAGGTACAAGCGGCGAGTGGAGCGGTACACTCAGAATCGTACATTCCAAAGCAATGAAAGGTGGGTTTACAGGGCTTGGGAGCGACCGGACCAAGGTGTGACTGATACGCGCCTGCCGGATGATGACGCCATGTGTTCATTTTGGCGCAGCATTTGGTCGGCGCCTGTCAGTCACACCGAGGGTGATTGGATTCGAGAGGTCGAGCGCGCATGCGATCTTTTACCAGAAATGGGGGCAATAACCATCAGCCCCCAAGATGTAGCCCGTGCAGTTCGTCCGTTACCGAACTGGAAATCTCCAGTGCCGGACGGGCTGCACAATTTCTGGCTCAAATGGTTTCAAGGGTCGCACGCTCGCTTGGCATCTCAGTTTCAATCTGCCTTAGAGTCAGGATCGCTGCCCCAGTTTCTAACAACAGGAATAACCCACCTACTCCATAAATCAGGTAGTACTGCGGAACCCAAAAATTATAGACCGATTACGTGTTTGCCGACGGTCTATAAAGTTCTTACATCCATTCTGAGAGCTAAAATCAACAGTCATATTGAAACAAATTCTATCATGTCTGTCTCTCAGAATGGATGTAGGAACGGGTCCCGCGGTACTAAGGAGCTGCTCCTCATCGATATTGCCATTAGCCAACAGGTTCGACGTTCTCGAAAGAATCTGTCGGCATGCTGGATAGATTATAAGAAGGCCTATGACTCTGTTCCTCATACATGGCTCATGAGGGTGCTAGAACTGTATAAAGTTGATGCAACTTTGCGCACCTTCCTGATGTCATGTATGGGGCAGTGGAGAACAGTCCTTCACTATCCGGGATGTCGACAAATTTGGGAGAACAGCGAACCGATAAGGATTGAGCGTGGCATATTCCAGGGTGACAGTCTGAGTCCACTGTGGTTTTGCCTGGCTTTGAACCCTCTCAGCACACTGCTGGAGGGTTTTGGCTTAGGTTACCGGTTGAAAAGAGGCGGTCAGGTCATATCTCACCTTCTTTACATGGATGATCTGAAACTCTTTGCCCCCAACAACTTGCAACTGATAGAGCTACTGAAGGTAACTGAAACCTTCAGTAGTGCCATCAGGATGGACTTTGGTGTGGACAAATGTGCAGTCATACATGTAAAGCGAGGAGAGATTATGGAATCCGAGGGAATTCAACTCTCGGATTCCATACACCTTAGATCCCTCAGTTCAACCGAAACTTACAAGTATTTGGGTATGTCGGAAGCGTTAGGCATCAATACTGATGACGTGAAACAATCGTTGAAGGAGCGCTTCTTTGGCCGCCTGAATAAAGTACTGAATAGTCTTTTGTCAGGCGGTAACAAGGTGCGCGCTTTCAACGGTTGGGTCATGCCAGTATTGATGTATTCTTTCGGCATACTCAAATGGACTCAGACAGAACTTGACGCCCTGGATAGGAGGGTCCGTACACTACTTACCGCAAATCGGATGCATCACCCACGGTCATCGGTGATGAGACTGTATATCCCGCGGAAGTGTGGGGGTCGTGGCTTCTTAAATGCTAAGTCCCTGCACAACCGCGAGGTATGCAGTCTCAGGGAATATTTCCTAGCCGTCGACGTGGGTATGCACCGAGATGTGGTGGCGGTGGACAAGGGCCTCACCCCGCTCTCCTTAGCTAACGAGAACTGGCGCAAACCTTTAGTACTGGATACTAATGACCGCAGGGAAGTATGGCAGGGCAAGGAGCTTCACGGACGCTTTTACCGGGCCTTACATGGGCCCGATGTAGACCTATTAGCGTCCGTATCTTGGCTACGTTTCGGTGACCTCTTCGGGGAAACCGAAGGTTTTGTCTTTGCAATTATGGACGAAGTTATGATGACGAACAATTACCGGAAATACATTGTGAAGGATGGTACGGTTGACATCTGTCGGGCATGCCACCGGCCCGGAGAATCAATCCGACACATTATTTCTGGGTGTTCTCGTCTGGCTAACGGAGACTATTTGCATAGACACAACCTCGTAGCCAGGATTATTCACCAGCAACTTGCTCTTAAATACAATCTTGTAGAATCAGAAGTACCGTACTACAGGTATGTGCCCGACCCAGTTCTCGACAATGGCAGTATCACGTTATATTGGGATCGATCTATCATCACTGACAGGACTATTGTTGCCAATAAACCTGATATAGTGGTGATAGATCGACTAGAGCGTCGCACAATGATTGTTGATATAGCGGTCCCTCATGACGAGAACCTTGTGAAAGCTGAGAAAGATAAGCAGATCAAATATCTTGACTTAGCTCGCGAGGTTGTCGACATGTGGGAAGTGGATAGAGCAATCATTGTGCCGATAGTCGTAACGGCCAATGGCTTAATAGCTAAGAGCCTCGAACAACATCTAAGGAGGCTCTCGTTAGGCAGCTGGATCAAGGGCCTGATCCAGAAAGCAGTACTCCTGGACACGGCGCGCATAGTTAGGAGATTCCTCTCTCAGGAGCCCTGACCACCGGCAGCTTGGACCCTGTTCCCGATGCCGGTGGGCTACTATTTTTTATATTTTTAATTTTTTTTTTTTTAATGTGCTTTTTAAGAAATATTTAAAAATATAAATAATATGTTCATATATAGATAATAAATGGAATAATAATCATTTATTTCAGGAAATTATTCCCATATAAATTACACATTTCATACAAATATAAATCACATACACAAATAAAATTAAAATTCAAATTATAAATTACATCAAACCCTTTTTTTAAATAAAGTCATAAATTACCGTCAAAATAAGTTAGAATTAAATTAAATTAAATAAAATCAAATTAAACAAATTATAATAAAAACCAAAGTGAAAAAATTAAAATAAACAAATTTAATAAATTAAAACCACAATATTATTAATTACCTAACATAATTAAAATTAATACTCCCTCTCCGGCATTGGTATCGGAACATGTCTAGCCGAACAATGCCGGATGAGAGGACAATCCAGTCTCGCGGCAATCATCGCCAGCACGGTATTGGAGCTAGCCTGCACTCTGCTCACCAAGGATGTTGCGCGCTTACGCATAGTTGTGTGAAAGCAGTTAGTGCGCGCTTCTGCAAACATACCTGAGGCACTGCAGTAACGAGGAAGCCCCATCACCGCCCTGAACGCGTTATTGTATTGGACGCGGATGGCGCTGTATGCCGCACGCGTATACCTTACCCACAGACTGCACGTGTAGAGGGATGTACAATAAGCTCTGAACAGTGTTACTTTTACCTCCCTCGAACAGCGCGCAAATCTACGAGCCAGCATATTTATTACCCCTGACCGACAGCGCCCTCCGCTCCCGCTCAATGTCCGTATCATCTTTCAGATCTGCTGAGACAATGTGACCTAGATATTTAAACTTATACACTCTCTCTAGAGGAACCCCGTTTACACATACAGGTGGAACATCCTTTGATATCTTAAGACCCGCCCCAAACACAATGAATTTACTTTTGATTGCATAATACTTCAGCCCGTGGCTTGAGGCATACTCCTCACAGGTACTCAGTAATTTCCTCAATCCACAGACAGATGCACTCAACAGCACCATATCATCCGCATAGCTCAAATTGTTCACACAGACACCATCCACATGGCAGCCTATGCGCTGGCTGCTGAGCCCATCGATCAGGGCATCCATATACAGGTTGAAGAGCGCAGGGGAGGTCAACCCACCCTGTCTCACCCCGCATTCCAACCTATACGGCTCCGACATTGTACCCGCCCATCTGACGCTGTTGATCTGGTGTCTGTACCAATACTTAAATATGTTAGATAATTCTGGGGGTAGCTTGATGTTCTCCAACTTCTCCCACAGGATATCATATGACACCAGATCGAAAGCCCTGGAGAGATCGAGGAAGCACGCGTACACTGGAGTTTTCCGATCAGTATAATACCCGACGACATGCTTAAGACTCAGTATAGCAGTTTCAGTAGATAGATTGGGTCGAAACCCAAACTGATTATCATGTAATGACAGATATTTGTTCAACTGAGTATTAAGCAGGCCGTCAAATACTTTTGCTAAAATTGTTGCAAGTGAAATAGGCCTGTAGTTTCTTACGTCGGCAACGTCCCCAGTCTTATTCTTAACCACATGTACTACAACCGTTTTCATGAAGTTGGGTGGTAAGTAGGAATGACTCACGCACAGTGAATAGAACAGTGCCAGCACCCTCGATATATGCGGGCCCGCTTGCTGAAGGTGCTCAATGCTGAGCCCATCGTGGCCGGGAGACTTACCTTTAGTCATAGCCCTTATAACTCTAGCTGTCTCTTTTGACTTAAAAAGTAGTCCCCACAAGACCACTCGGTAACTCAGCTGTGGGCATCTCCCTCCCTTTCCCCAACGGAGACTCCACACGAAAATGGCTTCTAAAGATGTCAGCAATCTCTTTAGGGTCATTCACTCCTCCGACGCTCGCCGGGCGACCAGGTCCCGAATTGACACTGTTGGTACACTGCCAGAAACTCCGGAAGTGTCCAGACGCATGCTTTTCAGCAAGGGCATCCATTTTGACCTGGTCTTGATGGTCTTGGCACCATTTGAGTCGAGATTTAAATACTTTTCGACTCTTCCTCATTTCATCATAAACACATCCAGTACTAGGTTTGCCAAATGAAACCCATTCCTGAAACCTAGACCTGGCTACCCGATGAGCCTCGCCGACGTGTTTATTCCACTCAGACACACATTCCCGCTATGCGCGAGCCTCTTCCGCCTCTTCCAGCATACGCTTTCCTAACACTGACCTTTGCAGCCTCACAGAGGGCGCATAAAATATCAGAGTACAACCTGTCAAGAATATGCTTATGGTCCATGTTTCCACAATACCTATCAGCACATCCAGAAAATTCCACAGAAAAATCAATATTTTATTCTTTCCTATAAACTCCTATTTGTGTCTCATCCCTTTCACCCCAGATTATATCCTTGTTCCTAGTTATATTATTACATAATTATGGTGTTAATAAGTTAAGATTACATTGTTAGGTTAGGTTTTTTTTTTTTTTTTTTTTTTTTTTTCGTACATATTTTACCGCAGACATGGTAGTCCGCGCAATTGTTTATATTTTTCATTTTGTTTACAGATTATTTTTCATTGTCGTGCCCTCATCTTGGACAACTACACTTCTGGACACATCTATTGGCCCACCTTGTATTTTCAGTTTCGTTTGGTCCTAGCTAAAATTTTATATTAGGTCGAGCAAAAAGTTTTTATGCAGTTTCAAAACTGGCACATTCACAATTTCATTCAATAGTCTTTTTTTGAATTTCGAACACAGAATTTAAAGAAACAAAAGACAATTTGGAGCCTGTTTGTTCATATCAAACAATCGAATACTAAGAAAACTTGGTTTTATTGGTTTACTTGGATTTAATTCTTGAAAAAGTGATTGATATCTTTGGTTTTGCAACAAACATTACTTATTCTTAACATTAAGGTGAGGTTCTATCAATAATCTATGGATACTTCACCTGAAGTCGCCGCCCAAGCTGTGGCACTTATTCAGGCCGGACACAGCCAAAGAAACGTGAGTGCTCAACTTAATTTAAGTCGATCTGCGGTCCGATCGGAGGTACCTAGAGACTGGCGGCTTTGTTCGTCGCCAAGGAAGGCCACGATCTCGGGTCACAACTGAAAGGCAGGATCGATTCATCGTGACGACCAGCTTGAGAAATCGTCACCTTACCTCCATTGAGATACAAAACCAATTTCGCGACTTCCACGGAGTATCTGTGAGCGCTCGAACTGTTCGGAGAAGGTTAAAAGAACGCGATATGGTACCACACAAGCTAGCTAATGGGCCCAAACTAACGCGAGCCCACCGAACAACGCGCCTTCATTTCGCACGCAGTCATTTAAATTGGACACAGCAAGATTGGAGCCGTGTACTCTTTTCTGATGAGTCTAAAATTGTGTTACATGGCAATGATGGAAGGAAGAAGGTCTACCGAGGTAAGGGAGAGCGTTTCGCACAATGCTGCTTTGAAGAGAGGGTTGCTTATGGCGGTGGCTCATGGACTGTCTGGGGCGGTATATCCGCGAGCGGCAAAACTCAACTTGAGGTTGTTAAAGGACCACGGCTGCCAACATTAAATGCTGAAAGGTACATTCGTGAGTGCTTAGAACCTCACGTGATACCATACGCGGACTATATGGGCCCAAATTTCCTTTTTATGCATGATAATGCAAGAGCCCATGCGGCCGGCATCGTCAGGGAATATCTTCGGGATGTGAACATCTCAGTTATGGACTGGCCAGCCAGAAGCCCAGACATGAACCCCATTGAGCACATGTGGGACGAGCTAAAAAGACGTGTTAGGGCTCGTCAGCCAGTTGCCCAGACGATGCAGGAGTTGAAAACTGCCATAGAAGAGGAATGGGAGATGATCCCTCAAAATTTCATAGAGCGGTTGATAAACTCTATGCCTAATCGTATGAGAGCTGTGGTAGATGCCCATGGAGGCAACACGCGTTATTAAATTAAACCTTTATTTGATAAAACATGTTTTTTATTCAAAAATCAATTGCCTTTAACAAGGCGCATATCCGACTTGTTAGGCGTAGCTCCATGTCGTATGGTATTCTGAATTCAAATTTAAAACAATACGATCGAAAAAGATGGTAAAATGTATCAGGTTTAAAACTGCATCAACAGTTTTTGTTCAATCTAGCAATCATATTTCGGTAGGGGCCATCGAAACCTAAACTCTAAGGTGGGCCAATAGATGTGTCCAGAAGTGTATTTACTTAAAAACTAAGCTTAAAACCTAAGGTTAAAAACTACGCGAGTCCACCTCAGACTCTTTTTTTTTTTTTTTTTTTTTTTTTTTTTTTGTTATAAGTATTGTACATTTTTTTTTTTTTTTTTTTATTCTTTATATTTCTTTTGTTATATTTTGTATTATAATATGTTTCTTAATGGCTAGTTTCACAATTATACAAATCGCTTAAGCTTTACAGTACTAAATTACTATACAAAATAAAAAGTACATTTTACATGTTACACATGACTATACATTTAAGGTTTGTAGGTAGAATTGGGGTATATAGTTCTATTTATTTGCGACCTAGAGTCTTCACTAACTCCATCAGGGCTTTTACGACTGCGATGTCTCGATGCTGCATGGCCGTCTTAAGGTTGTATTCGACGACCATTTTAGAAGGCGCATCCATTGCTTTCCGGGCGAAACGGCCCGTGGCATCGTCGGCGTCGTCGGTGTAATACACACAGCTGACTGTGTGTCTCGAGACTCCAATCAGATTGGAGCCTATGTTAGCCATAAACAGTTACACATTCATTCCAGTTCTCGCTTGTATGCCTCTCGCACTTTCATTCTTCATACTAGATCTTTCTGTCATTCATCCTCTTTTGCGCTTTTATGGGTGGGATTCCCAACTATTACTATTTTCCCTAAACTTCTACATATTTTTCCTTTTATTACTTTGGTGTTCCTCTTATTGGGTAATTATTAGGGAAGAGGTGAGATAGATTTTATTTTTACATTTGGTACTTTACTTAACAGCAGTATTTATATTTACTTTTATACTAATTTTATTTATACTGGTTATGTTACGGTACGGATATAAACGGGGAGACAATTTTTATTTTTACATTTTACTTATTATTACCTTAATTTCTAAATATTTCTTAACATTTTTATGCACTATTCTAGTTTTACAGATATAAGGTTCATTACTACATAAATTTACAATTTAACAACTTTTTAATCTTATTTTACTTTAAATACTACTTATGTTCTATTTTACATTAATTATTTTACATCTTAATTACTATACTGGCCTCTAATATAACATACTATATTATGGCAGCATATTTGCTTATGCGGCTTTATTTCTTTCTATTACCTTTTGTGCGATACATTTACTGTAATCTAGGAATATATCTCTATTCTTGCTTTTAATTATTTCATGTAGGTTTTGCCGTGTTATTTTAATATCCAGCGTTCGCTCGGTGTTGAAACGATGCCTTTCAAATTGAGGGCAGTCGAACAATATGTGCGGAACCGTTTCACTTATTTCTGGGTCGCAGATACACGATGGACTCTCCTTGAGTTTGAATCGGTTCAAATACCCGGAGAATCCACCGTGCCCCGTCATAATTTGCGTGTTTATAGCACTAATTGCCATCTTGGTAATCACCCTATATGCTACTCGCACATCCGGGAAGAACAATTTTGTGACCGATGCTGTGTCACCAGCTACATATCTGCGATTGCATTCGTCAAGCGTCGCCATACGTATGCTTCGCTTGACGAATGAGGTCGGACACTGGTCGTAGTCAGGTTTTCTTTTGGTGTTTTCAGCGGCCTCTTTTGCTAGCTGGTCGGCACTTTCGTTCCCCCGTAATCCCACATGAGCTTTTATCCAGAACAAGGTTATCACCTTGTTCTGGCGGGATGCGGATCTTATGTTATCCCTAGCTTCCACGGCAAGGGGGTGGCGTGAGCCGGGGTTTGTCAACGTTTGTAGAGCCGCCATTGAGTCACTGAAAATCCCAAAAGAAGATGCCTTGAGCTTTGTTACTTCCCTTGTCGCTCTTGCTATTGCGAGGAGTTCAGCCTGGTAAACTGTGCAGTGTTTTGATAGGGCAAATTTGAGGGCTCTGGTCTCGACCTCACCATTCCATATGGATAGTGATGCGCCGACCCCTCCTCCAATTTTGCTCCCATCTGTAAAGATGCGGACGTCAAAACTGCATCTGTCCAGTTGCTCTTGGTTCACCAGGCTGTCGAATTTTAGGATGTCGCGTGCTGCAGGATGGGGATCCTCTGTCGCAGTGGTCATTCGCTCGACCTCCCTGTCCCCCAGTGATGTCTGGGGCACTCCCCTCTGGGCTTCATATAATGATGCCGCCTCACGAACTCTAATGTCGAGGGGGAGTAATCCAGACAGCACCAGCGCTGAGTTCAGGGAGACCGTGCGATATGCCTTGCAAATCTTTTGGGCAATTCCACGCTGTACGGTCCCAAGTTGTTTCCTGATGCCCAACTTTTCAGCCGCTGGCGCCCAGACACTTGCAGCGTAAAGTATAATAGGCTCTACAACCGCCACATACATCATCCGTATGACTTCTGGGTGTAACCCCCAACTGACCTTTGCAGCTCTACACAACTGTTTGTAGATCGCAATGGCCTTCTTACAAACAATTGATACATGTTTATTAAAAGTTAGGTTTTCGTCGAACGTTACACCCAGGAGCTTCATTTCTTTCGACATGTCAATGCCGATCCCCCCCATGCTCAGGCGTGGTGTGTCGTATTTCAGCTTTTTTGTGATGACCATAGCTGTCGTTTTGTGTGGGGCAAATTTAAGTTTGTTTTCGACACCCCACGCCAGGACATGGTTAAGAGCGGCATTGGCACATATTTCCACCTCATGTGCGGTCTTTCCGTCAAAAGCCAGAACGACATCGTCCGCGAACGCTTGGATGTATATACCCTTTTCTGTAAGTGCTTTTAGGAGAGGGTCTAGGACCAGGTTCCAAAAGATTGGACCCCCTATTGAGCCCTGGACACAGCCTTTATTTGTCCCTTTGCCATATACCTCCCCACAGTACCTTATTGAGACTTTACGGTCTCTAAGATAACTGTCAATGACCCGCCTAAGATCAATAGGACACTTTTCTTCCGCCAGTCGGATCCTTATTGCAGGCCACCACGCGCTGTCAAATGCCTCCTCTATGTCCAAAGATACTAGCGTTACTATTCGCTTTTGGTCGAGTTTCTTATGGACATGCTGCATGAGGTCGTAGAGGGCATCTTCTGTACTTTTCTGTGGCGTGAACCCATACTGACGGGTGCTCATGCTTGGTAGAAGGTGATACTTTAGGCGGGCCACCAGCATCTTTTCGAAGACTTTCCCCAATATAGGCAACAGCCCAATCGGCCTATATGATTTAGGGCTGGAGTAGTTGTCTTTCCCGGGCTTTTTTAGGATTACAACCGTTGCCTCCTTCCAGGCTGTGGGGAAGCAGTGGCATTCCAGACACTTATTAAGGAACCGTAAAATAAGTTCCGGGTCATTGTTTATGGCGTGACAACAGATGTCGGCTGTAAAGCCGTCTGACCCCGGTGCCTTTTTAGGATTGAAGGACTCCATCGAACTTTTTAGCTCGGCCATCGTAAAAGGTGGGTCGCAAGAGTCATTTTGTTCCCCAGAGTTTACGGTTTCGGCCTTCGTCCGAATGGATTGGTGATGTGCATTATCGCATTCTGTTAGGTCTTCCGGATAAAATGTTTCCGCTAGTAGCTGCACGGAACCTTTCGCATCCTGCACAACACCGTTCTTCTCCAAAGGTAGGTCTTCCTCTCTACGCTGTGTCCTCCCTATCACCCTATATATTCCCTCCCAGACCCCCTCCCTATCCTGTCTCCCACAGAACTCCTTCCAACTCTCGGTTTGAGCTTTGGCCGCTTCCAACTCATACTCCTCTTTCTTTTTCAGGTACTCTTCTATGACCTTCGACTTCCGGATTGGGGCGGCACAGCGGATTCTACGCTTCATGGTGATGACGGTCTTCTTCATCTCAACGAGTCTCTCGGACCACCACGGCAAGGTAAGTTCTTCTTTTGCTTTTATATTTGGAATAGTTTGCTTACAAGCTTCGTCTATTGCTTTTGTTAAGTTTTCAGTTACTTTGTCAATTTGTTGTATATCTTTAATTTTGTCTATTTCAGCTACTGTAAATTTAAAATCTATTTTTAACTGACTAAATTTCTCGTGAAACTTGGTCCAGTTTGCTTTTTTAGTGTAATATTTTCGAGTAGTTCGTTCAATTTTAATGCCTTTAGATTTTTGCAAGAAGATTTTGAACGTAATGCCGTTGTGATCCGAGCTCGTGAGTCCTTCGTCGATCCTCCAGTCATCTACCATGTCCAGGATATCATTGGAGCAAGCGGTAATATCCACGTGACTGCTGTAACGCTTTCCTCCCCGGATAGTGTCGAAGGTCGGAATTTCCCTTCTATTGAGTATGTTTAGATTTAGCTCACCGAGAGTTCCTACCACCTCTTCCCCCCTGAGGTCAGCCGTTGGGCTGCCCCACCACATGCTTTTGGCGTTGGCGTCACCTCCAACGATAAGCTTTTTGGAACCAACTTCACGCTCTACTTTTTTGAGATGTTCCAGATAATGTTCAATTGGCTGGTCTGGCTCAAAGTAAAAGGAGACAAGCGTGATCTCCCAGGCAACGGTCTGGATTCCCACCACAACGATGTTGTTTGTGGTGAGTTTCGGGTACTGCTTGACAATGAAGTCACTGTTAAAGACAGCTATTGCTGCCTTAACAGTCCCGTTTCCTGTTCCAGTGGTCTGGAAGACCCTAACGCCCCTGTGACTCCTCATTACTTTGGCCCCACCCACATATGGTTCCTGTAGAAGCGCTAATGCTATTTTACGTTCCGTAGCTTCTGTGAGAAGCTCGTTGGTTGCTAGCTTCTTGCGTTGGAGGTTTGCCTGTATTACTCCGTAGTGGGTATTTGCCTTTGAGGTGCCCTTAGCAGTAAGCAACGGTTGACCTAGCTATCTCATCCCATTTTTTACGCTGAGGACAGTCGTGGCTGAAGGCATTGTGCTGTGCACCGTGCTCAACTTTTGCCTTGGTACAATTTCGGCAAACGGGTGGTAGGCCGGAAAGCCAGTCCGAACACTCCGATCTCATATGAGGACCACCGCAATGACCACACAGGTCTGCAGGCTCCTTGCAGAACCGCTTACCGTGTCCAAAGCCTAAGCAGCGGGTGCATTGGACCAACGGGGTCTGATCTTCGACCCTGATGCGCTGGAGATCAATGTGAACGGTCCCAATGTCCACCGCTCGTCGCCAGACTGTAGGTGAAACACCGATTATAACATGACCAACATGGGGGTTCCTTGTTCTTCTTCGGTATTTCACCTCCACTCTGTTTTCCTCAGTGCCGAGGCCATCAAAAACACCCTGGTTCTGATTTCGTAATGCCTTAAGGACGTCCTCATCAGTGTTAACAGACAAGACGTTCCTTAAGATCAGAAGCGGATCCTTGTTTTTGACTTCCTCGACAGTGAGGTCGACACCTTCTTTTTGGAGTCTGTCCTTTATCTTGCCCCTTTCTTCTTCGGTTTGTAAACCTATTATTACTTTTCTGTCCTTCGCTTTCCTCACTCTTTCCACTTTTATCCACCCATCCTTTGCATTCACTACTTTCCTGACTTTGTTTAACACTTCGTCACCCGTTTCCGTTTCATCCTTGGATGTAACCACGACTGAGTGCAGAGTGCTACGCTTTGGCGCCGTTCTTGCCCCCTGGTTTGAAGCCACCGATGCGTAGGTGATTCCCTGCTCGAAGAACTTTCTTTGGTTGTCAATTGCGTCCTTAAGTTCCTCCATCCTCTTATGGTTTTCCACTAAAAGGTTAGTTTGGAATTCCATTTTTTGCAGGATTATTGCAGTGTCAGAGTTTTCGGCAGGAGTTTTGGCAACAAATTGGGGCTCCGAAAGTACTGGCTTTTCCCTGGTCCTGTTTTGTTTGGCTTCTTTTAGCTCCAATTCTACTTCCTTCACCAATTGGTAAAGGCGTTCTGCGGCTTCAGAGATACCATTCTTAATCTCCGTCTTTGTGTTTCTGGAGCTGTTTAAATGAAGTTTTGCCTTGACGAGGCAGGCCTTTGCTTCCGCCGTTCGATCCACGTATTTGATATGTGGCGGTGAAAGTGTGTCGACAGATTTTCTTGTCTGTGTCACGGCCACACCCTCTTGCGTAAAGGCAAGTCTAGTTTTTATTTTTGCAGGGCCGGCCTGCGACGTCTTGTCAGTTGTAGAGAGATCGGGGCTGCTATTTGGGGCTTCCCAGCTCTCTATGCTGCGTCTGACATTTGAAGAAACTACTGCTCCAGGTTTAGGAGGTGACTTTTTGCCACCGGCCGCTTTTAACGGTGTTCTATGACCGAACATATTGGAGAGTATGCGTCAATAATGTTAAAATAAAATAAAACTGTCAATAGGGACACTTAAGTAAATTAAAAATTTGCGTAAAATAAAAAGGACACGCACAAAAGTACAAGATAAAGCCGCACAAGCACTTAAAACTAAAATAATTTTTACAAACAAATTTTGTAAAATGTGTCTCTGATGAGCTCTACCCTCGGCGGGTTGGTTGTGAACAGCTCTCAGGGGCCCTGGATAAGCCTGAGAGTCAATTTTATTCGTCAGAACGTTTTTTCGTTGATTTCTGTTTAACGACTCTATGTAGAGTCAATATGGTGCATTCGCTGGATAGAGCCCGTCGAGCCCGTCCCAACTAACCCAAACACGAAGCAAATAGCCCCAACGGTTCCGGAGCTATCAAAGTTTAAAAATTTGGGTTTTTTCCAATATGGCGGCCAAAATAAGTTTCAAACTAGTTTTCTCCGCAACCAATAGGCCGAAACCCCTCGTGCTTAGGCTCGTCTTATCGCGCTCGACGAGATCTATCCAGTGGTATACTTTTCAGGCTGAAAAATTTTTGACTCCTGAAAACGCCTGAAAGCTAGTCCACTTGCAAGGTAAGTATATGCTGACCTTCCAAGAGAAAACCCCGCCGTTCTACGACACTCCGTTGCGGAGATATGAGTGTTCAAAGTATAACAAAGATGGCGTCACAGCTGTCAAAGTCAAACTTTGGCAGGTAATATCTCCGTTCCAGACGATCGCAAAACCAGCGAGTTTGGGCTCTCCTGAACTGGCTCGAGCTCACCTATTTGCTGAAACAGTTTTCAGGACCCTGAAAAATTTTCGCTCCAAACCGCCTGAAAGTACAGGATAAGATAGGCAAGAAGCCTCTGAATCTAAAGTCGAAGTCCGCAATCTCCTACGACTTCCGGTTCAGGAGTAATTGCGGTTTGAAGTCAAACAAAATGGCCGTCGAACTGTCAAAAGTCAAGTTCAAAGGCCCGTAACTTCAGAACCATTTGTCGGAGAAAGTTCGGGTTTTGGATATGCTACTTGGCGTCACTTCAGGTATATCCTGAAAACCGTTTCAGTGATGAAAAATTTTTCAGGTTAAAAGCTCCTGCGGGCCTATTACGACCGTTTTAAAATCCAGTCAGTTTCCAGGCAAGTCAGTTTACGGCCGTAAACTGCCTTGTTCTTTTTCGTATTATGACGTACGTTATTCTGACTGGAATCATCCTGGACAGTTGTCTGTGGCTGGTTTCACTGATTTAAAAGATGGCGTTCGAAAACATAAAAACAAAGGTTACCGGTATTTACGGTTTTTAAATTTTTGTATGAAATATTGTTTATTGATGAAATTAATGTAATTTTATAACAGAAATCTAAATTAACAACGAGTTTAAAAACGAATTATGTGTTATTTCCTTAAATACAATGTCATAAAGTGGAAAATAGAGCATTGTCTCATATACTTCATTTCTGAACGTACTAGGATAACTCCTAACCCGCCAAAAACAAAATTAACCCCGTGTTCCGAATTGCGTCAAAAGCGATTATATTGCGAATCCGACCAACGCGCAATGTCACAAATAGTACTTGATAGTCCTTATATTTTGTGACTATTACATTTGGTCGGATTTGCGATATAATCGCTTTAGACGTAACTCGGAACTAAGGGTAAGCGTGTGTACGTACCTACTTGAACAAAACTTTTTAACAAAAATATGTTAGCTTGGCGATCGCTGTGCTGCGGCATGGTGGTCGCCGCGGTGACGGTGTTGAAGTGCTGCGCCACCCTGAGCCCAGACGTAAACATCCGATAACCTACGGTGTGATGGACTGGCCCCTGTTAGGAGGCGGTGACGGTAGCAGGCAGTACCCTCGGGACAGTTCAACCCGATTTTTGGCGTACGTTGCTTGTTGCGCTGGTCTCGTACGCCACCACGCACCCTTGAATGCGTACGTTTTCGACTAAGGGGGAACGTAGCAGCACCTCACAGCGGGTATCGAAGAGGATCAATAAAACACGTTTTCGACGAAAAGGTTCCTAGGGGCTATAAGCTTCTGCCTTTTCGGATGTCATATTTATTT
Source organism: Mythimna ferrago (assembly GCA_910589285.2). NCBI lineage: Eukaryota > Metazoa > Arthropoda > Insecta > Lepidoptera > Noctuidae > Mythimna > Mythimna ferrago. The sequence goes on from OU342676.1 coordinate 30,926,308, forward strand.
ATTCTTTCACATAACATATACAATATGCACATCAAAATACTCGTTATGATGTCTACTTTCATATAAAACAATAATCTTTTGCATAACTTAACACATAAAAAAGTTTCTAGAACAAAAACTGCAAAAGACAATTTCGGTCATATTCTGAAACACAACTCTTTCAATTTCTCACCCAATATTATACGAATTGTCAATCTAACTGCTATATTATCATTTTTTAGGTAATTTTTAACTAAAAATACAGTAATGGTGAGAATTGAACACAAAACAAAAAAGGTAAACATCAGTTTACAATTACGAAATCGGGATCGCGAACATTACAGACTTCGATCATTTCTAAAACTACCTATAAACGCATCACTTTCGAGAAATTCGAAGATTATCAACTCATCACACATATTTAATGTTTTATTTAACTATCAAATAGATTCAAATATAATAAAAAGTCAAAACAATTCACTTAAAGTTACTAGAAACTGGCTTAAACTGACTGGCTTGTTTGTCACAATTTTTGACACTTTAGCAAGCTACATAATGTCAGTTGGACGCTCATAATACGGAATTCCCAGCCAATATCCATGCAGAAGACGGTCAAGTGTCACGTGACTACTGACTGGCTGGCAATAAGATGTCATAATACGGATAAGCAAGTCAGTTCATTTTACGGCGTAAATTGACTGGAATTAAGAGGTCGTAATAGGCCCGCTGAAAGCCTACAATAGCAAAAGTTCATAAGGTACCCCAACTTATGGTGAAAACAAGAGCGTCATCGGCCCAGTAGTTCCTGAGATATAACAGTTTAAAATTTTGAACCCATAAAACCAAAATGATGAAATATTACAAAACTTTCATTTTTAAAGATAAACTATCAATGTTTGGGCTTAAATAGGTCGCAATAGACGTGTTGGACCCAGTCCCGATGCCAAAATTGGCTTTTTCCTATTTAATTTTGAATAAATGCCTAAAAATAGAAAAAAATTGATATCTCAGGATCCACTGAACATAAAATTATGAAAAAAATTGTTAAAAATACGTTAAATTATGCACTATAAAGTTAATAAATAAAATTTAGAAAATTTAAAAAATAACATTAAATTTTTTGGAAAAGATTGAATTTTTCATAAAATTATCTATATTTAAAAAACTATACAATAAAAAATTCTAAAATTTACAGGATATGTTCTTCAGATGAGCGCGCCATAGACTGCAGTTGAAAATTTTCAAAAAATTCGTTATATCCGAAGATATACGAGTCAAATTTTTGGTATTTCTAAGTCTCTTTAAAAATCGAGTATCACAGGTATGAAAAAATTACTTGCGGCATCAGTCTTGACAACTGAAGAAGATGACAGCTGCAAAGTTTCAGGCGCCTGACTTTCCGTTTTCGGCGTTTTCAGTTCCACGTGGTCTTGGTTTTTCCTGAATAGCTCCGAGTGGCTTGGGTTTTTCAGGCTTCTAGGTTGTCCAAGCGGTGTGCGGTGGCAGCCCCCACCCCTTTTTACGATAAAAAAGGGGGGTCGTCGATCTTGATTCAGCAGCGTTCGCGATTGAAGTTTTTTCTTCCGAACTTAACCTCAATAATTGAGGTTTTTTCAGGTTTAAGCACTGAACCACTGCAATCCAGGTATGTTCAATCACAGGGGCGTATGGGTTTCACTTTGCCCAGCACAAAGACACAAAACTCGTCAAAATCGGACAACTTTAGACCGGTTTTTTGATTTTTTAAGCGCGGAGCGACTCCAAAAACGATCCAGGTTAGGTTAGGTTTTTTTTTTTTTTTTTTATTTTAAATATCTCTGACACGCCACTCCCAGCCCTGAGCAGGGTCGTTGTAAACTCATCTTCTCATTTAATTAGTGAAGATTTCGTCCTTGTTTATTTTGTTTGTGTATTAATATTGCTTTATTATTTTTAATTAACTGTATTTTTGTTTTTCATTGATTTATGTCATGGTATGTTTTTATTAAATCCTTTTCAATATTTTAATATTTTTATAATATATGATTTCGTTATTTTTTATTGATTATATTTATAAGATACGTTAAATATTTCGTTCACTTTCTAACATTTAGATTGTTATGGTTTTAATTTTTACAGATATATTGATAAATTTATGTATTTATTGCATTCGTTATTCCTTCTCTCTTTCCTCAAGGGTCGCGCAAACGCTTGGTTCTCCCAATATTTTGCGCTTGCTTGAGGCTTTTCTTCAATTTTCATCTATCCATCAATCCGGTTCTTTTTACATAGTTTATTTTATATCAGTATATATATCTTATAATTCATGTATAATTTCGCGTATTTATTGCAAGTCTTATTTGTTCCTTTTTATTACGACCTCTGCTACTTTCTTTGCGTAATTCAAAAATATTTTCCTCTTCCTTCCTTCAGCCATTATTTCCTTTAATGATTCCGTGCAAATTTTTACTTCCATTTCCTGCTCACTATCATGTCTTGCTCGACTGAAAATCGGGCAGTCGAGCAAGACATGTAGGGCGGTTTCCTCGACCCCATGGGCACAGGCGCACGATGGGTTCTCTTTGCACTTGAATCTAGTCAGATACTCGGAGAACCCACCGTGCCCCGTCAATATCTGTGTCGTGACGCTATCTAGCTTTATTTTCCTTATGATTCTGTACCCCTCGGTGGCGTCCGGGAAGAAGGCCTTGGTCGTCCCGGCAGTTGTCCCTGACCGATACCTCCGGTTCCATTCGCCAAGAGACTCACGTCTAATTTGCCCCTTGACGAATGAAACCGGGCACTTATCATAGTCAGGGGCGCGTTTTAACGTGAGGGCAGCCATTTTTGCCAGGCAGTCGGCGCGTTCGTTGCCCGCAAGCCCCGCGTGGGCCTTCAACCAGAACAAGGACACAGCTTTGCTCTGGTCAAAGGCCGTCCGGAGGTTTTTGCGGGCCTCGACAGCCAGGGGGTGCAGGGAGCCATTATTTACAACCGCATCCAGCGCAGACCTAGAGTCGCTGTAAATTGCAAAGCTCTGCTGAGCACCTCGAAGGATGTCACCCGTGGCTCTGCATATGGCCAGGAGTTCCGCCTGATAGACAGTGCCGTAAGATGGCAGCTTAAGCTTGACGGCCTTGGTTTCGGCCGCGCCTTCCCAGTAAGATATTGCGGCCCCCACCTTGCCGTCAATCCCACTGCCATCTGTGTATATTTTAACGGCAAAGTCACTATTGGCATTCAGCTCTTCTTCGTCTATCAGGCTCTTGAACTCCAGGTGCATATGCGTCGCCGGGTGTCCATTTTCGGTGTGCCCTGCCCGCCGCTCGACCTCCCTGTCCGCCAAATCCGGCCGGGGCACTCCTCTCTTTGCTTCGTATAGGGCGGCTGCCTCTTGTATACGTATATCGAGCGGGAGTATCCCGGCGAGAAGCAACGCTGCGTTCAGGGAGACCGTGCGGTAGGCTTTGCAGAGCTTTTGTGCAAATCCACGCTGGATGGCGTTAAGTTGTTTTTTAGCTCCCAGTTTCCCCACTGCCGGCGCCCAGGCGCTCGCCGCGTACATAATCACTGGTTCTATGACTGCATTGTAAATGATCCTTATTACGTCTGCGTTGAGGCCCCAACTGATCTTGGCCGCCCTCGACAGCTGCCCGTATATTCCAACTACTTTTTTACATATATTATATATATGTTTGTTAAATGTCAGGCAGCTGTCGATGGTTAGGCCCAAGATTTTTATTTCCTTAGACATGCCAATACTGACCCCGCCCATGCTCAGGAGTGGTTCGTCGTATTTGAGCTTTCGCGTCACCACCATCGCTTGCGTTTTGTGGGGCGCGAACTTAAGCTTATTTTTAACTCCCCACTCCACAACATAGGCGAGGGCAGCATTGGCCTGTCTTTGAACCTCCAACGCAGTGTCTCCGTCGATAACCAGGACTATGTCGTCGGCGAACGCCTGGCAATAGATGCCCTTAGCAGTCAGCTCCTTCAGCAGAGGGTCCAGGATGAGGTTCCATAGAATGGGACCTCCTATGGAGCCCTGGACACACCCCTTAGTTGTATTTGTGGAGTGTGTCTCCCCACCATACCTCACCTCGACCCTCCTATCCTGAAGGTAGCTGCTTATTATTTTGCGTATGTTTCCGGGACAGCCCTCTTCCTCTAGCCTGACTTTTATGGCCGGCCACCATGCACTATCGAAGGCTCCCTCTATGTCCAATGAGATCACAGTTATTAGCTTTTTAAGCTTAAGCTTGCTTCTTATGTGTCATTGTGTCTTAGGTCATAGAGGGAGTCCTCTGTGCTCCTTTGAGGTACGAACCCATATTGGCGGGCGCTCATATTGGGGAGGAGGTGCCATTTTAGCCTCCCCACGATCATTTTTTCGAGCACCTTGCCTAAGACCGGGAGCAGGCCGATTGGCCTGTAGGACTTTGGCTGGAAGTAGTCCTCCTTGGCGGGCTTTCGCAGGACAACGACGGCCGCTTCTTTCCAGGGCTTTGGGAAGTGGCCCAACTTCAAACACTTATTTGTGATGGCCAGGAAAGTCTCTGGGTCCTGCGAGACCACTCGCGCGCAGATGTCTGCCGTGAAACCATCCGCACCCGGGGCCTTCTTTGGGTTAAAGCTTTCCACGGCCACTCTCAGCTCCTGTTCCGTGAACGGGGGGTCATGGTTGTCATCATGTTCCCCGCTCACGGACTCAGCTTGCAGTCGAGTGGCCTGGTGGTAAGCATTATCCTCACTTTCACGGTCCTCCGGGTAGAATGTTTCAGCGAGCAGTCTCGTCGACTCCTTCAGGCTCAGGAACTTTCCGTTTTGCTTTAAGGGGACGTCTTCCTCCCTTTTCGACGTGCGGCCGATCACCCTGTATATACCTTCCCAAAGCCCTTCCTTGTCCTGTTTCCCGCAAAACTCCTTCCAGCTTTTAGTCTGTGCCTCCCTGGTCCTGACAAGGTACTCCATTTTTGCCTGCAGGTACCTATCTATCACCCCAGCCTTTCGGGAGGGGGCCGCGCAGCGTATACGCCTCTTCCTGGTGGCAACTTCCTTTTTCAGAGTGGCCAACTCGTCGGACCACCACGGCAAGGTGAGTTTGGTGTGTGTCTTTATGCGTGGTATGTGTTCAGTGCATGCTTTGTGTATATTGTTTGTGAATGTGTTTATTGTATCTTCTAGTTGTTGAGTGTTGCTGATTGCTGTTACTTCTGACGGGCTGATTTGATTTTCCGCGTTTAACTGGGCCAGTTTCTCAAGAAACTGACTCCAGTTCGCCTTTTTCGTGTTGTACAGCCTCGTCGTCCGTTGTGTGTGTGTGGTCTCACCTCTCTTCAGTTTTATATTGAAGGTTATGCCGTTGTGGTCCGAGTTCGTCAGGCTTTGATCCACCTTCCAGTCGCCCACCAGGTCGAGTAAGTCCGTCGTGCACGCGGTGATGTCGACATGACTTGTTAACGTTCTTCCCCCCCGCACGGTTTCGAAGGTAGGGGTGTCACCGACATTAAGCACCTGCAGATCATTTTGGTCAAGAGCGCCTACCAGGCTCTCTCCCCTGGGGTCTGTTGTCCCACTGCTCCACCAGACGCTTTTGGCGTTAGAGTCCCCCCCGATCAGAAGTCTTGTTGGGTTCGCCGTCGCCACTTTCGTAAGCTGCTCCAAGTATGGCTCTATGGAAGTATCTGGCTCGAAATAGAAGGAGGCCAGCGTAACTTCCCAGGCAGTTGTGCGGATTTTTACGACCACGATGTTATTAGTCGTGTAGTCTGGGCACTGTATTACGTCTATATCACTGTTAAAGACGGCGATTGCTGCTTTCACAGTGCCCTCCGCACGGCTGGTATTCTGGAAAATTCTGGCCCCCCTATACTGCTTGAGCATACCGATATTGCCTACGTATGGCTCCTGGAGCAGCGCAACAGAGATTCCGCGACTGGCGGCCCCAAGCATGAGCTCGTCCGTAGCTAGTCGCATTCTTTGCAAGTTTGCCTGGATGAACCCATGCCTCTTAACCTCTTCACGGGGGAGTACTCCCGTCATATTGACCGCGGTGGCACCCTCAGCAATACGCAACGGTAGATCGCGCTATTGCGTCCCAACGTCTGCGTAACGGGCAGTCCGTACTGAACCCATTGTGTCCTAGGTTGTCATAACCCGCCTTCTTACAATTACAACACCTGGGAGCCCCCCCGGCCAGACGCGATGGGCATTCCGCTCTTAGGTGAGTGTCGCCGCAATGCGAGCACAGGTCATCACTCCCAGTGCATTGCTTTCTACCATGGCCAAAACCAAGGCATTTCGTGCACTGCACAAGGGGGGTTTGATCGAACACCCTCACCCTTTGCAGATCTATATGTGCTCGGCCTGCTCTGGTCAGGATCCGCCATACCTGGGGCGAGACCTGCACCACCACGTGGCTCTCATGCGGGTTTCGTGCCCGCTTTCGGTATTTTACGGCAACCCTCACCTCCTCCTTCTTCAGCTCGCCCAGGAGATGTTGATTTTGTTTTAGGATCGCCCTGGTGATGTCATCGTCTGTATTGTATGACAAGACATCCGCCAACATCACCAGAGGATCCCTATTTAAAGCCTCCTCAACTTTAAGTCCGGTCGCGGAGCCCCCCAGTCTGCTCCTTACCATATCCAGTTCCTCGCGGGTCTGACAACCCAGGACCACCTTCTGGTCCCTGGCTTTGCGTACTCTGTCGACGCGAATGCCCGTCTCCTTTGCATCCACCGCGATCCTAATTTTATCGACGACGTTGCTACTGGTGTCGTCAGTGTTTTCGGAGCTAATAATAAGTGAATGCAGCGGCTGCGGCGGCACATATTGCTTACTCGCCGCTACACTCGCGTAGGAAGTCGTCTTCCCCAGCATTTCCCCCTGCCTTTCCATCACCCGCCGCAAAATCTCCACCTTCTCGTTGCTCTCCTTCACCAGCGCGCTATGCTCCGCTAGTGAAGCGAGCAGCGAGTTAACCTCCGGGAGGAGTTTAGGTATCTCTGGCGGAAGTGTGGCTTTAATAATCTTTTCCCTTTCCAGCTCAGACCCCTTCACCTGTGCAGCAGCCGCCGCCTCCTCCTTCACGAGCTGGTACAGCCGTTCCACCGATTGGGTGATCCCGGCTCTCAAGTCTGCCCTCAGATTGCGCGAGTCGCCAAGGTGCGACTTCACGCGCAGAAGGCAATTTCGAGCCTCGGTCACCCGATCGGTGGGTTTGCTCGGCTGGAGCTGGCTTGTCCCCGGTGACGCTCCCTGTGTTTCAGTAGAGGTTCGGCGCGCCACAGCTTTGCCGTCCGGCTGGGAAGTGGCGCGCTTTGCGGCCTTCTGGGAAGCCGTCACCGTTTGGGCAGCTTCCTTTGATGGGTTCGCGGCGGCTGACGGGAGAGGCTGAGACTCCGCTATGCTCCCGTTTTCCCACTCACCAATGCTTCGCCTCACACTAGAGGCCTGAGTCGAAGCACTGGGAGGGGAAACCTCCCTCTCAAAGGTGATGGAGAGTGCCGCGTTTGACGGAGAGACATGGGGTCCTGTGGAGGCTTTCTTGGCCGGGGTCCTGGAGAGGAACATTATAAGGGAGTGGGATTGTAAAATTAATAGATAATTAAAATATATTGCAAGATGATTAATTGGATATGTTTAAAACAATGGACTGATTCCTGTAGAGAGGGAATCAGTAAGTCAATAAATTAGGTCAATATTTATCCTCAATAGAGGTATCAATAAAACAATTAAATTAAGACAGTGTACAACAAAAAATTAAAACTAATGTACTGATCCCTGTAAAGAGGGAATCAGTAGGTCAATAAACACGTCAATAATTTTTCCTCAAGAGAGGTGTCAGTAAGAAGCGTCTAATTACCTAAGGAGTATGAACTGATTCCTGTAAAGGGGGATCAGTGAGTCAATAACCTTCCAAGTTGTGCCACTAATTAACCCACAAATGTATATTTTTGCTCGACTTACCACCCCCTATTATTTAAAGCACTAAAAATATTTTGCTATTCCTATAAATAAAAACAAAGGGTGGGTGGGCGGGCGGAAAATTTGAAGTTTTTGCGGTTTTTTACTGTCGGGTGTAAAATTTTCCTATGGGACGCAAATTTTTTAGGGTCGGGGCGCACAGGCGACGCGCTGGCCCGTGTTTTGAGACTACTTTGGTCACGATCGGACCACAAAAACGGGAGTTATTATCAGATAAGTGTCAATTTTTTAATAAAAAAGGTCAATATTTTGCGAAAATCGAAAAATTTTCTTCTAGGAAATGTCTAATCTGATTTGTTTTTTGCAGGAATCCTGTAGGGCGAGCAGAGGCGCGTACGACGGCACCCTCAGAACCGACCTACGTCAACCAGGGATCGAGATATAAAATTTTGAATAAATGAAAATTTGGAAAAATGGTTTTTCTTGAATAAAAAGTTTCCCTGTGAAAATCTTTGAATTATTTTACCAGGATCGTATAGGTCTCGCAGAGACGCGTCCAAAAACGTATAATAGTACCCTGTAGCTAGTATATATAGGTTAGGAATCAGATGGTTAGGTTAGGTTAGGTTAGGTTAGGTTAGGTTCCCCACCGAAGGTGTCTCCACGTTGTCGTCGTGGTGGGGCTTGCGCGTCTCAATGATCTTGGGGCTTCGCCGGTAGAGTTACTCATGCCGGAAAGGTCCAAGTGAGAGACCAGACTAAGAGGGACACACGTGAAGGGCACACCGTTAGGAAACTTGAACCGTTTTAACGGACGGTGTGCGGGGTTGATTTTTCGAGTTTTCGGAGAGTCAACGTGAGGGAAAAAAAAAAAAAAAAAAAAAAAAAAAAAAAAAAAAACACGAAACGGGACCACACCCTTCAAAGGAAAACAATATGGAACAGACAGGCGCAAATATATTACCCCAGGGTGGTACCAGCTGCTCCGCAGTCGGAGAATCCACCACGCTTCCTTTGGGAGCGTCAAGCCCCTCGTATTCTGGGGGGGGCAACGACTGTCTTCCGCTTGCCGATGGCAACAAGAGCCGAGGAGGCTCCCGATCTCAGTCTTTTGAAGACATGATCAATTTTAGTTTTAAAACGCCAGACATAGTGTCAGGCGGGCGCGGCGCTGACGCAAACGCTTCCTCTAAATTTTGGAGGAAGCGTACATATGGTGATAAGTCGGATCTGACAAAATCAGTGAGCTTGTCCTCGAGCGAGGAGAATCTTCCAGCCGCGAAAGTGCCAACAGGGAGGAGAGGAAGAGGGCGCCCGAAACTTTCAGGAGCACCCACTTCTTCACGTATCACTCGGGGACGCTTTTTAAAGCGCCTTGATACGCCGGTAGCCAGCGAAATGAGCGACTCTGACGGGACTGTACAGGTGACGAAGAGTGATACCGAGCACTCCGCTTCACTGATAAGCACAAAAGCAGAGCTTCATGCTGCAAGGCGAGAAGGCCGTAAAGCCATAGCGACGGAGGAGGTCGAGGAAATGTCCCGATTGGCCAGAGAAAGGCGGTCTGAGGCCGCCACTGCCACGGAGGGACTGACGGCGGCTGCTTTGAACCGCCAAGTAATGGATGGTGTGGACGTGGTCATGAAGGTGGCCACCAAGTCTGGCAACTTAAAAGGTACTTTCACGCGTGCTTTGAAGGAGGCAGCGGACGGTATCAAAGAGGCGGTGCAAGTCCTCCTTGATCGTACGACTTCAGAGGAGACGAAGAAGTTACAGGAGGAAAACAGTCGTCTCAAAACCAGGATGGAGGAACTCCGAAAAGAGATCGCTGCCCTAAGAGTGGATTTCTGTCAGCAACAGGAGGTTTCACCTAAAGTCGTCCGGCCACCACTCGCAGCGGATAATCGCAAGTCCAATGAAGCTAGGACGTGGCCCTCTCTAGAAGCCAATAATACTTCGGAAAGGTACAGGACGGCAACTGCGGGGGCAAAAATCTCTACAGGAAAGGCCAAAAAGCCCACACAGAGACCAAAGGAGACCGTAGATGGAGCCAAAAAATCGATACAGGGGGACAAGCTGCCAGTGGACCTGAGCTGTGGAACTCCCCGCACAGACTTGCAACCTGTTGCGACTGTATCCGGTTCTAACGCTTGGACGACTGTCGTCAGCCGGAATAAGAGACAAAAGAGCCGTAAGAGTAAGACAGCATCAGAACGGAAGGGGCGGGCTCAGAATGGCCAGAAGCCACCTAAAATTCGTGTCCCTCGTTCTGCAGCTGTGGTGGTGACATTGCAGCCTGAAGCTGAGAAACGGGGAGTCACATATAAGACAGTTTTAGGAGAAGCAAAGGAAAAGCTCCAGTTCGCGGATTTTGGCACCCCAGCTGGCTTCCGATTCAAAACGGCAGCAACGGGAGCCAAAATGTACGAGCTATCTGGCGCTACTTGTGACGAGAGGGCGGATGCTCTGGCTGCTAAGCTTCGGGATGTTCTCAATCCAGAGGAAGTTCGAGTATACCGGCCTATAAAAACTGCTGAGGTGCGCGTGGATGGGTTGGACGACTCAGTCACGCGAGAAGAAGTAGTGGCAGCCATTGCCCGTAGTGGCGGATGTCTACCTGAAAACGTCAAGGCTGGGGATATAAGGTTCAGCGCTGGTGGGCTTGGCACGATCTGGCTGCGATGCCCAGTAGCGGCTGCGAAGCAGGTCACGGATGGCAGGCGACTACTGGTAGGATGGGTATCGGCGAGAGTGAGGCTCCTGCCACCTAAGGCTATGCAGTGCTATCGATGCCTGGAGAAAGGGCATGTCCGTGCACAGTGCACTGCTGAAGTTGACCGTAGCGATCTTTGCTATCGCTGCAGTCAACAAGGCCACAAAGCAGCGCAATGTTCCAAAGAACCAAACTGCACTCTTTGTGCAGCTGCAGGAAAACCCGCGGAACACAGGCTCGGTGGGAATTCCTGCGACGCTCCCAGGAAGAGGAGTAAGCGATGGACCAAGACTGCCGGGGAATCCGCACCCCTCGTACAGTCAAATAACCCTTCGGTCGTTTCACAGCCCGGGGAAGGAAGACATATCGAAGAAATGGAGTGTTAGTGATGGCAAAATTACATTTTCTCCAGGCAAATATCAACCACTGTACCAGAGCTCAGGATCTCTTGCTCCAGAGCATGGTAGAGTGGTCGATTCATGTGGCAGTGGTCGCTGAGCCATATTTCATTCCCTCTCGAGATAATTGGGTGGGAGACCTTGATGGTCTAGTGGCCATCATCGGCCAGACACTTGTCGACGTATCCCGAGGTCATGGGTGGGTTGCCGCCCTAGTTAATGGCATAGTCATTGTTGGGGCTTATTTCTCACCCAACAAGGGTCTTGCTGACTTTGAGAGTTTCCTTGTTCAGCTAGGAGCCGTCGTGGGCCGGTACCAACCTCGCGCTGCGCTTCTTCTTGGGGATCTTAATGCCAAATCTGCAGCCTGGGGATCTCCTGTCACTGATTCCAGAGGCGAGGTGTTGGAGGATTGGGCCTTAACGACAGGTCTAGACGTCTTAAATCAGGGCTCGGTCTATACGTGTGTGCGGCAGAGGGGTGGGTCAATAGTGGATGTCACGTTCGCTAGCCCCGCTATTGCGCAACGCGTCCGTGGTTGGCATGTTGTAACGGAGGTGGAGACACTATCGGATCACCGATACATACGTTTCGACGTGTCTACCCAGGCTTTGACCGCGAGCAACCCCAGTAGATCAGTTCCACAAAGAAAAGGTCCACGCTGGGCACTTAAACGGCTTGATAGAGAGGCTCTCGAGGAGGCTGCTATTGTGCAGGCCTGGATCCGGGAGTCGGCGACAGTCAGACCTATTGACGTCGAAGGAGAGGCGCAGTGGTTTAGTAATGCGATGTCGCAAATCTGCGATGCGTCCATGCCTCGCGTTCACGCTCAGTTTGCTAAGCATGGAGTGAGAGTCTAGAACCGCAGCTACTAGAAGATATCATCTCAGTTCTCTTTCCTATGAGAGCAGAGTATGAGCCACCACTGATGGCTCCACCCACAACTGCAGAGTCAGAAAGAGAGGAGAGTGTAATCGTCCCAGAGGTGACGCAACAAGAGATGAGGGCGGCCGTGATACGGCTCAGAGCTAAAAACACTGCTCCAGGGCCCGATGGCATTCATGGCCGTGCTCTGGTTCTTGCCCTCAAGGAACTAGAGTCCCCACTGAGAGAGCTCTTTTCGGCATGCCTTGAGCAGGGGCAGTTTCCTACACGGTGGAAAATAGGTCGACTGGTTCTGCTCAGGAAGGCAGGGCGCCCGGCTAACTCACCGACTGCGTATCGGCCCATAGTGTTGCTAGACGAGGTGGGAAAGCTGTTCGAGCGGATTATCGCAGACCGCCTCGTCGGCCACTTGTGCAGAGAAGGGCCGAATCTGGACGACAATCAGTTTGGGTTTCGGCACGGACGCTCCACTATTGACGCCATCATGAAAGTGAGAGTCCTGGCAGAGGAAGCAGTGTCCCGGGGCGAGGTGATGCTGGCGGTGTCTTTGGACATCTCCAACGCATTCAACGCCTTGCCCTGGAGTATCATCAGGGAAGCGTTACGTTACCATCGGGTACCTCCCTACCTCTGCCACATTATTGGGGCATATCTGGAGGGTAGGAGTGTCACCTATACGGGACGCGATGGTAAAGGTCGACACGAGATATCGTGTGGCGTTCCACAGGGTTCTGTTCTGGGTCCACCCCTGTGGAACATCGGATATGATTGGGTATTGAGGGGCGAACTCCTACCGGGGGTAAAACTTACGTGTTATGCGGATGATACACTAGTTACGGCTCGGGGGAGTTCATACAGGGAAGCAGCGTTGCTGGCTACGGCTGCGGCCTCACAGGTTGTGAGTCGCATTCGGCGCTTGGGCCTTGAAGTCGCCCTCAGCAAGTCGGAGGCCATCGCTTTCCATGGTCCCCGACGGGCGCCGCCGCCAGGATTACACATTGTGATTGGAGGGACTACAATTTCTGTCGAGTCAACCATGAAATACCTCGGATTGGTGATCGACAGCCGATGGGACTTTGGTCCCCATTTTCAGCGGCTGTTGCCTAAATTGATGGGTGCGGCAGGAGCACTATCAACACTGCTTCCCAATTCAGGGGGCCTAAACACCGCCTGTAGGGGGCTATACGTGGGGATCGTGCGATCGATGGCCATGTACGGAGCCCCGGTGTGGGCCACTGACCTGACGGCCCGTCACATCGCAACACTGCGTAAACCGCAGAGAGCTATGGCTATCAGAGTCATTAGGGGGTATCGCACGATCTCCTACGAGGCGGCTTGCTTACTGGCCGGATCCCCGCCCTGGGACCTAGAGGCAAAAATAGTCGCGACTCTTCACCAATGGCGAGAAGAAGCGAAGGCACGGGGTGAGACATTGGTGCAGCGACAGATCACTGTGTATCGTTCGGAGCTCCGTCAGGTCTTGATGGCGGAATGGCGAGAGAGACTTCTGCATCCTACCGCCGGCCTCGTAACAATCGAGGCGGTCCGTCCGGTGCTCGACCTCTGGCTTGTGAGGAAGCACGGCTCCTTAACGTTTCGGGCGACACAGGTGCTTTCGGAGCACGGCTGCTTCGGAAAGTACCTGTGTCGCATAAACAGGGAACCAGATGCTCGGTGCCATCACTGCGCCCACTGCACTGACGACACGACGTTGCATACACTAGCTGAGTGTATCGCATGGGAAGAGCCGCGCCGCGCTCTCGTTTCTGAAGTGGGCAGTGACCTGTCGCTGCCGTCCGTGGTTCGGTCCATGCTCAAAAGTGTAGAGTCTTGGGACGTAGTAATCACCTTCTGCGAAAATGTAATCACGCAAAAGGAGGCTGCGGAAAGGGAAAGGGAGAAGAGTTCTCTCCCACCTCGTACCAGACGCACCGGGCGTCGAGGAAGGGCTGACAACGCCCTCTTTCAACCCCCCTAAAAAGGTCCAGGGTCGACGGATTAGGGGACATTCGTCGGCCCATCAACCTGGACCCGAGATGGTGGCGCGTAGTGTTCCACGCGCGCCTCTCTTAGGCGTATAGGAAAGCCACACTCTAATACAGAATGAGACCCATGAGGACCGGGTCACCACTAGTCTGGGGCAGCGGAAGTCAAACTGCACCCGCAGCCCCTGACACAAGTGTACGAGGGAACACCGGGGTGTTTTTAGTCAGTAAGAGTCTGACAGACCCCTCCACCTACCCCGAGGCGGAGGACATCCATGAGGATTTCCACCCCGAAAAAAAAAAAAAAAAAAAAAAAAAAAAAGGTTAGGTTAGGTTAGGTTAGGTTAGGTTAGGTTTTTTTTTTTTTTTTTTTTTTATATTTGGCAGGAGTGGGAAATCCATCATGGACACCCAGACTGTCTTGCAGGAAGGCAGTCTGGGTAGTGCCGGACTCCTACCGGCTAAAAACCACTCCTGCCTTGCGAAAGAGCCCCTGCCACCCAAGTATTGCAGGGTTGTTTCAAGGCTGTAGGCGTTTTGAAAATTCTGCTTGTATTTATAAATAGTAAATATTTTGATAATAAATATTACGATAAAATAACTGATAAAAATAGTAATGATTCCAATTATAAAATTTACTGTCAAATTCTAGGTAAAATGTCTTATGTATAAATAATAGATAAAATAAATAATCAATAAAAAGTCAATTACTTGTTCCGTTTATTGACGGATTTGACAATTTTTGTTATAAATGCAATGAATGATTGCCTGGTCTTTTTATTTCTTATTAAAGCTTCGAGGTTTTCTTTTATTACTCGCATTTCAACTTCCATTTCAAAGTCGTGCCTGTGGGAGGCATACACCGGGCAGTCCGTCAGGAGGTGGAGGACTGTCTCCTGCTTGTCGGGGTCGCAGGCGCACGCCGGGTTCTCCTTGCACTTGAAGCGAGTCAGGTACTCGGAGAACCCGCCATGGCCTGTTAAGGCTTGGGTCAGCTCCTTGGTCATCTCCATCCTTCTTATCGTCCTGTACGCGGCGATCGCACAGGGGAAGAACATCTTCGTCGTGGCCGCCGTTTCTCCTGCACAATACCTCCGATTCCATTCGCCCAGCGTCTCCATTCGGATCATACGCTTGACGAATGAAACCGGGCATTTGTCATAGTCGGGTTGCCGCTTCGACTTCAGGGCAGCCTCCTTCGCGAGCGAGTCGGCTCTCTCGTTTCCCTCCAGCCCCGCATGAGCTTTCACCCAGAACAGGGAGACGCTCTTGTTCTGGGCGTGAATGCAGCGGATGGCGTCTCTTGTTTCTACTGCGAGGGCATGGAGGGCTTCGGGGTTCACGACTGTCTGGAGGGCTGCCATGGAGTCGCTGTAAATAGCGAACGCCGTCTCGGTCCTTCTGAGGACTTCCTTCACTGCTTTGCAGAGGGCGAGAAGCTCGGCCTGGTAGACGGTAGAGTAAGACGGCAAAGCAAGTTTGAGGGCCTTGACCTCCGCCTGGTCGGTCCACACCGACACTGCGGCTCCGACCTTGCCCTCAATCTTGCTGCCGTCTGTGAAAATACGCACCGCATAATCGCGGTGCTCATTGTAATGTTCCTCGTCTACCAGGCGTCGCAGTGCAATAGCCCTCTGCTCAGCCGGATGCGGCATCTCTAGTGCCGATACCACCCGCTCGATCTCCCGGTCTCCCAGCGCAGGGTGAGGTACCCCTCTCTTGGCCTCGTACAGCGAGGCTGCCTCCTTAATCCGGAGGTCAAGAGGGAGTATCCCAGCCAGCACCAGTGCTGAGTGTAGGGAGACCGTGCGGTAGGCTCGGCACAGCTTTTGCGCGAAGCTCCTCTGGACGGCGTTCAGCTTCTTCTGCAACCCGACTTTGGTGGCGGCCGGCGACCACGCGCTCGCCGCGTACAGGATGATAGGCTCCACTGCAGCCGTATAGATGCAGCGGATTACCTCTGGATGGAGACCCCAACTGACCCTAGCTGCCCACGACAGCTGTGGTTAGGTTAGGTTAGGTTAGGTTAGGTTAGGTTAGGTTAGGTTAGGTTAGGTTAGGTTTTTTTTTTTTTTTTTTTTTTTTTTTTTTTTTTTTTTTTTTTTTTTTTTTTTTTTATATCTCTACCTCTTGCGTTACAAGAGTCTATGTCTGCGGTAATACACTTTCATACCAGTTCTCGCTTACTTTCCTCTCGCACTTTTATTCCTCATACTGTTTCTTTCTTTCATCCTTCCTCATTTACTCTTTTAATGGGTGGGGCTCCCATTTGCTTACTATTCTTTTGTTGCCTAGCTTTATTATGCGCACAAAATTTGTGTTCCTTTTCTGACTTAGGGTAAATAACACTCCATTGGGGTTTTTATTTCCATTAAGTTACAAGTCTTAAGTACTTATTCACAATTTTATAACTTATTCTATGCTTACATTCTAACATTTCATTTGGCTCACTTCACTATTACTTACATTTACATGAACTTACTTAGGGGTGCTTACATACTAATTGTATCTTTTTTGTTTACTTTTTTAATTTATATACATTTTCCAGTATACATTCTTTTATTGTTCAACTGCCCATATACCTTTTATTTACTTAACTTTCTATACATATGCTTAACTAATATATCATACAATATAGTGGTAGCATACTTTACTGATCCGTTTTGTTTCTTTTTATGACTCTTTTTGCGATTGTTACGCAGTACTCTAAAAATTTTCTTTTGCATTTACTAGCCATTATTGCTGCTATGTTTGCTTCGTTAATCTCTATGTCTAATTCCTGTTCCAACTGATTTCTTTCGTAGGTGTACGCAGGACAGCGAATCAGCAGATGTGGTACCGACTCCGAAATATTTGGGTCACAGATGCACGATGGACTCTCCTTACACCTGAAGCGATGCAGGTATTCAGAGAATCCACCGTGCCCCGTCATGACCTGAGTCAGGTTCCCATCAATTTGTAGCTTTCTGATGATCCTGTACGCCGCCACCGCATCTGGGAAAAACATCTTGGTAACAGAAGCCGTTGTACCGGTTCTGTATCTACTATTCCATTCGTCAAGCGCTGCCGAACGAATGCAACGCTTGACGAATGATACAGGACAGAGATCGTACTCCGGCTTTCTTTTACTCAGAATGGCAGCCTCTTTTGCCAGCTGATCCACCCTCTCGTTACCCTCAATCCCTGCGTGAGCCTTTATCCAGAACAAGTCGACTACCTTGTTCTGGAGAGAAACAGTTGTTAAATTCTCTCTCGCTTCCACTGCCAGGGGATGAAGGCAACTGT
The DNA here is from genome assembly GCA_910589285.2 of Mythimna ferrago. NCBI lineage: Eukaryota > Metazoa > Arthropoda > Insecta > Lepidoptera > Noctuidae > Mythimna > Mythimna ferrago. Next base: position 30,943,459 of record OU342676.1, read on the forward strand.
GGTTTTTCACTGTCATGAGAGCTGCCATTGAGTCACTGTATATACCAAAACTGGACGCCGCACTCTTCCGAATTTCCCCTGTTGCCCTGCATATCGCCAGGAGCTCCGCCTGGTAGACCGTGCAATATTCTGGTAACGCCAGCTTGAGGGTACGTGTTTCGGCCTCGCTGTTCCACAAGGACAGCGCAGCGCCAACACGTCCCCCAATCTTGCTTCCGTCGGTGAATATTCTCACCTCAGGTTTGGCGCTGGCGTCAACCTGCTCCTGGTCCACCAGACTTTTGAACTCCAGGTCGATACGCTTGGCGGGGTGCGGAGACTTCAACGCGGACACTGGCCTCTCCATTTCCCTGTCCCTCAACACTGGCAGTGACACTCCCCTCTTGGCTTCATAAAGTGAGGCCATCTCACGAGCTCGGAGATCCAGGGGGAGTATCCCTGCCAATAGAAGTACTGAGTTGAGGGAGACGGTGCGGTACGCCTTGCACATTTTTTGTGCTATTCCGCGTTGCACGACGCCCAGCTGTTTTCTTATTCCCAGTTTTTCTGCTTCTGGGGCCCATACGCTGGCAGCGTACAGGATAATCGGTTCTATTGTAGCTACGTATATAATTTTTACTACTTCGGGGTTTAGCCCCCAACTAATCCTCGCTGCCCTGCACAGCTGTTTATATACCCCAATTGCTTTTTTGCAGACGTTCCTGACATGCGTGTTAAACGTCAACTTGTCATCGACGGTGACTCCCAGGATCTTGATCTCTTTAGACATAGCTACCTCGACTCCGCCCATGGTCAGTCGTGGGGTGTCATACTTCAGTTTTCTTGTTATAGTCATCGCATTTGTTTTTTGCGGCGCAAACCTTAACTTGTTGTCGACACCCCACGCCTGAACATGTTCGAGAGTGGCATTTGCTTTACGTTCTATTTCTAATGCTGTGTCACCGTCAAAGACAAGGACCACGTCGTCTGCGAACGCCTGCACGTACACGTCTAGCTCTACCAGGCTTTTTAGGAGGGGATCCAACAACAGATTCCAGAAGTTTGGGCCTCCAATGGAGCCTTGTACGCAGCCTTTGCTCGTGCCTTTAGAGAATTCTTCACCCGCATACCTTACCCTGACCCTCCTGTCCCTGAGGTAGCTGTCGATGACCCTCCTCAGGTTCCGTGGACACTTTTCCTCTGCCAGCCGGACCCTTATAGCTGGCCACCAGGCGCTGTCAAAGGCTCCCTCTATGTCCAAGGATATTAGCACCACTATCTTTTTTAATTCAAGTTTACCTTTTATGTGCTTCACCAGATCATAGAGGGAGTCTTCGGTGCTCCTCTGAGGCATGAATCCGTACTGGCGAGTACTCATCCTGGGTAAAATGTAGAACCTGAGGCGAGCCATCAACATCTTCTCGAACACCTTTCCCAAGACCGGCAAGAGGCCAATGGGCCTATATGATTTTGGAGTGGTGTAGTCTTTTTTCCCAGGCTTCTTTAGCACCACCACTGTGGCCTCCTTCCAGGTCCTCGGAAAGTATCCGACTTTCAGGCATTGGTTCAACAGAGCCAGGAAAGCATCGGGTTCTCCTCCAATGGCTTGGCTGCATATATCGGCTGTGAGGCCGTCCACTCCTGGAGCTTTTTTGGGATTAAATGATTCACAGGCAGTTTTTAATTCGATCAGTGTGAAGGGTGGATCGTCAGCGACTTCTTCCTCTTCTTCATTGACCTTCTCGGCTTTTGTTCGTATACTGCCATGATAAGTATTGTCTGTGTTTGTGAGGTCATCGGGATAAAAAGTCTCCGCTATCAATTTAACGGAAGCTTCTGCATCAAGCACTTTTCCGTTCTCTATCATCGGCACGTCTACTCCTCTCTGCACTGTTCTCCCAATCACCCTGTAGATCCCCTCCCAAACCCCTTCCCTATCCTGCTTACTACAAAACTCTTTCCAGCTCTCGGTTTGGGCTCGAGCTGCCTCCGCCTCATATTCCTTCTTCCTTTTCAGGTACTCTTCGACGACCCTCGGTCTCCGGACTGGAGCAGCGCATCGTATCCTCCTTTTGCTGGTAGCGACGCTCTTTTTCATCTTCTCGAGTTTTTCCGACCACCATGGCATAGTTATTTTCTCTTTGGATTTTTTATTTGGCATCGCAGCGCGGCATGCTTCTTGTATGATTTTTGTGTAATTATTTGTTGTTATGTCTAAAGATTCTGTATTATTAATTTTGTCTATTGCAGTTTTGGAGAAATTATTTTCTGTTCTTAATTGAGTGAATTTCTCATGAAATTTAGCCCAATTGGCTTTTTTAGTATTGAACATGCGCGTAGTTCTTTCTATTTGTGTTCCTTTTAATTTTTCTAATCTAACATCAAAGAGTATGCCATTGTGGTCGGAGCTCGTGAGGCTCTCGTCGACTTTCCAGTGCTCTACCAGCTCCAGGATATTGTCGGAACATGCGGTCACATCAACATAGCTGCTGATGCGCTGTCCCCCCCTAATGGTGTCGAAGGTCGGAATTTCCCCTGTGTTAAGGATATTCAGCCCGAGCCCACCAAGAGTTCCATACATTTCCTCACCCCTACGGTCAACCACCATGCTCCCCCACCAGGTGTTCTTCGCATTGGCGTCCCCTCCAACGAGAAATGGTTTTGAGCCGATAGCAGTACTTATTTCTCCAAGGTGGTTTAAGTACGGTTCCATTGGTTTATCTGGCTCAAAATAAAATGAGACGAGTGCGATCTCCCAAGCACCGGTTTGGATTCCCACCACGACAATATTTTCCGTGGTGAGTTTCGGGTACTGTGTTACTTTGATGTTTTGGTCAAAGACAGCAATTGCCGCCTTGACAGTCCCGTTTCCGACGCCAGTGTCTTGGAAGATTCGCACTCCCCTCTTGCTCTTCATATCTCTTGAGCTACCGACATAGGGCTCCTGCAAAAGTGCTACAGAGATCCCTCGTTTCTCTGCTTCTAGCAGTAGCTCGATTGTTGCCAGTTTTTTCCGTTGGAGGTTGGCCTGTGCGAATTTATGGGCGATTTTTTGGCCTGGTGCGCCCTTAGCAATAAGCGGTGGTTGACCGCGCTATTGCGTCCCATTTGCGGCGGACAGGGCATTCGGAGCTAAATGCGTTATGCTCTTTGCTTAGCATGTTCGCTCTCTCGCAGTTCCTGCAGACTGCCGTGCCCCCCGCTGTCCAGTCTGGGCATTCGATCTTTAGGTGAGGACCACCACAATGACTACACAAGTCCGCCTTCTCCGTACAGTGCCTTCGTCCGTGCCCATAGGCCAGGCAGCGAGTGCACTGCATGAGAGGCGTCTGGTCCTCGACCCGAACTCTCTGCAGGTCGACGTGGACATATCCCCTTTTTGTTAATCGCTGCCATAGCTCGGGGGACGTGCTGAGCACTACGTGTACGGAGTGCGGGTTCCTTGTTTTTCTCCTATACCTAATTTCTATTCTGTCGTCTCCATCGCGGAGGCCTCCAAAAACGTCCCTATTCTGATTCCTCAGGGCTTTTTTCACGTCTTCGTCTGTGTTCACTGCTAAGACGTCTCTGAGAATCAACATCGGGTCCTTGTTTTTAACCGCCTCCACGGTGAGGTCGATGCTATTTCGTTCTAGTTTTTCTTTCATCTTGTCCCTCTCACCTTCTGACTCGAACCCCATGACTACCTTTCTGTTCTTTGCCTTTCTTACCCTTTCAACTTTTATCCAGCCTTCCTTAGCTTCCACCACCTTCCTCACCCTTTCCAATATCTGCTCCCCCGTTTCATCCTCATCTTTAGAGGTGACCACCACCGAGTGCAGCGTGTTACGTTTTTCTAACGCTCCACCCGCACCCCACGTAGCAGCCACCCTCGCATACGAGTTTGTCCCATTGTGCGACCTTTGCTCCTCCAGTTCTATTTTGAGCTCATCCATGCGCTTACTATTTTCTTCTAGCAGCTTGGAGTGCATCTCAATCTTGTTTAGGAGGAGTATTGTGTCTTCTGACCTATTTTTGTCAGATGCTTCTCCTTTGTCGTCACTCTGTGTCGGCTGTTCTCTCAATTCTAAACGGCAGGATTTTTGTTTTAGTGCATCAATCTCCACTGCAGCGTCCTTGATGAGTTTGTACATTGAATCGACCGCCAGAGTGATACCTGCCTTTATTTCCGACTTCAGATTCCGCGATTCTCCCAGTTGGGTTTTCGCCCTCTGAAGCCAGGTGCGGCCTTCAGTCACTCTGTCGGTCGGTGCAACAGACTTTTGCGACGTACTCGCGGTTTCCGTTGAGCTTCGCCGCTTATTTTCCTTAGCCTCTTGGGGTAGCGTGACCTTTAGCGCCCCTCTTGGGAGAGTTGATGGGATCTGCGCTGGCTTTTTGGGCGATACAGTGAAAGTAGTCGATGCAGCTGCCCTTGGGTCCTTCGTTTTACTGTTTTCCCACTCCCCTATGCTCTTACGAACACTTGGGGTGGGTGTCGTCTTAGGAGAAGGTCCTGCCTTCTCTTTGTCAGCCGAGGAGCAAGTTTCTGGGGTGATTTGTTTACGAGGTGTATGTGCGAGTATCATGATGTCTTGTCGCAAGGTAGATTGTCCTGTACTAAAACTGTAAGTGACCTATTTCTAGGCTTATTTTCCCTATCCCTGTATATGGGGGATGGTCAAAGTCAAAACAGGAATAATAAAATAAACACAATAAAAACACTACACTATCCTTGTAAAGGGAGGATGGTGAGCGGTCGCAACTATAATTGCTATCCCTATACAAAGGAGATACCGTCTGGTATAATAGAGAGCCGTGATCAGTAAAGTACGCTGCCCTATTACACGGATTACTCAGTCACAAGTTTACAATCTAGCTTAACTAATTTATATAGGTCCCTCTCAACTGGGGATACGCGTTTGGTCAGGCTCCGCGTGTGTCACGGGCTGCTTTTCATAAAAGCAGCACGAAAATGAGGAAAAAATTTTTGGCTCTATGTAGAGCAAAACTCTACCGTTAGGAAGAGAGCCCTTTCCGAGCCCCTTCAAACGAACCCAAACACGGCCACCCTATCCCAAAGGGTTCCGGAGATAAAGCAGTTTGAAATTCCGGTTGCTAATCCAAGATGGCGGCCGGAATTTGGTTACTGGTGGTTATCTCCGGAACCGTCCGGCCAAATGCCACCGTGCTTGGGCTCTCCCCAACCGGCTCGAAGAGATCTACTCCGCGGAGCAGGTTTCAGGCCTGAAAAATCTTGGGTCCTGAAAACCGCTGAAGGCAGTCCTATCGGGTAGGGAGGAGCCAGCCGATATTCCCAAAGAAAACCCGAGCCCTCTACGACCCCCGACTCGGGAGTTATCCGAGCCCGAAAATCGGTTTGACAGTTCCAGAACTGTCAAAGTCGATCTTCCACCCGGTATAACTTCCCCCCCAGCGATCGCAGAGTACCCGAGCTCGGACTTGTTCTGCTTGGCTCGTCCCGCTCCGACGTATAAACTGGTTTTCAGGCTCCTGAAATTTTTCAGCTCCAAAACACCTGAAACCTAGTGGATCGGACAGAGGTTGTCCCCACAAACACCACAGTGAAAACGGCAAGTCTCTGCGACCTCCGGATCCGGAGCTACACCAGGCCAAAGTTTCCCAAAGAGTGGGGATAAATGTCAAAACCAGACTTTGGGTGGCTATAACTCCGCAACCGTTCCCCACAGAGAAGCGCGGTTTGGAGTGCTGTGCCTGGCTCCACCTCCTCTATCCGCCAAAAATAGTTTCAGGGCTGAAAATCTTCAGGTCCTGAAAACGCCTGAAAATATACAGAAAATATCCGCACATATATCCCGTTGATAACAGTGAAAATTCGAGGTTTCTGAGTCCAATAGCTTCGAAGATATTGTAATTTTTATGTGACAACCATCTAAAAACAAAATGGCTGAAAAGTCGATTTCTGTCAATTCCAAAGCTATTGGGCGCGTCTTTGGGCTCAATCTAAGCCAAATACATGCTTTGAACACAATACTGTACTTAAATTTAAATTATTTCTATTTATTATTGAATTATTTGCAAAAAAGACTAAAAATTAAAAATCTTTATAACGGTAATATATAAAAATTTGGAAAAAACTGTTATAATCGTCTAAATTACTAAGCTATATATTAAGAATGAGAAATAATTAATTTGGTGAAATTTACGAAGTAAAATTTTGAAAAAACTGAAAAAATCATAAAATACGAGTTTTTTCCAAAAATTGGGGTGTAAAAAATCTTATCTTATGCTAGATGTCTTCATCAAAGGAGCGCGCAGCAGGATCAGCCGGAAAAAGAAGGGGTCCTGCCTGAAGAATTTTCAGGACAAGAGCTCAAAGTTCAGATGTTCGTATTTGAATATCTTCGGTTCAGGGGGTGCTAAAATTTTTCTGCAAACGCTGCTAAGCTTGTCTTGAGACTCTTCTTGAGTGTACAAAAACTCAGATCTGTCCAATATCGGATTCGAAGAACACGTGTCAAAATTTTGAGGTTAGATTTTCACTTGGCTCCTTTTTGACCTAGGAGAGCGAGATTTTGGGTTTTCGAGGTGTCAATGTGGAGTTGAGTACTTCTACAGTAATAGAAATGTCTAAAAATAATTATTTTCCTATTTTTTGGCTAAAATTATTTAAAATTCTATATCTCCCAAACCAAAAAGCATAAAATTTTTCTAAAATATGATAAAAAATTGTAAATTCAGTCTCTACGAAAACACAAAATAAGATTTTGAAGATTTTGAAAAAATATATGGTTTTTTATATAAAAACTGGTTTTTCAATTAAAAATGGAATATCTCAGAATCCTGAAATGATAAAATTGTAATTTAAAATGATATTTACTAAGAATATTAGCGCGCAACAGAATTAATTTTAAAATTTATATGTTAACACTTTGGTTTCAGAGATATTTCGAGTCAAAGTTTAGTTTTTATAATGCTTATATCTATTTATCTAATAAACTTAAAATTATTTTGACAGTACCAGATGTCTTCTTGTCTTGCAGGGATGGCAGCCGTGAAAAAACGAGATTCCTGTGATGTCTCCTTCCACCTCCACGTGCACACGTCGTTTGATGTTTTTTCGGATTTCCTCTTGTATTTTCCAGCGGAAAATTGTTGAAGAGGTCTCAGACTGCAGGTCTTCAGAGTCCGCACACCATGGCAAAACAAAATTTAGGGGTCGCCGCTTTAGATCTTGAGATAATAGCGTTTATGTGGTTTTGCACTTAGAAAAAATAACCTCCAAATGGTTTTTCGCTATTTCCCACTTTTCCACCGCAATCCAAGGTTTCCACTATAACTCCGTCGCGTGGCAGAACACTTTCCGCGTCAATCGGTACCAAACTCGCGACAATTGGTAAACTTTTAACCACTTTTTTAAATTTTTTCGTACGGAGCGCTACAAAAATGATGCGTTCTCGAGCGCGGTTGGACTCAGACTGGGTTAGGTTTTTTTTTTTTTTTTTTTTTTTTTTTTTTTTTTTTTTTTTTTTTTTTTTTTTTTTTTGTGGCAGGAGTGGGAAATCCATCATGGACACCCAGACTGCCTCATAAGAAGACAGTCTGGGTAGTGCCGGACTCCTACCGGCTAAAAACCACTCCTGCCATGCGAAAGGACCCTGCCGTCAGGTTGCGCAGGGATCTTAAATGAGCTGTAGACATATTCTTAGCAACTTTTTGTTTATGATTTATAGCTATGTTTTATAATGTGATGTATTGTCAAAATGTTATAGTCATTTTAAATATTAAAATTCACGTCATTATTAAAATTAATAAATAAGTTAAAGTATATATATATATTCACAAGTAATCAATTCATAGTAAAATAATTCATTAATAAATAATATGTAAAATTTTGGGTTTGTGTCAATTAATTTGGATGTACAGTTACTTTTTGTTCCTTTTGTTTACTGATACAACAATTTTTGTTATAAATTCTATAAATTCTTTTCTGTATTTGCTGTTTCCAATGAATTCTCGTAGATTTTCTTCAATCATTTTTTCCCCATTTCGTGCCTCAAACTTGTATCTGTGGGAGGCATATACCGGGCAGTCCGTCAGGAGGTGGAGGACTGTCTCCTGCTTGTCGGGGTCGCAGGCACACGCCGGGTTCTCCTTGCACTTGAAGCGAGTCAGGTACTCGGAGAACCCGCCGTGGCCTGTCAGGGCTTGGGTCAGCTCCTTGGTCATCTCCATCCTTCTTATCGTCCTGTACGCGGCGATCGCACAGGGGAAAAACATCTTCGTCGTGGCCGCCGTTTCTCCTGCACAATACCTCCGGTTCCATTCGCCCAGCGTCTCCATTCGGATCATACGCTTGACGAATGAAACCGGGCATTTGTCGTAGTCGGGTTGCCGCTTCGACTTCAGGGCAGCCTCCTTCGCGAGCAAGTCGGCTCTCTCGTTGCCCTCCAGCCCCGCATGAGCTTTCACCCAGAACAGGGAGACGCTCTTGTTCTGGGCGTGAATGCAGCGGATGGCGTCTCTTGTTTCTACTGCGAGGGCATGGAGGGCTTCGGGGTTCACGACTGTCTGGAGGGCTGCCATGGAGTCGCTGTAAATAGCGAACGCCGTCTCGGTCCTTCGGAGGACTTCCTTCACTGCTTTGCAGAGGGCGAGAAGCTCGGCCTGGTAGACGGTAGAATAAGACGGCAAAGCAAGTTTGAGGGCCTTGACCTCCGCCTGGTCGGTCCACACCGACACTGCGGCTCCGACCTTGCCCTCAATCTTGCTGCCGTCTGTAAATATTCGCACCGCATAATCGCGGTGCTCATTGTAATGTTCCTCGTCTACCAGGCGTCGCAGTGCAATGGCCCTCTGCTCAGCCGGATGCGGCATCTCTAGTGCCGATACCACCCGCTCGATCTCCCGGTCTCCCAGCGCTGGGTGAGGTACCCCTCTCTTGGCCTCGTACAGCGAGGCTGCCTCCTTAATCCGGAGGTCAAGAGGGAGTATCCCAGCCAGCACCAGTGCTGAGTGTAGGGAGACCGTGCGGTAGGCTCGGCACAGCTTTTGCGTCAATCATCATCATTATTTGTTTTCAACTCTGAAAATTGTATTAAGTTTTATTTTATGAATGTTCCTTTATTATTGTTATATTTCTGATTTTCTTTTTAATTTTTGCCATGTTTTAACTTTGTCTGGTATGTTTTTATTGGTTTTCATTCCTTATGTAAATATTTTCGTTATATTTTATGTTTTAGTTAGTTTTATGTTATATGTTTTATGCTACGTTTAATATTTCATTTATTATTTTATATTTAGATTTATAATATTAGATACTGTAATATATATATATATTATGTTATTTAAATAGCTGTATATTTATTTGTTCCATTCTTAATTTCTTCTTCCTTTCCTCAAGGGTTGCGCAAACGCTTGGATTCTCCCAATATTTTGCGCTTGCTTGGGGCCTTTCTTCAATTTTTAGCTTTCCGTCCATCTTTTTATTAATATATAGTTTGTTTTATACGAGTAAGTGTAAATAATATATATGTTGTAAGTCATGTATCATATTTAATCGTGTTTATCTTATTTATTTCTTTTTACTACGACCTCTGCTACTTCCTTTGCATATTTTAGAAACATATTTCGGGTTTTTCTGTCAGCCATAATTCCTTTCAATGTATCTATGCCGATCTTCGTTCCCATTTCCTGCTCACTATCATATCTCGCTCGACTGAAAATCGGGCAGTCGAGCAAGATATGTAGGGCGGATTCCTCGACCCCAGGGGCACAGGCGCACGATGGGTTCTCCTTGCACTTGAATCTGGTCAGATACTCGGAGAACCCACCGTGCCCCGTCAGTATCTGTGTCGTGATACAGTCCAGCGCAATTTTCTTTATAATTCGGTACCCCTCGATGGCGTCCGGAAAGAAGGCTTTAGTCGTCCCGGCAGTCGTCCCTGACTGATACCTCCGGTTCCATTCGCCAAGAGACTCCCGTCTGATTTGTCCCTTGACGAATGAGACCGGGCACTTATCATAGTCAGGGGCGCGTTTTAACGAGAGGGCAGCCATTTTTGCCAGGCAGTCGGCGCGTTCGTTGCCCGCAAGCCCCGCGTGGGCCTTCAACCAGAACAAGGACACAGTTTTGTTCTGGTCAAAGGCCGTCCGGAGGTTTTTGCGGGCCTCGACAGCCAGGGGGTGCAGGGAGCCATTATTTACAACCGTATCCAGCGCAGACCTAGAGTCGCTGTAAATTGCGAAGCTCTGCTGAGCACCTCGAACAATGTCTCCCGTGGCTCTGCATACGGCCAGGAGTTCCGCCTGATAGACGGTGCCGTAAGATGGCAGCTTAAGCTTGACGGCCTTGGTTTCGGCCGCGCCTTCCCAGTAAGATATTGCGGCCCCCACCTTGCCGTCAATCTTACTGCCATCTGTGTACATTTTGACGGCAAAGTCGCTATTGGCGTTTAGCTCTTCTTCGTCTATCAGGCTCTTGAACTCCAGGTGCATATGCGCAGCCGGGTGTCCATTCTCGGTGTGCCCTGCTCTCCGCTCGACCTCCCTGCCCGCCAAGTCTGGCCGGGGCACTCCCCTCTTTGCTTCGTAAAGGGCGGCTGCCTCTTGAATACGAATATCGAGTGGGAGTATCCCGGCAAGAAGCAACGCTGCGTTCAGGGAGACCGTGCGATAGGCTTTGCAGAGCTTCTGTGCGAATCCACGCTGGATGGCGTTAAGTTGTTTCTTAGCTCCCAGTTTCCCCACTGCCGGCGCCCAGGCGCTCGCCGCGTACATAATCACTGGTTCTATGACTGCATTATAAATTATCCTAATGACATCTGCGTTGAGGCCCCAGCTGATCTTGGCCGCCCTCGACAGCTGCCCGTATATACTAACTACTTTCTTGCATACATTATAAATATGCTTGTTAAATGTCAGGCAGCTGTCGATGGTTAGGCCCAAGATTTTTATTTCTTTAGTCATGCCGATACTGACCCCGCCCATGCTCAGGAGCGGTTCGTCGTATTTGAGCTTTCGCGTCACCACCATTGCTTGTGTTTTGTGGGGCGCGAACTTAAGCTTATTTTTAACTCCCCACTCCCCAACATAGGCGAGGGCAGCATTGGCTTGTCCTTGGACCTCCAACGCAGTGTCCCCGTCGATAACCAGGACTATGTCGTCGGCGAACGCCTGGCAATAGATGCCCCTAGCAGTCAGCTCCTTCAGCAGAGGGTCAAGGATGAGGTTCCATAGAATGGGACCTCCTATGGAGCCCTGGACACACCCCTTGGTTGTATTTGTGGAGTGTGTCTCCCCACCGTACCTCACCTCGACCCTCCTATCCTGAAGGTAGCTGCCGATAATTTGCCGTATATTTGCGGGACAACCCTCCTCTCTTAGCCTGACCTTTATGGCCGGCCACCATGCGCTATCGAAGGCTCCCTCTATGTCCAATGAGATCACAGTTATTAGCTTTTTAAGCTTAAGCTTGCCTCTTATGTGTCCCATTAGGTCATAGAGGGAGTCCTCGGTGCTCCTTTGGGGTACGAAACCATACTGGCGGGCGCTCATATTGGGGAGGAGGTGCCATTTTAGCCTCCCCACGATCATTTTTTCGAGTACCTTGCCTAAGACCGGGAGCAGGCCGATTGGCCTGTAGGACTTTGGCTGGAAGTAGTCCTCTTTAGCGGGCTTTCGCAGGACAACGACGGCCGCTTCTTTCCAGGGCCTTGGGAAGTGGCCCAACTGCAAACACTTATTTGTGATGGCCAGGAAAGTCCCTGGGTCCTGCGAGACCACTCGCGCGCAGATGTCTGCCGTGAAACCATCCGCACCCGGGGCCTTTTTTGGGTTAAAGCTTTCCACGGCCACTCTCAGCTCCTGTTCCGTGAACGGGGGGTCATGGTTCTCATCATGTTCCGCGCTCACGGACTCAGCTTGCTGTCGAGTGGCCTGGTGGTAAGCATTGTCCTCACTTTCACGGTCCTCCGGGTAGAATGTTTCAGCGAGCAGTCTCGTCGACTCCTTCAGGCTCAGGAACTTTCCATTACACTTTAAGGGGACGTCTTCGTGCCTTTTCGACGTGCGGCCGATCACCCTGTAAATACCTTCCCAAAGCCCTTCCCTGTCCTGTTTCCCGCAAAACTTCTTCCAGCTTTTAGTCTGGGCCTCCCTAGTCCTAGCAAAGTACTCTGTCTTCGCCTGCAGGTACCTGTCTATCACCACTGCCTTCCGGGAGGGGGCCGCGCAGCGTATACGTCTCTTCCTGGTGGCAACTTCCTTCTTCAGGGTGGCCAATTCGTCGGACCACCACGGCAAGGTGAGTTTGGTGTGTGTCTTTAAGCGTGGAATGTGTTCTGTGCATGCTTTGTGTATATTGTTTGTGAATGTGTTTATTGTGTCTTCCAGTTGTTGAGTGTTGCTGACAGTTGTTACTTCCGACGGGCTGATTTGAAATTCCGCATTTAACTGCGCCAGTTTCCCACAAAACTGACTCCAGTTAGCCTTCTTCGTGTTATACAGCCTCGTCGTCCGTTGTGTGTGTACGGTCTCACCTTTCTTCAATTTTATATTGAAGGTTATGCCGTTGTGGTCCGAGTTTATCAGACTCTGATCCACCTTCCAGTTGTCCACCAGGTCGAGTAAGTCCGTTGTGCACGCGGTAATATCAACATGACTTGCAAACGTTCTCCCCCCCCGTACGGTTTCGAAGGTAGGGGTGTCACCGACATTAAGCACCTGCATGCTGAACTGATCGAGAGCGCCCACCAGGCTCTCTCCCCTGGGATCTGTTGCCCCACTACCCCACCAGACGCTTTTGGCGTTAGAGTCCCCCCCGATCAGGAGTCTCGTTGAGTTGGCCGTCGCTATTTTCGTAAGCTGCTCCTGGTATGGCTCTATAGGCTTATCTGGCTCGAAGTAGAAGGAGGCCAGCGTGATTTCCCAGGCAGCCGTGCGGATTTTTACGACCACGATGTTATTGGTCGTGTATTCTGGGCACTGTATCACGTCTATGTCACTATTAAAGACGGCGATTGCTGCTTTTACAGTGCCCTGCGCACGGCTGGTGTTTTGGAAAATTCTGGCCCCCCTATACTGCTTGAGCACACCGATATTGCCTACGTATGGCTCCTGGAGCAGCGCAATCGAAATTTTGCGACTGGCGGCCTCAAGCATGAGCTCGTCCGTAGCCAGTCGCATTCTTTGCAAGTTTGCCTGGACGAACCCATGCCTCTTAACCTCTTCACGGGGGAGTGCTCCCGTCATATTGACCGCGGTGGCGCCCTCAGCAATACGCGACGGTAGACCGTGCTATTGCGTCCCACCGCCTGCGTAACGGGCAGTCCGTGCTAAACCCATTGTGTCCTAAGTTGTCATAACCCGCCCTTTTACAATTACAGCATCTGGGAGGCTCCCCAGCCAGACGCGTTGGGCATTCCGCTCTTAGGTGAGTGTCGCCGCAATGTGAGCACAGGTCATCACTCCCGGTACACTGCTTTCTGCCATGGCCAAAACCAAGGCATTTCGTGCACTGCACAAGGGGGGTTTGATCGAACACCCTCACCCTTTGCAGATCTATGTGTGCACGGCCTGCCCTGGTCAGGATCTGCCATACCCGGGGAGAGACCTGTACCACCACATGACTCTCATGTGGGTTTCGTGCCCGCTTTCGATATTTAACGGCGACCCTCACCTCCTCTTTCTTTAGCTCGCCCAGGAGGTGTTGATTTTGCTTAAGGATCGCCCTGGTGATGTCGTCGTCTGTATTGTATGACAAGACATCCGCTAACATCACCAGAGGATCCCTATTTAAGGCCTCCTCAATTTTGAGTCCGGTCGCGGAGCTCCCCAGTCTGTTCTTTACCAGTTCCAGCTCCTCGCGGGTTTGACAACCCAGGACCACCCTCTGGTCTCTGGCTTTACGGACTTTATCTATGCGAATGCCCGTCTCCTTGGCATCCACCGCGATCCTAATTTTATCTACGACGGCACTACTAGTGTCGTCAGTATTGTCGGAGCTTACAATGATTGAGTGCAGCGGTGGCGGTGGCACATAGTGCTGACTCGCCGCGACACTCGCATAGCTCCGACTATGGGAGGAGGAGAGGGGAGCAGGGGGCATTCCGACTTCTTGCTGATTAATTTTCTCGCAGAGTGTGCGTGTAAAGAGCGCACACTCTGCTATCTGTTTCCTGTTCTCCCTTATTTCTTCCACCACGTCCACCAGTGTTGATAGCCCGACGTGATCCACCGTTGTCTGAGTAAACACCTCCGTTTTTCCAACCTTCCCTCCGCTTTCTCCCGCCAATGGAGATCCCTTGACCAGGGCGATCAGGGTTGCCATTATTTGGATCAATTCCGAGGTATTTTTGGTGATTATGGCTTTTATCTCTCGTTTGAGGTTTCCCGATCTACCCATGGCCTCCTCCATTTCTACACCCATGGCCTTGGCTCGGGTGAGGAGGTTCTCTGCCCGCTCAGTTGGAACCACGCTCGCGGATGGCTGCGGCTGCTGGACTGCCAATTCAGGTGAGTTACGCGCGACAGTATTAACGTCGCCGCTATTGGAAACATCTGCGCCGCGGTCAGGCGAGAAGACGCAGGGTGGCGTATGGAGGGCAGAGGGGGAAGTGTTTTTGACGAAAGTTTTCCGTCTAATGTCACTCGATGTCTTTGTCATTTTTGCGTTTGGTGGGGTCGAGAACATTATTGAAGAAAAAGGTAAAACGAGTAAAAAGTATAAAATATATTATAATGGCTGTATGATAAGATTAAAATTTGGGTGATAAATAATCGTAAAATATTTAAATTAAACACTACTTCCCCAATAAGGGCGTCGGTGGACTAACTATAAGGTCCTCAATAGAGGCGTCAACTTAATTAATAAACCCTCAATAGAGGGGTCAAAGTCAAAATAAAAAAGAAAATTAAAATAAAACCTCAATAGAGGTGTCAAAAATATTTGTCGATTGAAAAGGAGCCTCAATAAAGGCTGTAGTCCAGGACGTAAGTGTATATTTCGAAAGGGCTTTTTATATCCTATTACTTAAAGCAATAAAAATATTTTGGTATTCCTACAATTGGAAATAAAGGGTGGGTGGGCGGGCGGAAAATTTGAAGTTTTTGCGGTTTTTTACCGTCGGGTGTAAAATTTTCCTATGGGACGCAAATTTTTTAGGGTCGGGGCGCACAGGCGACGCGCTGGCCCGTGTTTTGAGACTACTTTGGTCACGATCGGACCACAAAAACGGGAGTTATTATCAGATAAGTGTCAATTTTTTAATAAAAAAAGTCAATATTTTGCGAAAATCGAAAAATTTTCTTCTAGGAAATGTCTAATCTGATTTGTTTTTTGCAGGAATCCTGTAGGGCGAGCAGAGGCGCGTACGACGGCACCCTCAGAACCGACCTACGTCAACCAGGGATCGAGATATAAAATTTTGAAGAAATGAAAATTTGGAAAAATGGTTTTTCTTGAATAAAAAGTTTCCCTGTGAAAATCTTTGAATTATTTTACCAGGATCGTATAGGTCTCGCAGAGACGCGTCCAAAAACGTATAATAGTACCCTGTAACTAGTATATATAGGTTAGGAATCAGATCCGGTTAGGTTAGGTTAGGTTAGGTTAGGTTAGGTTAGGTTAGGTTAGGTTAGGTTAGGTTAGGTTAGGTTAGGTTAGGTTAGGTTAGGTTAGGTTAGGTTTTTTTTTTTTTTTTTTTTTTTTTTTGTTTGGAGCAGGGTGGAAAATCCTCATGGACGCCGCGACTGTCCCACGAATAGGGCAGTCGCGGCAGTGCCGGACTCTTACCGGCTAAAAACCACTCCTGCTCTGGCTATGATACCTTTGACAGAGTCAAAGCCTTTTATGTCTATTTAACAATTTTGTATATATTGATGTTTTTTAACAAATTTACCTACAGCTATATCTTGTCTTATTTTTAACAATCCGTTAAGAACCAGGCAGAACACAGTAAGATTAACATAAATATTCTTAAATACTAACATAATATTATACCTATTTAACAAACAACTTATACTATCTTAACAGGGCTACATCTAATTAGGCTATATGAGAGCGTACAAAAATATTAAAGCTTACATATTACAATGAGGCCCAGACGAGAAGCTAGACGGGCTATATAGGCACACAAACTTTCAATTTTTTTTTTTTTCTTTTCCTCTTTTGGGTTTAATTGTTTTTCTTTTTTTTTTTTTTTTTCTTTTTTTTTTTTCACTTTTATTATTATTATTATTATTATTTTTTTTTTTTTTCCTCTTTTTTTTTTTTTTGTTTTTTTTTTTTTGTCTTTTCCTTTTCGTTTTTTCTTTTAAGTCTAAGATACTTAAGACTATATATGCTAACGATATAAGTAAGTATCCTAATTGCTTATACTAGTTTTATTTCTTTTTGTTACTATTTTTCCTATTTTACAACAATATCCTATAAACTTATTTCTATTTTTACTTTTAAGTAGATTTGGCATGTTTTCCATTATTAATTTTTCTCCTAGTTCCTGCTCCGCCTCGTACCGCATTTTTGCAGTGATTGGACACTCCAGCAAGACATGCAGGACTGTCTCATCGGTTTCGGGATCACAGGCGCACGATGCGCTCTCCTTACACTTGAAACGTTTCAAGTATGAAGAGAACCCACCGTGCCCCGTCAGAATCTGGGTAGTTAGACTGGTGGGCTCTATTTTTCGCACTACACTGTACGCAGCAGTTGCGTCAGGGAAGAATATTTTTGTCCCAGAGGCTGTTTCCCCAGACTTATATCTCCCATTCCATTCGTCAAGGGATGTCATACGAATATGGCGTTTGACGAATGAAACGGGGCACAGATCGTAGTCCGGCTTCTTCTTCGACCCCAGGGCGGCCTCCTTGGCGAGCTGGTCAGCTCGTTCGTTTCCCTCCAATCCTACGTGGGCCTTTATCCAAAACAAGGACACCCTCTTGTTCTGGAGCTTACAGCGGCGTAGAGTGTCTCTAGTTTGCACTGCTAGGGGATGGGGAGAGCTTACACTTACGACTGACTGAAGAGCCGCCATGGAGTCGCTGAAAATGCCGAAACTTTCTTCTCTACGTTTTAGCGCCTCGCCAGCCGCTCTTTGCAGGGCTAGCAGCTCAGCCTGATAGACGGTACAGTAGGACGGCAAAGCAAGCTTGAGGGCCTTTACTTCGGTGGCACTATTCCACAAGGATAGCGCCGCCCCGACTCTGCCCTCAATCTTGCTGCCGTCCGTAAAGATGCGCACAGCAAAACTGCTGTGGTTTCGGTATTGGTCTTCGTCTATCAGGCTGCCGAAATCCAGATCGACCTGCTCCGCAGGGTGCGGAGCCTCAATCGCCGGAGCCATCCGCTCAACCTCCCTGTCTCCCAGCATGGGCTGGGGCACCCCCCTCTTGGCTTCATACAACGCAGCCGCTTCACGGATGCGGATGTCGAGAGGGAGTATTCCAGCCAGTACGAGAGCCGAGTTGAGGGAGACAGTGCGGTAGGCCCGACACAATTTCTGCGCAAAACCTCTCTGGACAACGTTTAGCTGCTTTTGGACTCCTAGTTTGTTGGTGGACGGTGCCCATGCGCTTGCGGCGTACAGAAGCGTAGGCTCAACTGCTGCAGTGTAAATCGTGCGAATCACCTCTGGGTGAAGACCCCAGCTCACCCGGGCCGCCCTTGCTAGCTGTTTATAGATAGCTATGGCTTTTTTACAGACCATAGCTATGTGCTTCATAAAGGTGAGCTTCGAGTCCACCGTGAGGCCCAATATCCTGATATCTTGGGACATTCCAATGTCGATCCCACCCATGATCAGACGTGGTGTGTCGTATTTTAGCTTCCGCGTTAGCACCATCGCACTTGTTTTGTGCGGTGCAAATTTCAGCTTATTTTTGACACCCCACGTCTGAACATGTTCAAGAGCGGCATTGGCCTGTCTCTCAATTTCTACTGCCACTTCGCCATCGAAGACCATGACAACGTCATCAGCAAATGCCTGGCAGTAGATGCCCATACTCTCCAGTAACCTTAAGAGTGGATCAAGGACCAGATTCCAAAATATCGGCCCCCCGATCGACCCCTGGACACACCCTTTGCTGGTTGACTTCTTGAACTCTTCCCCGGCATATCTCACGCTGACCACCCTATCACTCAGATAGCTGTCGACTACTCGCCTCAAATTCACAGGACACTTTTCCTCAGCCAAACGTACTTTGATGACGGGCCACCACGCACTATCGAATGCTCCCTCTATATCCAACGACACAAGCGTGACTATTTTCTTTTGTGCTAGTTTTGTGCGGATGTGCTGCACAAGAGTATAGAGGGAGTCTTCGGTGCTCTTTTGGGGCATAAAGCCGTATTGGCGAGTACTTATCGTTGGGAGTAAGAAATATTTGAGACGACCAATCAGCATCTTTTCGTACACCTTCCCTAATACAGGCAAAAGCCCAATCGGCCTGTACGATTTTGGTATGGTGTACGAGTCTTTACCCGGCTTTCTGAGTACAACCACTGTCGCTTCCTTCCAGATTTTTGGGAAATAGTGGTGCGCCAGGCATTGATTGAGCAGCGCCAGGAAGTAGTTGGGGTCACAGCTGATAGCTTGTGAGCATATGTCAGATGTGAGGCCGTCGGCTCCGGGGGCCTTCTTGGGGTTAAACGACCTCATAGCCCTATCCAGCTCGCTTCGGGTAAACGGTGGATCATGCCGTTCATCATGTTTCCATCCGTTTACCGTGGCAGCCAATTCTCTGGTTTGGCGATGGTCTACGTTGTCGTCCTCCTCTCGGTCCTCGGGATAAAACGTGTCCGCCAACAGCTTCACAGAACCCCTTGCATCCAGCATGGTCCCCTCCATCTAGAGAGGTAGATCCTCTTCCCTTTTTGCAACCCTTCCCATTAATCTATATATCCCTTCCCAGACCCCTTCTTTGTCTTGCCTTCTGCAAAAGTCCTTCCAACTCTCTTCTATTGCCTTCTTTACCGCTGACTCATAATTTTCTTTTTCTTTCAGGTACAGCATGACAACCATCGCTCTCCGGACCGGCGCAGCGTTCCTGATTCTGCGTTTTTTGGTGGCGACTAGCTTCTTCATCCCTGCGAGCTCCTGAGACCACCACGGCATTGTAAGTATTTCGGTATTCTTTTTCGTAGGAATTGTTTCTCTACATGTTTCAGTTATTGCTTGTGTATATGATTTCATGGTTAGGTTAGGTTAGGTTAGGTTAGGTTAGGTTAGGTTAGGTTAGGTTAGGTTAGGTTAGGTTAGGTTAGGTTAGGTTAGGTTAGGTTAGGTTAGGTTAGGTTAGGTTAGGTTAGGTTAGGTTAGGTTTTTTTTTTTTTTTTTTTTTTTTTTTAATAATATCCAAAAACGCCACTCCCTGCCCTAAACAGGGTCGTTTTCTAATCAGTTCTTCGTTATTGTTTATAATTTCTTATTGTTTTATTAATTTTGTATAGGTTTGTTGACTCTTGTTTCAATATTATTGGCTATTTATTTATGTTGCTGTGCAGTTTGCGTTATTATAATAATTTTAATTCGTTTGTTGTTTTTGTTGTTGTTGTTGTTTTTTTTTTTTATTTTTTTTTTGTTAGAATTTTTTCTTTTATTTTTATTGTGTATAGTTTTAATAAGTAGCTCTTATGCTTATAATATCAATCTTAATACTATCCTTTCTTCCTCAAGGGTCGCACAAACGCTTGGTATTTTACCAATATTTTGTGCTTTCTTGAGGCCTTTCGTCCATTATTGTCTTTCCTTATTTCTTTTTATAAATAAATATATGTGATATGTTTGTAAATGTTAGCTGTCTATATTTATTTTTTATATCTTTTTATAATAGCATTCTGCGTATTTTTTGTTTTATTTGTTCCTATTTATTACGACTTGTGCTACTTTTATTGCGTACTTTAAAAATATTTTTCTACTCTTATTTTCGACCATTATACTTTTTATTGTCCCTCTATCAATTTTTGTTCCCAGCTCCTGCTCGCTGTCGTATCTTGCTCGACCGAAGATTGGGCAGTCGACCAAGACATGCAGGGCGGACTCTTCGACTCCAGGGTTGCAGATGCACGATGGGTTCCCCTTACATTTGAATCTGACTAGATATTCGGAGAACCCACCGTGCCCCGTCAATATTTGTGTTTGGATGTAATCCATTGTCATTCTTTTAATGGTTTTGTACCCCTCAACAGCGTCCGGAAAGAAGACCTTTGTGGTCCCGGCAGTTTCCCCTGACTGATACCTCCGATTCCATTCGCCAAGAGACTCTCGTCTGATAAGCCTCTTGACGAATGAGACCGGGCACTTGTCATATTCAGGGGCGCACTTTAGGGTAAGGGCGGCTATTTTAGCTAGACAGTCGGCGCGTTCGTTGCCCGCCAATCCCGCATGGGCCTTCAGCCAGAACAAGGACACAGTTTTGCTCTGGCTAAAGGCCACTCGCAGGTTTTTGCGGGCCTCGACCGCCAGGGGATGCAGGGAGTTGTTATTGGTAACAGTCTCCAGCGCGGATCTCGAATCGCTGTATATTGCAAAGCTCTGCTGAGTACGCCGAACAATGTCCCCCGTGGCTCTGCATATGGCCAGAAGTTCTGCCTGATAGACAGTGCCGTAGGATGGCAGTTTAAGCTTGACGGCTTTGGTTTCTGCCGCGCCTTCCCAATAAGAGACTGCAGCTCCCACCTTACCGTCAATCCTACTGCCATCCGTATAGATCTTGACGGCAAAGTCGCTGTTTGCATTTAGCTCGCTTTCGTCCATCAGGCTTCTGAACTGCAGGTGCATATGCGTTGCCGGGTGTCCATTCTCGGCGCATCCCGCCCTCCGCTCGACCTCCCTGTCCGCCAAGTCCTGCCGGGGTACTCCCCTCTTCGCTTCATATAGGGCGGCTGCCTCCTTTATACGAATATCGAGTGGGAGTATCCCGGCGAGAAGCAGCGCTGCGTTCAGGGAGACCGTGCGGTAGGCTTTGCAGAGCTTTTGCGCGAATCCGCGCTGGATTGCATTCAGCTGTTTCTTAACTCCCAGCTTCCCCACCGCCGGTGCCCAGGCGCTCGCCGCGTACATAATCACTGGTTCTATGACGGCATTGTAGATTATTCTTATGACATCTGCGTGGAGGCCCCAACTAATTTTGGCCGCCCTCGACAGCTGCCCGTATATTTTAACTACTTTTGTACATATATCAGCAATATGTTTGTTAAATGTCAGGCAGCTGTCGATGGTCAGGCCAAGGATTTTTATTTCCTTTGACATGCCAATACCGACCCCGCCCATGCTCAGGAGCGGTTCGTTATATTTAAGCTTTCGCGTCACCACCATCGCTTGTGTTTTGTGGGGCGCGAACTTTAGCTTGTTTTTGACTCCCCACTCCCCAACATAGGCGAGGGCGGCATTTGCATGTCTTTGGACCTCCGACGCAGTGTCTCCATCAATAACCAGGACTATGTCGTCGGCGAACGCCTGGCAATAGACGCCTCTGTCGGTCAGCCCCTTCAGGAGCGGATCGAGGACGAGGTTCCATAGGATTGGGCTTCCTATGGAGCCCTGGACACACCCCTTGGACGTGTTTACGGAGTGTGTCTCACCGCCATACCTAACCTCGACTTTTCGGTCCCGAAGGTAGCTGTCCATTACCTTTCTTATGTTACCCGGACAGTTCTCCTCCTTGAGTCGGACTTTTATTGCCGGCCACCATGCGCTATCGAAGGCTCCCTCTATGTCCAATGAGATCACTGTTATCAGCTTTTTCAACTTTAGCTTGCATCTTATGTGTCTCATTAGGTCATAGAGGGAGTCCTCGGTGCTCCTTTGGGGTACAAACCCGTACTGGCGGGCGCTCATTTTGGGGAGAAGGTGCCACTTCAATCTCCCCACGATCATTTTCTCGAGCACCTTTCCCAGGACCGGGAGCAGGCCAATTGGCCGGTAAGACTTCGGCTGGAAGTAGTCTTCTTTGCCGGGCTTCCTCAGGACAATGACGGCCGCTTCTTTCCAGGGCTTCGGGAAGTGGCCAAGTTGCAAACACTTGTTTGCAATGGCCAGGAAAATTCCTGGGTCCTGCGAGACCGCTCGCGCGCAGATATCTGCCGTGAACCCATCAGCACCCGGGGCTTTTTTCGGGTTTAAGCTCTCCACGGCCACTCGCAGCTCATGCTCCGTGAACGGGGGGTCATGGTTGTCATCATGTTCTCCGCTCACGGATTCGGCTTTCAGTCGAGTGGCTCGGTGGTCCGCATTATCGTTGCTTTCCCTATCCTCCGGGTAGAAGGCCTCGGCGAGCAGCCTCGTCGACTCCTTCAGGCCCAGGAACTTTCCATTGCACTTTAAGGGGACGTCTTCCAGCCGTTTCGACGTGCGGCCGATCACCCTGTAAATGCCTTCCCAAAGCCCTTCCCTGTCCTGTTTCCCGCAAAACTCCTTCCAGCTTTGAGTTTGGGCATCCCTGGCCCTGGCAAGGTACTCGGTCTTTTTCTGCAGGTACTCGTCTATCACCCCGGCTTTCCGAGAGGGGGCCGCGCAGCGTATTCGTCTCTTCCTGGTGGCAACTTCCTTCTTCAGGATAGCTAACTCGTCGGACCACCACGGCAGGGTGAGTTTCGTGTGTGTTTTTATGAGTGGTATGTGTTCAGTGCATGCTTGGTGTATATTGTGTGTAAATGTGTTTATTGTGTTTTCTAGTTGTTGAGTGTTGCTGATTGCTGTAACTTCCGACGGGCTGATTAGGTGGTCTGCATTTAACTGAGCCAGTTTCTCATGAAACTGGCTCCAGTTTGCCTTTTTTGTATTGTACAGCCTCGTCGTCCGCTGTGTGTGTACGATCCCACCCTTCTTCAATTTTATATTGAAGGTTATGCCGTTGTGGTCCGAGTTCGTTAGACCCCGGTCAACTTTCCAGTCCTCCACCAGGTCGAGCATATCCGCTGTACACGCGGTGATGTCGACGCAGCTGGTGTACGTATTCCCCCCCCGGACGGTCTCGAAAGTCGGGGTGTCACCAACATTTAGTACCTGCATACCAGTTTGATCTAGAGCACCCGCCAGACTGTCTCCCCTGGAGTCGGTTCTCCCACTGCCCCACCAGAGGCTCTTGGCGTTGGAGTCCCCCCCAATCAGCAGTCTCACCGAGGCCACCGTCGCTATTTTTACAAGTTGCTCCAGGTATGGCTCTATGGGTGTGTCTGGCTCGAAGTAAAAGGAGGTCAGTGTGACTTCCCAGTCAGCCGTGCGGATTTTCACGACCACGATGTTGTCGGTCGTGAAATCTGGGCACTGTATGACTTCAATGTCTTTATTGAATACGGCGATCGCCGCCTTTACAGTGCCCCCTGGGCGGCCGGTGTTCTGGTAAACCCTGACCCCCTTGTACGGCTTAAGAGTTCCGACACTACCCACGTATGGCTCCTGGAGCAGAGCTGCGGTGATTCCACGACTGGCGGCCTCCAGCATGAGTTCGTCCGTGGCCAGTCTCATTCTTTGCAGATTGGCCTGGACGAAACCATGCCTCTTAACCCCTCCACTGGGGGGTACTCCCACCATATCGGGTGCAGTGGTGCCCTTAGCAGTATGCTACTGTGGATCGCGCTATCGCGTCCCATCGCCTGCGTAACGGACAATCCACGCTAAAACCATTGTGTGACAGATTATCCTGGCCCGCTTTTTTGCAGTTGCAGCATTTGGGGGGCTCCCCGGCCTGACGTGACGGGCATTCCGCTCTCAGGTGAGCGTCACCGCAATGCGAGCAAACGTCATCCTTCCCGGTGCATTGCTTCCGGCCATGGCCGAAACCAAGGCATCTCGTGCATTGCACAAGGGGGGTCTGATCAAACACCCTCACCCTTTGCAAGTCTATGTGCGCACGACCTGCCCGAGTCAGAGCCTGCCACACCGGGGGGGAGACCTGTATCACCACGTGGCTCTCGTGTGGGTTCCGTGCTCGCCTGCGGTATTTTACGGTGACCCTCACCTCGTCCTTTTTGAGCTCGCCCAGGAGGTGCTGATTCTGTTTGAGGATCGCTCTGGCAATGTCCTCGTCCGTGTTATAAGATAAGACGTCCGTCAACACTACCAGAGGATCCCTATTGACTGCCTCCTCAACTTTAAGTCCAGCTGCGGATCCCCCCAGTCTGCTTTTAACCATTTCGAGCTCCTGACGAGTCTGGCACCCTATCACCACCTTTTGGTCCCTCGCCTTGCGGACTTTGTCGACACGGATGCCCGTTTCTCTGGCATCCACCGCAATCCGAATTTTATCGACGACAATGCTGCTGGTGTCCTTTGTGTCGTTTGAGCTAATTATTAGCGAATGCAATGGCCGCCGCGGCATGTATTGCTGACTCGCTGCGACCCTTGCATAGCTTCGACTCCCAGGGGAGGAAGAGGGAGCAGAGGGCGTCTCGAATTCTTTATGGTCCAGTTTTTCACAGAGTGTGCGTGTAAAGAGCGCACACTCTGCTAATTGTCTCCTGCTCTCCCTTACCTCCTCCATCACATCCACAATTGTTGGCATTTTTTCTCCATTGCTCATACTGGTTTGGGTTGTTTCCGTGCCAACATCCCTGACCTCTCCCTCTTTTGGAGTGCTCTTCGCCAGGGAGACCAGGGTAGTCATAATCTGCAGAATTTCCAAAATATTTTTGTTTATTATGGTTTTTATGTCGCGCTTCAGGTTCCCCGATCTGCCCATGGCCTCCTTCATCTCTGCGCCCATAGCCTTGGCTCTGGCGAAGAGGCTCTCCGCTTGCTCGGCCGGGCCCGCACTTGCGGGTGGCTGTTGTTGTCGGAGAGGTGACTCAGTTGAGTTGCTCTTGCGCGTCTTTTCGCAATCAGCGGCCACAGTAACGGTAGTTACATTTTTATCGACTCCGCCATCCTCAACACAATCCGGCGAGAATACGCAAGGCGGTATATGGACAACAGCTGTAGATGCAGACGGGGAGATGTTTTTCTTTGTGAACGTTTTTCGTCCATTGTCTTTCGACGTCTCCGTTCTTTTAGCGTTTGGTGGGGTTGAAAACATCTTTAAATTTATTGAATTAAAGTTCTTGTAGAGCGACAACACTTGTATATTATTATTAAGAGTATAAATAAATTTTTGGTTAAAATACTGTATATAGATAAGGTTATTAAGCTTTTCTAACTGCACTTTTACTTAAATACTAGAAACTCAATAGGGAGCATCGATGGACTGATAATTGTTCCTCAAAAGAGGTGTCAAACTGTATAACCTAAATAAGGAAGTCAATGTAAAATTAAAATGAGAATAAAAAACCTTAAAAGGCGTCAAAAACACAATGTATATAAATAAAGCCTCAATAAAGGCCGCTGTCATACACACAAATGTAGGTATCTGCTCGTCTTATCACCCACCGTTGATTAAGAGCATAAAAATAATTTGCAAAACCTACAAATAAAAATAAAGGGTGGGTGGGCTGTTTTGCGAAAATTGAAAAATTTTCTTCTAGGAAATGTCTAATCTGATTTGTTTTTTGCAGGAATCCTGTAGGGCGAGCAAAGGCGCGTACGACGGCACCCTCAGAACCGACCTACGTCAACCAGGGATCGAGATATAAAATTTTGAAGAAATGAAAATTTGGAAAAATGGTTTTTCTTGAATAAAAAGTTTCCCTGTGAAAATCTTTGAATTATTTTACCAGGATCGTATAGGTCTCGCAGAGACGCGTCCAAAAACGTATAATAGTACCCTGTAGCTAGTATATATAGGTTAGGAATCAGATCACACCTTCGAAATCAACGCTCTGGCTAGTAAACTTTTGAGCGTATAGGTATCTATATAACTATAGTACTATAAATTTTACTGATTTTGGAATTTCCGCTGACTCCTGCTAGACTCGTGGCTGGTTTTTTCTCTATTCGATTCTCATATACTCTCGGCGCACGGGGTGTTAATATTGTCCGGGAATATCAAGGAATACTCTGGATTAACGGGAATAATCTATAAAAAATGTATGAAAATTTGAAGTTTTTGCGGTTTTTTACAGTCGGGTGTAAAATTTTCCTATGGGACGCAAATTTTTTAGGGTCGGGGCGCATAGGCGACGCGCTGGCCCGTGTTTTGAGACTACTTTGGTCACGATCGGACCACAAAAACGGGAGTTATTATCAGATAAGTGTCAATTTTTTAATAAAAAAGTCAATATTTTGCGAAAATTGAAAAATTTTCTTCTAGGAAATGTCTAATCTGATTTGTTTTTTGCAGGAATCCTGTAGGGCGAGCAAAGGCGCGTACGACGGCACCCTCAGAACCGACCTACGTCAACCAGGGATCGAGATATAAAATTTTGAAGAAATGAAAATTTGGAAAAATGGTTTTTCTTGAATAAAAAGTTTCCCTGTGAAAATCTTTGAATTATTTTACCAGGATCGTATAGGTCTCGCAGAGACGCGTCCAAAAACGTATAATAGTACCCTGTAGCTAGTATATATAGGTTAGGAATCAGATCACACCTTCGAAATCAACGCTCTGGCTAGTAAACTTTTGAGCGTATATCTATATAACTATAGTACTATAAATTCTACTGATTTTGGAATTTCCGCTGACTCCTGCTAGACTCGTGGCTGGTTTTTTCTCTATTCGATTCTCATATACT